>JAUPFZ010000020.1:1800000-2120000 GCA_036937285.1 Euphydryas editha
CGTATAACCGTTTTTTTTTTGTCGCGGGGTAATCCATTTACGGATGTGCCGAGTCCTAGATCTATGTCGGACTCTGCACTTTGGGAGTGCAATACCGTACTAAACCCCTGCGGGAGCCTTCAGCCGCTTTAATTGGAGGGTCCCGGATCTGCAGGTAACAGGATCCCTCCAGCGACAGGCTGGCCTCGGCGAAAAGGCCAGACTTCTCCTCCATGGGGACTGTCCGGTTCACCTCTGAACAGTCCCGATGACGCCGTGTCTAGCAGGACCAGGTTCCCATCCCGGCCCGACACGGGCACAGGGGCGTTACTGGAGGCGCATTAAGTAACGCCTCCTACGCACCCCCATTCGTCCTCTGGTCTCCTTCTGGAAAATTACTGTCTCGCAGAAGGAGACCACCGCCTTCCAGGACGCCGAGCATCGCGGTGATGATGCTCGGGAGCGACAAGTCCCCTCCGAGGACCGACGTCAGACCTTGACGCAGCGCCGCCCATCTCGAGCACACCTCGAGGGTGTGCTGGGCAGAGTCCACCGCCGCGCCACAATCGTGACATTCAGTCGTCGGCTCCATCTGGGCCGTCCGGCACAGGTAGTCACCAAAGCAACCGTGCCTGGTGAGAACCTGCGTCAGACGGAAGGTTAGGGACTTCATTTTCCGACGCATCCACCGTTCAAGGACCGGGCGAATGGCAGCCGTTACGCGTGTGCCCTATCCGACGCACCCGTAGGATCCCGTCCAACGTAGGGTTCTCACCAAGAGCCCTCCTACCCAAAACGTATGAGTAGGTCTCGGCAAGAACCTCCGCCACGAGCTCCCACGGGGGGTCACCGGCTAGAGCAGTAGCTGCAGCCCACGATACCACGAAATTTCTAAATGAATTACCTGAGGAGCTACGTATTAAAAAGGAAAAATATTAAACAAAGCTAAAACATTACTTCATCAAATCTAAAATTATTAATTAATATGTAAAAATCAAATTATTCTTGTGTGTTTGTGTTTGCGTGGTTGTATATCTGTAAAATATTACTTGTACGACTCACCTTGCCCAGATAAATCCTCTGAGGTTTTCGTGGCTGGGTTTTTGTAAAAATACAATATGTACTTTTTTGTTTTAAAACAAATAAAACAAAAAAAAAATACCGTACGGTATCCCCCGAATCACCCTCACCGCGTTTGTTCGCTGCGCAGAATGCGCGTATAACCGTAGCGCAGTTGTGAATAACTTTGAATATTATCATAGCATAATTTATGTACTTGTTGTATCATAAATATATTAATAGTAACATAAATTAATTTATGTCACTATTATTTGTACCGTAATATTTATTTATTTTTTCTTTAATGTAATTTAATTTTTAGTGTATTGTTTTTTTTTTTTTCGTTTCATTTTTAAATTGATGTGCCTAATGTGTTAGTTAAATGTTGAAACTTGATTGATTTATGTATAAATTAAATTTCTTATTTTTTTATGTAAAACTATACTGTATTTTTCCGAATAAGTAAATAAATAATAAATATAATTTAAATAACTCTCTCCCAAGCATGATTAATCTATCTCATAGTTTTGCGATCTATCAAGGGTTTTGCTCCTTTTGGGGTCAATGATTCGTAATACATATGTTTCAATATTGACCTTATTGGTTAATACGTGTATAAAATGTGTGATAAATGATACATTGCTCAAAAATATCATATATATGTATGTGAGTGTGTGTGATTCTGTTGTTGAAAGCTATGTTTGACGCTATTCTCTACAACTCCTGGTCTAATTTAAAAAATATTCTTGCGTAGTGATAACTATAGTTGTATCCCGAATTAAAAATTATTGATTTATTACACTGTGATTAAATTGTGATAACAATATTTTATATATTACATATGGGAAAGTGATAAAAATTTAAAAATATGGTGCATTGTTTACTTTTGAGAGCTTAAAATGTCACGTTTAACTCCTCTAAATATTTATAGCCTCATAAATAAATCTACATTCACAAACGAACCGTATTCGCTAGTCTGTCCTTATTAAAGTAATACAATTTCGCGATCTACACAACGTATTATATCTTAGACGTGTCATTTTAAATAATAAAAAAAATCAAAAATCATGACTGCGTAAAATACTCTTATTATAAACTAAAAAGAATAAAACAATTTACTAGCTTTCATTTGATACCCATATTGCTACAGTAAGAAAAAAATTCAACTCCCCCCCCCTCATTCCTCCAACTGCGGGCGCCATTTTGAAAATTTATATAGCCTATGTCACTACTACAATTTAGACAAATCCAACGACACCTCATATGTCAAAAACCGTCCAGCCGTTTGGGCTGTAGGGCGTGCCAAAGAAATGGACATACATACATACATACATACATACATACATACATACATACATACATACATATATACATACATACATACACTCGAAAAACATAACCCTCCTTCTGTCGCAGTCGGGTAAATAGACTGTATTGTCTAAAGATAAAAACTAGCTTTCCAAGTAGAAGCAATAAAGTTTTTCTCGCCGCTGGGAAAGATATGAAATGCTAGCTACGGGAAGAACAAAGGACGTGCCACAGACTAAAAATTTTATATATAAATAATTTAAAAATATATACACAAAATGGTTCACATTTTTTTAACGCAAACAACGATAAAGGTGGAATGAATTGAAAATGCTGTACATATACAATGGCTGCTTGTTACGGTTTTATTTTTACGGGAATTATTGTCTTATACTGAGAGATATAAAATTGTTATTGTTAGGAAATTATTCAAGTTCGGTTGAGCTATCATTTTAGGTATTTTGTTTCTGACTATGAAAATATAGCGTGGTTTGTAACTGAACTGTTTGCAATTGAATTTTTTATTTATTTATTTATAATTCTTTATTGTACATCACTTTTGAAAGAAAAATTACAGAAATATATGCCTGAATATTATTGCACAATAAGGCGGTCTTATTGCTAATAAGCAATCTCTTCCAGACAACCTTACGTGAGGAGTTGAAACATAGCCGGAATAAAATGGAGGGTGGTGCATAAATATACAAAATAACACAAAAGAAATATAACAAAAATAATAATAAAAATACAAATATACAATATAATAAATTAAAAAAAAAAACATATTGTTATTCAGTTTTACTTTGAACTAAAATATAGTAACTAAAAAATAAAATACGTAATATATATAAAATTTATATAATATATATTTATTTAATATATACACATTCACAAAGCGCTCTAACAAAAAATGATACCGCACAGTTAATCCGCATTAGTTAAATAAAAATGTATAAGGTGATTTTTTAAAATTTGCAGTGTCCGAGATTGTTTTATGCGTAAAGGTAATGAATTCCATAATAAGATGGAGTGAACAGTGAAAGATTTTTTGTAAAGTTAGATTGTTATGATTTCGTTCAAGACTCAATTGTTTAAATTCGAACCGGTGGTATGCATATCCTTGAAATTAAGCTTCAGGTTGTGATTCGATCGTTCATAATTTAACCTGTAGTAGGCGTAAACTTTACTGTACCTAAGGTTTGTTTTGTGACTCAACCACTGATACTAAATGCATATATGTACTTGAACGTGTGAAGTGTTTTAAGATCTTATGTTAAATATGTTGTATGCTTGAACTGTAATGTATGGTTCGATTTTGGAGTTAAAAAATAAATTAAATAAACACACACACACGGTCGTCTGTTCCAAAGGTAGACAACTTAATGCTTGTGTTTTAGGTAACAGCCGACTGATACACATTTTTTAATAATAAACATATATATATATATATATATATATATATATATATATATATATATATATATATATATATATATATATAATGTTTAATTAATTTTATGTATTACACCCGGGCTCGAGGCGGGAATCGAAACCACAATCTTAGAGCAGAAATCTGGGTTACTGCTAACTGCGCTAACGGGCCAGCCAAAAATAGTCGTTGATAATTAAACTTGAGAAATTAATGACTTAAAACGTTTTCTTAAATTTTGCTTAAATTAGTGACCGATGACCGTTCTGGTGTAGTGGTGCGTATAGTCGCCTCAACGCCGGCGGTCTAATTTTCGATTCGCGCCTGGGGCAGATATTAGTAGAGAAATTACCCGCCAACCCGCATTGGAACAGCGTGTTGGATTAAACTCGAACCCTTCTCCTACATGGAGAAGAGTCCAGTCCCAGCAATGGGACGTTTAGTATTTAACTACTTAAGTGTTGACAACTGCACTTATTACAATGCGTTTACGTGTAAGTGTGATTCGGTTCCATTTAAAATTATTCAGAATCGAAGTTGTTGTTTGCGTGATTTGAACGTATTGAATAAAATTTATGATAAAGTAATTACCAATCGAATACTATATTATATTTCTATTATTTTCAACTTGATGTCGAATTTGTAAACAATATTTTGATATGGTCTTTTGTAATATAATATAATTCAACCTCTTTAGAGGTAGTATTATTGAAGAAATAGGATTGAGTATTTATTTGAGAGATCGTACTCGTATTCATTAATTATATCCAAATTTTTGAGATGCACAACTAAAATTGGAATTCCTCGGCGATGGCGTAATAATTTCAAAGAAATCTGCCAATCTCAAAAGTAATTCTGAGATACGCACTAACTCACCCGTAGTGGAGGATCGTGGAAAATTGAGCTCCGATTCTTCTGCTTGAATAAGTAGAGGAATTTTTCTAGCAGTGGAACTTTCATAGACTTGTATAGCTACAGTTCAAGTGAGGCATTTATACCATGTTAGTTATAGTGATATATTAGAATCAGAAGGATGTTCACCCTTCAAATGTTTTCGATATACAAACCCTTGAAAATACAATAACACAATAATGATATAGAATCTTCAAATAAATTTTTGTGCTCGTTGCTATGGTATGTATCAATCAATTTATGTACATTTTGGTTTAGTATGTAGGTATGTATATTTGGTATATTCATACTACAATATCCCTACATCAAAATGTAATTTTTTTATTAAGCGTACTCGCATATCAAAACGATGGGAACAAGCGTTGCTCGAAATACGACTTTTGTGTCAGTGTAACCCAAATAAAAGTTGCATATTCATGACTATACGCACACATTAAAAATGACTTGAACCACTACTCTATCTACATTTGTCAGATTATTTGACGTTTACTGTGACAGTTCGTCTCCTTCTGATCTAAACTCGATATTTTATAAACTATATATTTTTTTTTAAAACAGATATCAAGGCTCCCGCAGGGGTTTATTGCGGTATTGCACTGCCAAAGTGCCGAGTCCAACATAGGTCTAGGACTGCCTACCCGGGCTTCCTGGATATCATCCGTAAATGGATTCCCCTGCGACAAAAAAGCGTGGTGGATTAAGCTCCAAAAGCAGAAGGCAATATGTTAAATGGGTATTTACCATTATTGTCCCAGCATTGGGACGTTTGGCTGATTCAGTTTAATACAGTGTACATTTATGTAATAAATAAATTCAGAAGTCTGAAGGATTTTAATACAGATTGAGAGAATTTATTCTTGAAATTACTGACTAAGATGTTTTCGACTAAAAACTTTCTGGTGAGGGAATTAAATACTAGATGAAGCAAAGATTAAGTGAAGTTAGTTGAAAGAGTTATCCACTTAAAAACTGTAGGTTATGAAAAATGCATGGAGTTGCGGTTATGAAGTGGCTCCGAGTTTTTAATAAGATTTTTAACACTTTATTTTTCTCTGTTTGAAAACTAGCGACAGGGATTAGATTCACATGGGTGCAATTTAGAAATAAGATATATATATATATATATATGTGTGTGTGTGTGTGTGTATCAGCCTGTAAACCACCCACTGCTGAGCGAAGGCCTCTTCTCTATGTAGAAGAAGGGTTGGAGCTTAATTCGCCACGCTGCTCCACTGCGGGTTGGCTGATATATAAGGAAATTATCAGCCATTTCCTTATAATGGGTAACGATCGTTATCAGGTGTCTATGATAACAACCGGGACCGACGGCTTTAAGTGCTCTCCGAGGCACGGTGGGGAGACCCACAAACACATATACCCATACCGGAAACAAATATTTGTACAAACACAAATATCTGTCCCGAGCGGGAATCGAACCCACGACCGCCAGCGTGTGGCGTTGAGGCAACTACTCGCACCACTACACCAGAACGGTCGTCTAGCCTATACATACCTTTGTTATGAGCTAGGGTTGAACCCGCGACCGCTAACGCAAAGCCTATTGCTGTTATTAATGATTTGGATTGCATTTTGAAAATATAATTACGATACCCATAATATTGATGAAGTTATCAAGTTTTTTCTAGAAGGTTCTCTTGTAAACTTATTATTACTTAGGCGCGCAATACATGACGTGTTTCAAATCATATCAATATTCGAGTGAAATGGCACATATATTCGCTATTTCATTTTCTATTACGAGTATAAAATTCAAACCGATATTAATTTAGGTAATCATAACACTTTTAAACATTATTAATTTTAAATTCGTAAGTACACAAAATTTTGAGCAGCAAAATTAAATTTACCATTTTCAATATTGAATGAATAAAAAATAAACTATGAGTTTAACTTGAATAAGTTAATAACGATATTCAATGCGGAGCAATTTTCATTTCTAAGTTCCATTCGATCGTTTCGTCGCTCCCAGACTCTTTGAATGAGCTTATCAGACTTTTTGTAATTCTAAAATGCTTTAAATGAATTTCAAATTGTATTTTCAGTGGGCTGATTACCTTTTTCATTTTTATTCCGTTAATAGGTTACTAAAATAAGGATTTTAGAAAAATATAAATCGTTTAATATGGTACAATGGTTCGATCTTTTGTAATGTGATTTAGTTTAATGGTCTGAACTGAATCAGCCTGCTGCGGCGAAGGTCTTTTCTCCATGTAGGAGAAGGGTTGGAGCTTTACTAACCATTGCTGCTCCATTGCGGGTTGGAGGATAATTTACCTATCATGAGTAACAATCGTTACTAGGTGTCTATGATAACAACCAGGAGCGACGGCTTTACGTATTCTTCGAGGCACGGTGGAGAAACTCACAAGGAAATTATTTTACTAAATTTTGTTAAATGATTCGTGGAGAAGAATATTATCAGAGTATTTTTTAAACAAGCTATTTTTCTTTATAGATGATTTACTGAATATACACGAAGAACGAACAATGAAATCCGTGTTAGTATTTTCCAAAATGAAAGAAAACTTCGTGAGGATTCAAGAAAACATGTATCCGATCGTGTGACGTGTGAGTTCTTTTCATAGAACCTTATACTTATTGGAAGAGGTTTTTGTCCAGCGTAGGACATTAACATTCTGACACAATACAATACAAGTTAATAAATGCGTTAGCATTATTATGAAGTTATATTGTCAATCAGAATCGATACATTCACAAAACAATTAAATATTAACGGGCCTGTTTGACCGGTTGCTGATAAAATTATCTGATGTATAACGGTATCATTCTTATTCACCATCACTCTACTTTACTGGTCAGATATTTATATTTGCAAACTGTGGATCCTAAAGTGTGAGTTGAGGTGAAATAGGTCCTAAGTAAGCCTATCAGAACCATTTGTATCAGATAAACTTTATCAGCAACCGGTGAAGCAGGCCCCATTATTTATTTATTTATTTTACGCTTTTTGCATACCAATACATAAAAGTAACAAAAAAAAAATAATTAATAAATAATAAAATAAAATAAAGTTGCTTATTATAGCTTAATATAATAAATACAATTCCTTAATAAGTTTTTTAAATGTCATTAAAGATTGAGCGCGTTTTATAAACAGTGGCAATGAGTTCCAAAGATGACAAGCTTCAACAGTGAAAGATTTAGAATAAAAGAAAGAAGAATACGGAGACCCTAAATGTTATAAATTATATATATATATATATATATATATATATATATATATATATATATCAAGTATTATTTCGTAAAGCGCTACGGCCGGCGTATATCCCGCATTATGAATGCAAATGAACGATAATAATTATTTTAGAGCTAAGTTAATTTTTAATGAAAGATGTGGAATTTTTTCTTGACCTAAAAACGTGATTAAATTGTATAGTAATTTGTATTTTATTTATGCATTACAATACATAATTGACTACCAATTAGTGCGGTGATAACAAAAACTGGTAGTTGCGCTAGCGGTCGCAGTATCTAACAACGTACATGACAAGTATCATAAAGTTGTTGATAGCAGTACAAGTGTCTGGGGTCAGGTCAATACGGGATTTTTATTCCACTGGAACCCATTGAGTGAAAGATTTCTGCTTGTATACTATCATAAATACATTAATATTAATGATTATATTTATAAGAATTGCATAATTATTGCCATTTTACTTCTTCTAGGGTTTTAAGGTTCTTCTATGGATTTTCTTCTATTTAGGGCTTTTAAAAGTAACGTGGTTAGTGTAGCATTTTTTTTCAAATAAAGTATTTAAAAATGTACTATAGGGAGATCTCACGTTTTTATTAATCTGTACCTTTTCTTTGGATTTTAACAATCAAATTTCTTATATAATACCACAAAACGAGTTCAGCGGTAATCAGTAAAATTAATTTTAAACACAATTATTTTTAAATTAATATTACACATAAAAACAGAATTTTATACAGAGTAACGAGCTTTTGACCTAAGCTCTTTAATGAAGCGGTTAAATTATTAACTAAATAAAACATTAGAGGTTTTTTTTACAAAGTATTTAGGTCAACACTCGCAAATAGAGCGTACAGCCGCAGCGTTACGGAATAAGGCTGTACAGTAAAATCGTTGGTGATAAAATACACAATACGCGCGCCCTTGACCCCAGCAAATTGTGCGAGCAGTATGGAGCTGGTACGCGGATTTATACACACTGGATGTGACTCTAGTAATAAAATATATTCTCAAACAAAAAACAAAAACAAAAAAAAAACTAATAATACAGTACTAAACTTTGTTCTGTTGGTAATTTAATGTAACTTTATTTTTAACAGTCTAATATACGTACAAAAATATAGAATGACACATGTAATTGAAATTCAAGTAGTGTGCGTATATTAGGGGGGGTGGTATTAGAGAAGTTATTTCTTCTGAATATCAAAAAAATTGAGTGATTAAAGATATAAATCAATGATGATAGATGTCCATATGTTTATTTATTTAATCTGCTTAGGTAACAATGTTATCGAATGCTGACCTAATAATGATAACCTAACTTTTTTCATTGATGTCGATGTGATTTAGTTATTCTTATCGAGATCGCTTGCAGCAGTCTTCGTTTTATTTAGTTTATATTTTATTACGACGACTGTTCTGGTGTAGTTTCGCGAGTAGTCGTCTTGAGACGTCTTGAGATGTTGACATCGGCGGTCTCGATTTCAATTCCCGCTCGGAACAGATATTAGTATTTGTATAAATAATTGTTTCCGGCCTGGGTGTATGTCCTTATTTAACAGCCTATCACTGTAATGATCTTCCTCAATTATTTCTTTCTTTTCCCTTGAAACAGAACATTACTTAATATGACGTTTCATGAGTTGAAATTGACTAATGAATTTTCGTAGAGATGTATTTGTCGTACGTCATAAGATTTTCTTATTTTAATTTTATGCCTGTTTTTAATGTTTCTTTAATGTATAACTTTATATGCATATGTTTTAGAAAAAGCATAAGTAATACTTATAATTCAGGTAATTACAGGAAATCTATTACAGCTTATATAAAAGGTGAAATGAGTGAGGTACTAGCATATACTTCAATATGAGTTTATTAGCTGTTTACATATGCGTATCGTACAATAATTGAGAGAACTGCCATAATTTGGAATGTCTTATTTGGTTTACATTGTTTAGTTAAAATAATATAGAACATAGGGTTATTATTATAAATATATTTGTAATTAGTTATGATATTTGATTATGAGTTATAACAGCACATTATAGTAATTTATGTATATTTTCCACTTATATGTGGTATATTATAATCGACTAACATAATCGAAGAATTTGGTGGCAATTTTCTGTTAATTACAATATAATATCGTTTAAAAAAAACGACCAAGAAGTGTTTTTAAAATATACTCGAATAAAATATTCTTTCATTTGATTTGTCGCATCCAGTATTTCAATTCACATCCACGTAACAACCCGTCTGTTACCGATTTCAGGCAGGGTAAAATTGCTATGTTTATAGCCAGTGTTGCGACCGACGCTCCGATTTTTTAAAATAGAATCGAGATATCGTATGAATATATTTATTTATCGACTTTTACAATAGATTTTGTTACCGAAATTCATTTGAAATTTAGATTATTTCCATAAATTATAATATAGTGTTAACACGAAATCATAATAGCTGTAATCGCGAAGGACGTTAATAAACCATAATATTTTAGACAATGAATACGACTCTAAAGTTGGGGCTTAGAAAAAATACATCAACATATAAAATCGTGCTTGTCGTTTAGTATGATAGTGCAAAATGAACCTAGCAACTGTCTAATCTGTACTAATGTCATAAGATTTGTTTTGACTTAGTATACTCTGATAATTTGTATTAATTACAATATAATATTGCTTGCTAAGCTATGGGATGACCGGTTGAGTTGAATAGTATCGACCTCTTCTTCTTGCCGGGATGTCTTAAAAGACGACTAAGGTCATACTTTTGTGAATAACTTTAACTATATACCAACCAGGACGCTGATACGTACGCGGACGGCCGGAATGGTTATTGGGATTTAGGTAATTATAACTGAAACATAACTACAAATAAAAAAGTATTAATATTTTTTTTTTGTTTATATTATTATTTTTAATGCTTCAATTAAGAAAATATTTTGTTACCTAGTATATACTCGTAGGTTACTAAAAAAAATAAAAATAATAATTTCACATAGAATTAAAAGTAATCCCATACCTTTTAATTATTTTCGTAACCCAAAACTTGAACTGAGCTGAATCACTGTAAGCGTCCCATTGCTGGATAATGGATTTTTCTCCATATAGGAGATGGGTTTCAGCTTAATCCACTGCGCCGCTCCACTTTGTTGGTGGATAATTTCCCGGCGATAAGTAAATGACCGCTATCAGTGGTCTGTGCTAACAACCGGGAACACGGTTTTATGTGTTATCCGAGGCACGGTGAGAAGGACATAAACCCAAGCTAGAAACAAATATGTCTACAAATATAAAGATATCTGTCCTATGAGGGGAATTGAACCCGCAACCGCCGGTGAAAGGCGATTACTTGCACCACTACACTAGAAAGGTTGTCTGCATTACAGCAAAACTTATCCGGAGATATTATTATGTGATACGCAGCGCCACGTACAGCAACCTTAAAAGGTCTTTTTATAACACACATGAGTAAAATAACCTAACTTTCCGACGAACGTCTAGAATACCAAATTGTTTTGCTATACTTTTGTACAGTAATGGTCTATTAATATTCCACTCCCGGGCAAAGGCAACTTTTCACTTACAAGTTCTTTACCATCGGAGTGGGATTGTAGCTTTATTTGGCACACAGCTTCTCTGTGGATTGATGGATTAACGTGTAGTGAAAATGTCACTGGTGGTCTATTACGTAACTTGCACGATCGCGAGAAAACATTGTGGTGTCGAATTTCATTACTAATTGAGGCTTAGCTAAGTGAAAGTCGACGACACCACGGTGATTTCTCGCAATTGCGCAAGTAACGTAATAGTTGCGCCGGTTGACAAATGGTTATTGCGCTAGATGTCACGGTTATCCCTGTTCATTAAAATCTTTTGAATCTCATACAGTTGTTGCGCTTGGTCTAGCCATGGTTGTTTGTGTGGTGTATTTATTTATTTATTATTAAATCTTTATTGCACACATAAAGTAATTTAGAAAAAGTGCCGGGAACAGTGCGTAAACAATACAATGCAAGGTTATTACTTTCATAGTAATTAGTCAAAAGACTAAATATATTATACAATATACATATTGGAGCTGTTGAAAGTACGATGTTTATTATATAACATTCTCCAAAAACCAGAAATACAAATTATTAATCATGTCTTCTGTCACCGCTAGCCCGAGATGAATTTACTCGTAGAAGAAATTAAGAACCTGCAAGTTCAGCGGTGTTGGCCCAGATTTGAGTTCATGACCGTTGGTTATGTTTTATGTATTCTGTACATACATATATCACCTCGGCCATCTCCGCTTATACTATACAATTTAGTCAACTTATTACGTTGAAGGTTGCACGCTATTTTCAAGGGTATTTTAAGGTAAAGGTCTTTTTGACGTAGCAAATAGTTGTCGTCGGTTTACAGACTAAAATTATCTGGCTTTTATAGAAGTGTATAACCATGTATATATATGTAGGTCGATCAATACTTAAATTTAAATTCCAATGGTTATTTTGTGTGAGTATATATAATTAGTGTACATAAGTTGTGTTTAGAAGGCTTTAAAATACGCTAATATCTTCTACTAAGACTTTTAGGGGTTGTTACAGTATGGTAAGAATATTATGTTTGTTTTTTCACGTTAAAAACAATTATACAAATATAGAACATTAGTCAAATTAGTAATAGCTCAGTAAAATAGTACTCATTGTAGAACAGCTTAGTCAAATATAGAATTACTGGATCTACTAGCATAACAGATTATTGAGGCCAGACCAAGAGCTAAATACTCGAATCGTAATAAATTGCTAGCAACAATAAAATTATTTGGTAACAGTATATTTCTATTACAACTGTTTTGCTGTAGTGGTGCCAGTAGACGCCTCAACGCCGGTGGTCGTGGGTTCGATTTCTGTATGGGGCAGATATTTGTATTTAGGCTAATATTTGTTTCTGGATTGGGTCTTTGTCCTGGTTGGTCTCCCTACCGTGCCTCGGAGAGCACGTAAAGCCATCGGTTCCGGATTCCACCATAGATATCTTATAGCGATCGTTGCTAATGGTAGGACAATTATCCACCTGCAGGCTGCAGCAGCATTGTGGATTAAGCTCTAACATTTCTCTTAAACGAAGAAGGGGCCTTTGTCGAACAGTGCGACGTTTACAGGCTGATTAGTTTATATCAGTTCATCATATCGTTGCTTTTCATAGAATATGTTACCTAAAGTTATAATTCGTGCTAAAAGAGTAGTTCGACCTTTAATTACTTGAACAGAATCTTTGATTATACAATAATTTATATGGATATGCTGATGTTTGTGCTATATTTCTCAGTAATGAGATCTCATTATAATAACTCCATATTTCATGCTTAAGTAGAATTTGGATGTTAGATAAATAAAAGTTATTTGCTTTGAACTCATTATAAATTATAATGTAAACAGCAAAATCGCAAGGGAAATTCATTAATATCTGGCTACGGCGTAGCAATATGCTACGGCGCGGGCGTGCCGCGTAACCGTAGCGCATAAGATATTATACATTAAAATAAGTTTTTTTTGGAGCAGAGAAGGCTCAATGAGTCGAAGTAACCCAGTGGATAGAACCTATGAATTGACACCAGATGTTCGAATTCGAGATAACATAACGATAAATTTATCTTCAAAATTCATTTTGCTTTCAGTGGTGAAAGAAAATATACTGTTGGAATCAGAATGTTTCGAAATAAATTTTGTAAAATACGTAGATATACATGTTGCAGTATATCAGATGTGACTCAATGTGACGGATTCAGCTTTAAATTTTCTTTCTGCCCAACAGAAGACTTTCATAGGCTGTATATATATAATAGTACATAGTATAATATATTCTGTGAGAAAAAAATAACAATTTCATATTTATAAAAATATGTAAATATAAATAGCCATTTTTTTTAACTTCGCTCTAAGATTCATTACTCAAATTATTATAAGAAATATGTGTTACTGACATAGAGTCAGTTAATTATACATATATGTATATTTAGTAATTTGAAATAATTTAACATTCTTGCATCAATCTTAGAAATACTTTGTCATATCGGAAAACGAGTACAAAATTATTTTTGACATGGTTTTATAAATTTTAATTCTATTTTAATGTAATTTATAGAAATAATATATGATTAGTAGTTTCTTTAATAAAATTCAAATTAACATTCTATGAAAATTTGAAAATAGGTAAAATAATCATTAATCTGTTTTTATCGATCAAAATCAAAAAACATTAAATTAAATTTAAATGAATAATAACATTGAATATTAAATAGCTAGTAAGTTAAAAGTGTTAATGAATTTTAAATCTACTTTCCTGGCTGTCATAAAAAAAAAAAAAAAAACTTTTAAAGGTATTTTAAAAATCTATTACGTATTCAATTTTATACAATCCCTAATTTATTGTAACCATTTATCATTTATTCGATCAATGTGCTTGTTGCGTACAATTTATTCGGTTTTTTCTCAATGATTTTCATTTGAAATACATATTATATATTACAGAGATTTTTTTCCTGTGTATTAGTTATTCCTCTCCATAAATTTACAGTGTCGACTGTGACGTGATATTTATATACTTTTAGTAAAAAAAAAATTGTAGTTATTATTAGCATTAAAAATATACCAACTAATCCGTGACGTTGTCTATATTTTATCATTACTTTTTTTAATTATCTTTGGAAAAATAGTAGGTTCTGAATTCGATTTTTTTACCTCATGAAAATATCCTTCGATAATTGTAAATGAGTTTCGATAATTATTTTAAGAAATTAAACCGGCTATATTACTTACTTACTTTTACTTACGAAGATAGTAAATTAAGAGAGCGAAGAGAAACGGGAAGCTGTAAGCTTCTAGATTATTTTTTTATTATAGGTAATGAAATGAAACTTATTCCAAAAATTACGTGAAAAACATTCACTATGAACAAAAAAAGGGTTATTAATATTTATTATAATTTTATTATGAAATCAATGTATTATTACTCACATAAAGCTCATAGATAAAGCTAATTCGAATAATGAGTTCAACTTTTGCTAGACTTTAAATGGAATGAACTTTATAGAAAATAATATTTTCTAAGTTCTCTTATTTCTTCTATGCCTTACGGGCTTAGTTAGACTTAAACATAATTAATACTTTGTACCTAGTATTACGTTGCCTTTTTTTCTACTTTTCAAATAACTGTATAACTATAGACTTAATGACATAATTCATTAATAAACTTATTAATTAGTTATGTCATTAAGTCACTTAATCCGCTTTAATTCGCTCTTTAAACCCGCTTTCAATAAATGATACTCGTTAGAACATCAATCATTGAACCGCCGAACAAATACTTGTCTAAAATCAATACCCCGAAATCGGTAAATGACTAATGGTTTAATATTTACAGACATTACTGACTAATTCAGATATTGAATAGGCGTATCGTTAAAAGAACATTCTTTGGTGATCTGTGGATAAGACATTGGAATAGTGTCAGCTATAGAAGCGTAATTTTTGTACAACTCTACCAGGTGAACCAATACATTTAAAAGGCAACCGTGAAAGACTGGCGATGATTGATTATAGTAAGATGTAGTAAGTACCTTAGCCATTATTTAGTATACCTGTATGGACTATTTTAGCTAAGTTATCATATAATGTTTCTTAAAGGTCATTGGGCGCTAAAGTATTAAATCTATACCCATGGCGTATAGGAATAAAATTGATTAGAATGGATAGCTTAATGTCTCTAGTTTATGATAATATAGGACGCATTGACTGACAAGCGTTCCTGGTGTAGTAGTGTAAGTAGTCGCCTCAATGCTGACGGTCGCGGGTTCGATTCCCGATCGGGGCAGTATTTGTGCTATTATTCGTTTCAGGTCTAAGTGTATGTCCATGTGGGTTTCCCCACCGTGTCTCGGAGCCATTAAAGCCATTGGTCTCGGTTGTTATTATGGACACCTGGTAATGATCGTTACTCATTGTAGAAATATTATTCGCCAACCCGCAATGGAGCAGCGTGGCAGAGTAAGCTCCACCCCTTCTTCTTTGTGAAGAAGAGAGAAGAGGCCTTCGCTTATCAGTGTGTTGTCACAAGTTGATACAGTACAGTACAGGGCGCATTACTGTGGCTATTCTGGGTTAGATTATTAAAAAAAAAAAAAAAAAAAAACTAGTGCTTAGTATAATAATTATTTTTAATCATTGTGCGCGTTCGCTTTGTAACAGATAAACACACATATTACTCTTAAAAATAATAAATAAACATTATTTTTAGTTTTACTCAACAGGTCGATGTCAACAGTACAAAGATGTGAAACAATACAAAGTACAAACCGCAGATCGCATAGTGTTTATAAGTAGAATGCTGTAAGTCAAAAAAAATCCAGATAATAATGAAGAAAGCCAAGTTAATAGTGATTGTAATAGTAACTCTATTAGTTAATATGTAGTATTTAAAAAAAAAAATATTTCAAAAAAATGTTACAAAAATTATAGGTATGGTAAAACTTAAACATTTTATTAAATATAGTTTACCAAACTATAATATACATATTTAAAATGTTAATTTCCAGTAATCGTACCGGTAGTATCTGACCTGGATTTCGCCCAATGATCTTTGAAGCTTAAAATTTAGAAATATTATTATTCACGTAATTTATCAGGTTAATTCATATTTGCATACGTCACAAATTAAGAAACACATTTTAGTTACATTAATAAAATACAAAAGCAATTAAACCTTTTATATTATATATCATTTAGATTTTTTTACGACATTTAGAAAAAACAGCATTTTTTAGAACAGTTTGTGTCGGTTCTGCGTCTGATTGTTTAATATTATAGAAGTACTAGTAGTAGATAGTAATAGAAGTAGTAGTAGTAGTAGTAGAAGTAGTAGTAGTAAGTAGTAAAAATTATGGAATAAAAGTCCTCTGTACGTAAAAACTTTATTGCGTAGAAGTCCTTAGTCTTAAGCCTGTTAGGTTCTTCCACGCAATAAAATAGTGTAGTAATGAATGTTTGTGACGATGAATTAAAAAAAGTAATTGTTAACCTTGTACTTTTATCGCTACGAGTATTATCGTAGCAGATCACATACTTTATTTTCAAGAAATTTATTTCTTGGAACCTAATAAAAACAATATAATAGGCAGAATCAACAAAAATCTTCGATGTCTATCTGTCGCTTGAGAAACAATGGCACCCAGGTGTTGATTGTTCAAACTGTCCTGTCTAAATCGCTAAAAAGTTCGTACCTCACTCACATTCAAGATATTACACTCGTATCAATAATATTATATTTGGCCATAAATTGACATATATGACGCCGGGTAAGTACAGTATTCACGGTAACTGGCTATAACGCTCGTGGTCGCGGATTCGATTCCGACTTACGACAAACGTTTGTACAGACCATAGAGATGTTTATCGTGGTATGGCGTTTGAGTTTGTATGGTGTGTTTCTGATTTCCACATCAGTCTTTGGATATCCACTGCTGAACGTAGGCCTTCCAAATAATCTTATGGGCTTTTGCCAATACTCGTCACGTTTGGCATGCGTTTCCGAGCGCATTGTAAGGTAGGATATGGCGACGCTGCTGCCCATAACTATGCTGCTTGGTGTACAGTTATTCGCACCACCTTAGTCGCCTTTTAGGATACTTCGGCAAGAAAAAGATCGAGAATCTTATTTTCTGCCGGTCACTGTACTGCTATTCTCCATATACGAGAAGAGTTGGAGCTTAACCATGTATAATTTCTTTACCATGAGTAATGCTCGTTATAAGGTGTCTGTGATAACAATCGGGACCGACGGTTTTACATGCTTTCTAAGACAAGGCGGGGTGACATATAAGGACACTCAGATCAGAAACAAATTTTTGGCATACATTCAAATAACAACAACCCACCAAGTGACAATCGAACCCGCGACTGACAGCGTTGAGGCGACCACTTGCACCGCTACACCAGAATGGTTGTCGTTTGTTCGTGTTATTTATAGATAAAAGTAATTGCTTAATGTAATTTTAGCAGTATGACTTAAAATTATGTTTAATGGAATCGATATTTACTGACGTCAACGCTGGACTCATGACAAAATTTTTTGTTACTATCTACACTAATATTGTCTGTTTTTTTTTTGTTGATCATTGAAATCCGTTATTAGCTATAAAATATCAAGCTAGGACTCAGTAGATTTGTCTATCATCCAATCTATAGAACATCGAGCCTGCGAGCGAAACCATGACGAAATTATAAATTAAAAAAAAAAGCAAACGAAGACTAATAGAAGTATTAAAAAATAGTATTTAATTATTCGTCTTTTCTTTGATTCTGTCATCTCAATCGAAAACTTTGTTCAGAAGTGAAATAGTACTTTAATATATCTAAAATGAAATGAACAAGGATGAGTGATCAAAGCTAATGAAAGATCCAAGAATAATAATGAAATTTTCAAATATAATCATAACTACGTCTAAGAATTTATCATGAGTTAATTGTTAATATAATGTATTCTTTTTAAATAAATTTAGAAAATTTATAACGTTTCTAGTTTTAATAAGCATTTTAATTGCTTCATTAAAGATTCATTCTATTAAATTTTACAGTATTGAGAAAAAAAGGAAAGAAATGAATATTAGGTAGTTGCCTCAAACCGCGCGCCGGCGGTCGGGAGTCCCATTCGGGACAGATATTTGTTTTTGTACAAATATTTGTTTCCGGTCTAGGTATTTGTCCTTGTGGGTCTCCTCACCGTGCCTCGGAAAGTACGTAAAGCCTTCGGTCCCGGTTGTTATCAAAGACACCTGATAAGGATCGTTACCCATGATAGGGAAATTATCTGGCAACCCGCAGTGGAGCAGAGTGGTGGATAAAGCTTCAACCCTTCTTCTATCAGCCTTCGCTCAGCGTTAGATGGTTTATAGGCTGATACAGTACAGTTCATATATACTTAAAATATATGTAACGATTGAAATATAAAAACATATGTATTTCAATAAATATAAATATTTAAATTCACAAAATGAAAAAAAAAAAATTAAAAAATATATAATGATCGCATATTATTTTTTTTCAAAATTATTTAAAATGGTATATAAGCTATCTTATCGTCACCTAAACCTTTACAACACCTGGAAAATTCCACCATATATAAAGCAAGTCAAGACAGCGATAACATTATGACCCGAGTCTGTTTAAATCAGTATTTCACGGGGCTCTTACCTCGGTAATGCGTCGTTACGAGTCATTTCTTACGCAATTCAAATACGTATTTACCTTAACGACACACGTAAATTACTATGTAAAGGAAACAGTGAAAATTTTAGATAGGGCAAATAAGGCTAACGATCGCTTTATAACGTCTAAAGCATTTCAAGTGGCTTAATTCGTAATGTCGTTTGACGATTGCCTATTTGTTTTTTACAAAGCGAGAAACGTAATTTGACGCTAACAGTATTTTTTTTTCAACAGAGGTCTTAATATTTTTAATGTTTATATATTCATATCGTAAGAGGAGTGAATGATTTGATTTTAATAAAATTATTTCTAATTATAATAGAATCTTTTGAGATTTTATAACATAATTATAATTTTAATAAAAATTATCATAACTTTACTTGCACTGATTATCTAGCTATCTAGCAAAGAAAAATCCTGCGTTTTTAGTGTCGCATTTAATGTCTAAAGTTTGTGATCTAATTTCATTTTTTTTTTATGTCGGAACTATTTATTAAGTCTCCCTAAAGTTAATTATTGTATAAATCTGTATTTAATCGTTAATAAAGAATATAAAAAATACGGCATTTATTTTTTAATTTTTTTATTAGGTACAGGTTATCAAAGAATATCTATAAACTCTTTATTTCGCGAGATCTCGTATGTAGTACGTTCAATATTAAATCATGCAAAATATTGACATTTCTCTATCTAGTTTCCACGGAATTAATAAATTAAGAACAATGGAAAACCTGTAGGTAAAGAAAAAAATAAACTCATGATAACGCATTGGTCTTACTGTAATGTTAGTGTAGGGTTGCCAGATGGCCGGGAAATCCGGGATTGTCCCGGAATTACGTGTCTTGTCCCGTGTCCAGGAATTATAGTTGATTGTCCCGGATTTCGAAAACCACTAGTTTTATCGGTACCATTAGTTTTATTTTATCATGTTACGCGTAGGTATGACATGCACATACCATTATACGATAGATGGCGCAGAATACGTAACATAATTTTTTGAATCGCGCTGTCCAAAACTTCGGCCAAAAGAATGACCCTCGCCCGTATTTAAAAAAAAACGTTTTTCTTTTTTGCATTTAATACCTTAGGGTACTTCGGTCTTGATTGTTTGTTTTTTGTTAAAATATTTGGTCGTTATTTGTTTGTTGATTGTACAAAGTTTGATGGTTATAGCTATTTAAGTTGTAATCTATATATATAAAGAAAGTCGTGTTAGTTACACCGTTTATAACTCGAGAACGTTTGGACCGATTTTTATGATTTTTGTGTTTTTGTATTTGTCTTCGTCGGGAATAATACTTATTAAAATACGATATTTATCAATGAAAAAATAATTAATAAAAAAATCAGTTCAAATGTTTCATCCGTACTATCTATACATATAATAAATCTGTTAACGAGTCCGTTTTATAATCTTAATCTTAATATAAGACTTATTTTGATTTTTACCAAAGTTATATTTAATAAATAAGCACAAGCGAGAAAGGGTGTTCAGTTTCTGATTGAAGTTTTGCGTTTTAAAATAATTTAAAAAATACACTGTAAAAATAACTCACCTACCTAGACGTACATTACTCATACAGTGAATAATGTAGGTCGTTTTAAGATATATTTAATAGAATGTTTGCGAAATATTACTACTAAAGCGATTTACAAAAAATATTATCAATTTTCGTATATTTTTCAACCAACCGAATTCGTAATCCTCGAATTGTCCCGGAAATGAGATGCTTAAATCTAGCAACCCTATGTTAGTGGTAAGACTAAGAATAATAAATAAATAAATAAACAATGATGAATATGCAGATTCTATGAAAAAAAAAAATAATAACCAAGCCATGATAGCTAATCGATAGTAAAAACGGTGCAATTATTGCTGTCAAATTCCGATTTAAAAACGATTGCTAAGTGAGCGATAGCACTGTCTGTTTCTTTTGTTGTAAGTTTCAATGCAAAGGTGCTGACAATTACTAAGCGGTTACAATAGACTCGCGGGTTATTAAAAGAGTAAGCAATTTACGATAAGCACATAATGACGATTGATTGCTTGACTTTATTTTTTTTTTACTAAATTCTACTAATTCGTAATTAAAATATACAAAAGGACAATTTTATATTAAAATTATTTTCTCTCTCAGCAACATTTTATATGAATGACAAATAAGATTAATGGAAAATTATATTTCATTATCGATCATTAGTAATATTTACTAAAATATATACTACATATTACTGAAATTTTAATTAAAAGTGTAAAATAATAATTATTAATAAGTACCTATCATTTTTAATAAATAATTGTAATATTAAATATATATATATATATATATATATATATATTGTGTATCTGTAAAGAAATTTGTATTTATAACTTTAGCCCAATCCATATTGTCATACTAAGAACGGCTTTGGCGTGATGTAGTAGTTTCTACGCCTTGTCGTAGCAAAATAATGCATCCACATTCAATTCAGCAGCTTCTATTACCCTTAGGCGCAATGTAGTGTGTCTGTTACCAACAAAGCCTGTTCAATATCTGTACCTCTGGCTTACAAAAACACTCTAGAGACACAATAGACCAAGTAGAATTTGATTAAATTTGACTGATTCGGAAAGAAATAAATATCGAAAATATCGATAAGCATTTGACATTGTTAAAAAAAAATAAAAAAACTCGTTATCCACCATAGACCTTATTTTAAATGCATTTTTAATGCTGTTCTATCACATTATCTTTCGCAAACGGTCTTTTCGGTACGTTAAAGTGGAATATAAAAGAAAATCTTTTGATAATTTTACATAATTATATTTATATTTTGCCACCAGAAACTTATAAAACATTTTGTTTTATAAGTAAAATGGAGAATTTTACGTTACAAAACATATATTATCACATTATCTCTCAGGGATTTTATCCAAAGCCTCGTGCAATAAAAGCCTTTATGAAAGGATTAATAGTGCCTAAACCAAAACGATATGAAACATAATAATCTTATTTTGTATCATGCCACTCTATGTACGATTAGATAAAAAAACTCCATTCGAATAAGTCAACCTAAAAGACCGACATTTCCACCAATGCATAGAGTGATTTATGAGGAAGGTTTAGCTTTTACGTATTACATACCCCGGGTGTAACCGGGCGGGCCGCTAGTAAGTGATATATTGGTTTATTTATTTATTTACTCTTTTTGCACACCAATACACAAAAGTAACAATATACAGGTTTATATATTTGCTTTGAGTACTTTTCTGTAGTATGAGTTACTTGTATCGAACGTGTAATACGCTTTACCTTGAACAAAACTATTGTTTTTACCCCGTTGTCATGGCAACCGTAACACAAACTGCCTGACACAAACGTGCGTGTCACACCAGATGTAGTATTAGTTTTCTTCAAGGAATTTATATCATAACTGGAACGCTCACTTAATAAAATTCTACATTCAAATATGTACCTTGAAATAACTCACATAAAGTTGATATTCGTTTCCAACATGTAAAGTGAAAAAATCATTCCGAGCCTTTCGTTGACTACTGGCATTTTGTCTCTTTCTTACAATTTGCCTTGAATCAATGGTGGAAAGAGATGCAATCCCTCTCTTCGAAACGTTTTTTTTTTTTTGAGTCCACGTGCGTATTCCAGTTTCTATAATATAAATTCCTTGGTTTTCTTGATAGCGACGATTTATTTAATGTAAAACTTCTGACAAAAATTTTAATCATACTGACAAGTTAATGAGACGTTTTGCTATTTAATTTTTAGTTTAGTCATCATTGTATTTAGTCATTAAACTCGTCGTACATCTATGTACTTATATAATTTTTTGTTATTATAAATGGTTTGACGCAGAGTTTAGTCAATAGTATTAATAAATAAAATTATTTACCTCAACTTTTTCATACCCTTTGTAACAAAATTCATAGTTCATATTTTACCCAGGAAAAAGGGACGAGATTTATGCCATAATTATTTATTTACTTTTTATGTAGTAAATATTGTATATGTATAATTGCAATTTGTATTCATTTTTTTTTAATTTATCGATATTATTATTATTACAAAAATAATTTTGTTAGTATCTTACTTAATTTAATAGGATATGTATTTTATTATATTTTGTCGTTATTGGTTATATTTAATAATGAGTTGAGTTAATATCACATATATAATAATTAAAATAAATTTATTTTTCCATACAAGTGCCGACTATAACTTATTCGTGTTAAAAAAATCAAATATTTCCTTAGAATAGCGAAGGAAAGGTTGTATTTGGATTTAAAGAATTATAAAACCGCAAGGACAAAAGCCATTAAAATATAATTATGTATATTAATAGTTATATTTTAAAGAATACTTTATAGTCTGTAGCAGTTTCTTTCTGTTCCTAAGGTAGGCAACTTAATGCCTGTGTTTTAGGTAACACCCGACTAATATACGATTTTGTAAATAAATAAATAATTATAAATAAATAAATATATATTACACCCAGATTCGGCGGGAATCGGACCCTGGAACAGAAAGCACTGCCAACTTGCGCCAACGGGCCAGTCAAATACTCTGTGCAAGTTTCTTGACGTAATTTAAAGAAAACGTTTTTAACAATATCACACGTGTTATATGTTATATGTTTCATATTCTTTATGAAGAAGTAAATTAGGATATTCCCGTTGCGGCTAAATCTGCGCTATACCATTTCTTTAAATCCAAGGTTATCTAAACAGCGTCGCTTTAAAGTGATACTTAACGAATACTTTACATACGTAATAAGGTACTACAGCTTTTGGCATGTTGTACACAAATTTAAATATATACATATAAACAACACGTATGTAGGGATGTTTGTTGTTCGTGTAAAAAATATCGATATATTTTTTCGATATAATATATCGTGTCGTTGTATCGACATAATATATCGCACTATTGTATCGATACTTTACGATATAAAACTGTTTTAGATGACTTGAAGTTTGCTGAGTGGGAGTAAGTATTCTCATAGACAAGAGTAGTTAGTAAATGTGTTGTCATTGAATTTTAAATGGCCAGAGAGTTAAGTAAATTATCTATTCTAAAAATGGCCCTCTGGTACAGCAACGCCATCTTAATTTACGGTAATTTCGGGGACACTTTTCGTAATACAAGATAGTGCTATTTTAACTCTATACTCCATGGCCCCAAGGTTATCTTGACGATCGTTTCGAAGCGATAAATGACTCAAACCACCGCTGATTACTTCAATTATGTTTGCATTTAATCATTTTTATAAACGGCTAGTGCGTGTTAAACTTGATCAAAAAAAATATATTGTATTAATGTTTTTATTTTTATTTTTTATTTACAAATATTAAAAGATCGATCGTATTATAAATACCGAAATTGTTAAAGAATACATTAATTTATTGTGTAACGATTACATGAAACGTATTTTAATAAATAGTTTTTAATATATTTTTATTTTTATTTGACGTACAATTGCCGTAGGTTATATAATAAATGAGGTTATATAATAGAAAACCGTTATGGTGTAGTGGTGCGAGTAGTCGCCTCAAACACGCATCGCGTGTATCTTCCCACCGTACCTCGGAGAGCACGTAAAGTCGTCGGTCCCGGTTGTTATCACAGACACCTGATAATGATCGTTACTCATAGTAGGGAAATTATCCGCCAAGCCGCAGTGGAGCAGCATGGTGGATTAAGTTCAAACCCTTCTTTTATAAGGAAAACAGGCTTTCGCTCAACAGTGGGTTGTTTACAGACTGATACAGTACAGTATAATATAATAAATATTCTACGAAATTGTCAAATTATGACTTTAAAAATACACCAAAATTACATATACTGGTGGATATGCTAACAGATGGAAATGATTTCATTGACTTTCTTTTTGTTATATTTTCCGATTTTAATGATAATGGTTTTTTATATTTCATGTGTCAAGATTGTCATATTAAATTAAATGTAACAATTAAAATGTATGAACATACCTACATATAAATAGATAAACTCATAGGTCTCCTATATATATATATACAACACAGAAGAAAATTCGATTACAGTGAAGTCTCAGGATTTAGTTAGGTATATGGAAGCGAAAAATTTTATTCAAATTAACTATTAACGATAGTTAAATATATATTTTAAAAAATTATAAGTATTTGTTCTGACTACAAAATATCGTTATTTATTTTTACCATTCATGTGTCGATCGATAAGTCTGAAGGTCTGCTTCTGATTGTGACCTACATTGAAATAGTTCAATGCTTTCCATGACCAGTACGAGACCTGTAACAAATCCAAATACAATTTATTGTACGCCGAATGAAAAAATAAAAAGAAAAAACAATATACAAAAAAAAAACGTTGTTATCGCTAAAAGATCTGACTTTTAAACTAATTTAGTCTTTTTAGAAAATCTTAATAGGTTGAACTGTTAAATTATATATTCTATAGGTATATATAAGTGGTCAAGTGCGTGTTGAACTCCCATGTTCTCGAGCCGAGAAGGGTTCCAAACTACCATACTATATTAACTACGTTTATTTTAATGATAAGATCGAAAAACGATTAAAAAGTAAGACATAATATGGACTCCTTTAGTTTCTTAGTTCATTTTATTTTTACTTTTGTTGTTTTTTATTTTAAAGATAGATCTGTCTAACATATGGGAATGTGGACAGCGATTTCTTATTAAAAAGCTTTTATTAAAACTACTGATACTGAGGCCTAGAATATGATTTATTGCGTGTTTGAAAGAGCACTAAAAATAGTACTACCAATAGAGCTAATAATTATGTACTGTTGAGTTCGCAGTTATCATGAAAAATACATATGAAATATTTTTGTGAAAAATCCACCGAACTTGTAAAAATAAATAAAAATTCAAATTGTACATTTTTACGTATGAAAAATATTAATAAAAATACGTAATCTACAGTTAGTTCCTTTTCTAAAATCTTTTTGTCGTTTTAATTATTCGTAAATTACATCTGTGAAAAACCAGGGCGGGTCGCTTGTTTACTTGGATTTACTAAAATCAGTACTGTACTGTACTGTATCAGCCTGTAAACCACCCACTGCTGAGCGAAGACCTCTCGCCATATAGAAGAAGGATTGGAACTTAATCGACCACGCTGCTCCACTGCAGGTTTTAGCATAATTTCCCTATCATGAGTAACGATTGCTATCAAACGTCCATGATAACAACCGGTAACGACGGCCTCACGTGCTCTTCGAGGCACAGTGGGAAGACCCACAATGACATACATCCAGACCGGAAACAAATATTCGTACAAATACAAATATCTGTCCCGAGTGGAAATCGAACCCACGACCACCGGCGCGCGGCGTTGAGGCGACTACTCGCACCACTACACCAGAATGATCCTAACTCTATAATCGCTATAAATAAAGTTGAGTACGATGTTCAGTTAGCCCATTTATCCAACATTTTCCATTTTCATTTTGACGTTCTAGCATTCGTCATTTCGACAACATTTGTATGATAATCGTCTCGTCTTCTGTGATATTTGATCCAATTTATTCAACTATGTCAATGGATGTTTCAGTATAATTTTACGACCTGAATTCGAATAAAACCGTACGATAAAAACTAACTATTTACGCGTTGGCGCAGAGGTTACAGCAACTGGCTGATGTGCTAGCGGTCGTGTGTTCGATCCCATTCTATATATTATGTAGATTTTCGTCATGGTTGGGCATTTGTGTTTGAGTGTTGCGTGTTTTTGGACCTATCATTTATTATCGTTATCATTCTAATCCTACTATACACACACACTAGAGGCCATTCACTGTTAGGCGTCTATTTAACTATTTTTTTTTATACCACGACGGTGGCAATCAAGCATACGGCCCGACCGATACGTAAGCGGTTACCGTAGCCTATGAACGCCTACAATACCAGGGGCATCATATGCGCGTTGCTGACCCTTTAAAAACCTATTTACTCCTCTCTTAAGGGACCCCATACTGTAGCCTTTTGGGGAAACCTCAGTGAGTTCATTCCACAGCCAAATGGTCCGTGGGAGGAAGTTCCTCTGAAACCGAACTGTATGGGACCATTTGGGCTGCAATGTGTGAGCATGAATTCCCTGTCGATGGAGAGCGGTGCGATGATAAAAAATATTTATGGCTTTAGAGTTATTGCTGCCTTACAGTGACTGGCAGAGAAGAATAGTCTCGACCTCTTTCTTGCCGAGGTGTCGTAAAAGGCGACTAAGGCCATAATTTTTCGAACAGCTGTACACTAACAAAGATGGTGATGGGCAGTAGTGTCACCATATCCCGCGACAATACACTGCACTCGCCAACCCGCCTGCCAAGTGTGGCGAGTATTTCCCAAGTATTCCCCAAAGACGATGGCGAGGCCTAAGTTCATCAGTGGACATCAAACGGCTGATGCGTGGTGGTGGTTAGAGATATTTTATTTATTTAATTTTAATGTACCCATTAATACTCACGCAATCGATACAAATCCAACGACCTATAAATCCATATTCGTTTATCTTTATAATAGTTACGATGAAACGTAAGAACAAACATACATACAAGTCAAAAACACAACCCTTTTATTATTATAATTAGATATTGAGTTACAGTGATGCCTTTGAATATGAAGTAATTAGCATATTATCTTGAATACAAGGAGAAAATCGTACGATTTAGAATTTGAAACAACACGCTCTTACTCTCACCTTTCTTATGTTCCTAAATCATATTACACGCTCGATACATTTAATTCCATTATATAGAAGTTGGTATGATAACCAATCAACAACGTTCATTCAGGCGTATGAAGCTGCATTCAGAGAGTAAAAGAGACGGTTGAGAAATATCCATAATGTTAGAACGAGATGCAGTGATTTCTTATTACCTTCCTCGTTACATAGTCATTGAACGGTCTATTCAATATGCATTCAGACTCTTATGTCTAGATAAAGCCTTACCATATGGTTCTAGAGTTTAAGCTTGTAATAGATGATCTTGAATGGCAAAAATGTCTTTGATACAATTGGGCCGATATTAAATCTATCTATCGTTGCTATTGGACAATCTATACTTACAATAAATCAGTAAAAATTCTGTACATTTAAGGTATTTTGATTTTAGATGGCATTTTATAATTAATACTTAAGCCAAAACTGTATTTTTTTAAATTTTTGTTTGTCTGTTTGTCTATATTTATCTTGGCCACATGAGTAAAGATTCCGTTTCTTATTCATGTGTCTTGGCCACGCATTATACCAAAACTATTTGATGGACTTCCATTAAACTTGGTAGATTTTGAGTTCATAGTACGAGGTAGAACACTGAATTTTTTCATCCTGAAATTGATTCTGATTCCTTTGGGTGAAACTATTTAAGTCAAAACGCGTAAACGCGAGCGAAAAAAAAAAGCGGGTAAAGCTTGCTCTATGTAAGAGTTTTAATATTTTATATGTTGACTATCTACGTACGTACGCTATGTAACTGTACCTAAATGTTTTACTCTTGTAAATTGAATTGTGGAAATTTTGTGATAAAATGTATATGCTCTCTAGTTTTATAGCAGTTGGTTCAGTATTTTATGCATGAAGGACATAGACATTTATCGATACATCCATTACATTTAAATAACTAAAACTCGGCGTAGGAATCGAACTCAACCCTGGAGCAGAAAGCTGGGTCGCTGTCACCTGCACTAACAAGCCAATCACATTATTATACTGTCTAACAGCAGCTTTCGATGCAGATTCATGCATGATGTATTTTTTGATATATTTTAGATTAAAATATTATCTACTGGCTTCCACCCGCGGCTTCGCCCGCGTGGTTGTATTGACAAAAAGTAGCCTGTTCTTCCCCAGGCTTCAGACTATCCGTATCAAATTCTTACAACATCTCGGTAACAAAGACCCTCCTACAAAAAACGTTCCACCACGCAGAGTGCATAGTAATACATTTTCTTAGTCGACACTTTAGTGAATTCGAAGAAGAAGAAGGTCTTAAGAGCCATGGAATTAGCGTAACTTACTCGTTTTGGCGTCATAATTTTTAAATTACGTTACATTATAGCCAAATTATCACTGAAAATCAGTGTTGGTTTTTTTTTTTCTTTCAAACCCAACTTAATGCTGAGTGATAATCCTTTTTGGGGTACAACACGAGGTTTGTAAACAGGAGATTGATGTGTTTTATTTTTATTTTTTATTTTTTATTTTTTTGTTATTGTTTTATTTTCTTTTTCATGTTTTAATTGTGTTTTTTTAAGGATATTTTTTTGCTTTTCTATTTTAATTATTGATTTTTATGTTTTTTTTTCTTTTACAAGTTTGTTTTTATTTTTAATTTAATTGTTGTTGTTTGTAATTTTGTGTAATGTCCTAAATAAATCTGCTTCATTCATTCATTCATTCATTCATTCAAATTGCACAAAATCTTTATAAATTGTAGCCTATGTATTATTCTGGTGTATATCCTATATTACTGTAAAGTTTCATCTAAATTCATTCAGTAGTTTTTGCGTGAAAGAGTAAAACACATCCAAATTAACTTTCGCATTTATTATTAACTAGTTTCCGCCCGTGGCTTTGCTCGCATCGGTGTTTTGATAAAAAGAAGTCTATCCTATTAAATTTTAACACAAACCTCGCAGCATATTACCCACGAAACATCCTACAATCAAATTAAGAAAAAAAAAACATTTCTAATAGGACTGAAATTAAAAAAAAAAGTAATTTATGTTTCTACTTAAAATATACTAACTAAAATAATAATTATGCCTGCTGTACTAATCGTAAGTAATAAATCGCTCCGAGAATCGAATTATTAATAAGAAAAAAACTCTCTCTCGTCTGCCCTCACGTGGCTGCTTGGGTTCGGGTCGCACACTCGGCGATGGCGCGTCATGACTTCGATCACCCCCGCCCTACGCGTTGCACTGACTGACGCTCCACTTCAATAGAATTCTCGCGAAAAGAAGGTCGTAAGCGCCAAGGAATAGGCGGCACTTACGCGTTCGTGATAATTTTTGAACTATGTTATATAATGGCCAAATTATACAAAATCTTTATAAATTGTAGCCTATTTATTTCTGATGTATGAGCTATACCACTATTAAGTTTTATGTAAATCCGTTCAGTATTTTTTGCGTTAAAGAGTATTAAACATCCAGTCGAATTTTCGCATTTATAATATTAATAATAGGATAGAATAAATAGTTCACCGTAATAACACTGGCGGGTCATTGTTCCTTCCTCAGATAGCATGTAAGAACTGGAAATTATCCCAGTTATCATAAAGACCCGATAGCGATTATAATACGAATATTAGAGCAGCATTGTGGGTTAAGTTTTAAACTTTCTACTATATGGAGAAAAGGAATTTGCCCATCAGTGGAACTTTAACAAGCTGATCAAAATCAAAATCAAAAACAACTTTATTCAAATAGGCCCCACGAGCACTTTCGAATCGTCATTTTACAAAATTAATATTGTAGTGATTATTATTATTTTTTGTATTTTAAAGTAAAGCTACCACCGATTCGGAATGTAGATTCTGCAGAGAAGAATCGGCAAGAAACTCCGCAGTTACTCTTTTGAAAATAATACATAAACTGTGTTTTAGTACAAAATTAGTAATATCTTGCATGAAATACAGCGCCACTAAGTCCACACGTCTTTATCAGCTAATTCTATGATTGACTATGATTCAGTTCAGTTTAGTAAAATGCTGAATATTCTGAAAAATCATCTAATTCACAACCAAGAATTAAAAACAGACTTCATTTACTTTTCTCTTATTTAAACAATATCAATATAACTATAGATTGACTTAAGCAAAGTTTGTTAAAAAATTTTGATGAATCTGGATGGACTAATGTGATATTAAAGATACAATCAGCCTCGCATCTGCGTTTAAATTATAGTATCATCAACTAACACACTAGAGAACGTATCGTCTTCCCCTTGTGTGGTTGTTATTTGGAGTTTGAAATTGTATAATTACTTGAAATTGAAATATCGAAACATTATGAAAATTTTCTCATCTCTGCTGTTCGCTGGCGCTCCAAATATTTGTATGCTTTCATTAATCCACGTTTTAGAGTTTGCTTGGTACGCGAAACCCAGACGAAAGTTTTGCTTCGCTTGGGAGATTTGAAATATGAGTAAACATCCCTAATCTAATTAAGAATTTTAGTCCCCAGCTTATGCTCTGGTATCGTTATTTGGAACTAGGATGTAATTAAATTCAACCACGTGGTACTATTACTAAATTTCAAAAATTGATTTCCTAAAAAATTTCTTTGGTCGAGAGAAAAGACGTCACTGGTGCTCACAAAGAAACTGTGTCAGGTCAACTGAAAAAAGACAAAAAAAAAAAAATGAAACACCCAGACTACCAACATCAGTATTCATCATCATCATCGTCATATCAGCCTTTGGATGTCCACGGTTGAACGTAGGCCTCGTCAATTGTGAAGTGTTTATATTTTATTAATTTAAAATACTTCGAAGAAAATATAAGAGGATAACTGCTTAAGAGAGTAATCTTTAAAAAATGTTTTTCTATTTTTACTTAAGGCATTCCTTTAATACGAGAGACGATTCAAATCAAGTTAATTTTTTAAATCCTATGAGATACTGTTGGTATATTTATTATTAGTTTATAATATTGTATTAGTATACTAGTGTATATATGTATTGCTTATAAATATTAATGTGTAAATATTTGTATGTAAGTTTATTATAATATATATAAAATTATAAGCCATGCGAGCCTCAATAGCCACACTAGTGCTGCTCTACTGCTACGCAGAACTAGCGCTGCAAGAGCTGCACTAGCGCCGCACTAGCATCAAAATTTATTATTTGCTTTTATTTATATTGGTATATGATTCACTAACATTAGATATAAGTTGTTTTTATAATATTTACTAACATTAAGATATTATGTATGTATTTACTAGTTTCTTATAACCGTGCCGTGCTTCAAAAGTATGTACTTATCTAGTATTAAGAGTAACTTGTATTTCTTAAAATAAGTGAATTGTATTCTTATTAAGAAATAAATGTCTTAAACTATAAAATATTTTTAGGAAAAGGAGATTTTGTGTGTCTTTAATGTCGCTAATTGTTACAAGGAAGTAAAAAAAAAATTCAGATTTTATACAAAACTTTTTCTGCTAGAAAAAGTTTTGAAAAACTTATACGAAAATGAAAAACAAATATTACTGTGGCAGAATTTCCTTGATTTATCTGAGATTCCATATTTCGATTTGGTTAATAAGGGTCCACGTCCGGATTAAGTCCTTTCAAAGAAAATATAACCAAACCGGTTGACAACTGATGAAAATATTTACGACGTACAAGAAAAGAGAAAACAGACAGACGAACGCAGAAACTTTTTTTACTTCTTTATTTGTAATAAAATGTAGAGAGCTAAAAATACGCTTTCTTTTTTTATATGTGAAAGTCAATAACCTTTTTGACAGGGGATCCCGGGAGAACAATGTGATATGAGTTGACAGCCCTAATTGTGATTCATGACGTCAAATTAACAAGCTCATCGACAGGTCAGAAGCCGCTCGAAGCGATCGACCCACTAGATATTTTCATAGTTGATCATTTATTTACTTCTAATGGACATTTATTTTTGTATAGAAAGTGTATATTTTATGTAATGTAATTTTTTTACACATTTTTTGCACACTAACAAGTAACAAAACATGTTATTAAATATGAAAATATCCATGTTGCCATAACTTAACACAGCGATTTCTTCCAGGCAACCTTTGGGCTGATACCTGGCATATATATATATATATATATATATATATATATATATATATATATATAGTGTGTGGAAAGGGGAGTAAAATATATATATTTATATATAATGAAGTGTTATAATAATACGCCACACGTACATAATCATACATATTTAACATATATTATTTTATTGATATTTATGCTATAATTACGAAGCTGCAGTTTATGAAACAAGTAAATTAAGTAAGTTACTTATAAATTAGCAGCTACTATGTATCAAGTATGTACTAACAAAATAAAGTTGGAAAAAAACGTATGGGCAAAATGAGCCCGTGGGTATAAACTTATAAAAAAAAACATCTAACAAACTCCGCTCTAAAGATATAATACATCGTACGAATCAAGTTTAAAAAGATCATAAGTTATATTGTCGTTGTGAATAAGACTATGCTAATCATTATCACACAGTACGAAAAACATCAGCCCAAATACAATTCATACAACATCTGGCAGGAAATCAAGACGAAATACATAATAATGAACATTCGGAAAAACAAATGGGATGTAGTATTTAGTTTATTAGAAAATTCTCTTCGACCCCTTTTTGATCTTTTCTTCGATAATATGCTGTATTGTCTAGAAATAAGGTTTAATTTTCCTTGAAGATATTTTCAAGGTTATGTTAGTTGGGTAAAAGTTACGTATTTCGACCATATTGTTTATTAGGATTTTTTTTTTCATGAAACGACACGAACATCTGGGTTTTCATGTTTGTGTAAGTCGTGTTACACGTTCATTCTTGTTAAATTTGTTGGTTGTTCCAATAACTACTGGTTAGTAGTTTATAATTTACAGTCATTTTTATCCATTTAAAAAAAATTGAATCTTAATAATAATACTAAAAATATTTTTCCTAAGTATATCACTTAAGAATGGCTGGATTTAACAATATTTTAGGATTCTGTACTCTTTGGGAGAAAATCACGGAAAATATATTTCAATGTCATGTATAATGGTAAATAATATATAATAAACACACACGATCGGATGGGATGACTCTGGATCTAAAAAAATGTGTATCATTTAAATGATACACATTTTTTTAGATTAATGAATGATACAAATTTGTACGGTTTTGCCCGTGCCTTTTTTTATTAACATTTTTAGATTATTATCATTCTATTTTGTGCGTACTTATTTAGACAACGAGATTTAAACTAAGCTTGTTACGACCTGTATATAACGCGAGTCCTTACATTGACCACACATTCACCTTTTTAATATATAAATAATATATATTTTTTAATTCATACATCATTAAATATTACAATGTCACAGAAAAATTTATATGAGAAAACTAATCTTACAAGGCCTATTGTATAATATCTGGTATAATCCGAAGAAGGCTTTAAACCGAACTAATCTGATACAGGCGAATCAGTCTAATAGGTCTTAACTTTCTTGAGTTTCGTTCTACATTCACGATTACTCCCTCCTACTTTTCCTGACTTTCTGTTTTATAGCAAACTGTCCTTGATAAAAAGACTTATTTGTCAATTTTTTTTTTTAAATTACACTGGTAACTTCTGCAGCGCCTTCATAACAACTCTTTCCCACTTTAATAACCGACATTCAAAAATTTTGTACTGTACTGTATCAGCCTGTAACCAACCCACTGCTGAGCAAAGGCCTCTTCTTCATATAGAAGAACTGTTGGAGCTTAATCCACTACGCTGTTCCACTGAGGGTTGGCGGATAATTTCCCTACCATGAGTAACGGTCGTTATCAGGTGTCTATGATAACAACTGGGGCCGATGGCTTTACGTGCTCTCCGAGGCACGGTGGGAAGATACATGCGATGCGTGTTTGAGGCGACTACTCGCACCACTACACCATAACGGTTTTCTATTATATAGCCTCATTTATTATGGAGCCTACGGCAATTGTACGTCAAGTACGTCATGGTAGGAGGACGCTTAAAGACATCCAAAGCGGAAACAAATTTTAGTACAAAAACAAATGTCTGTCCCGAGTGGGAATCGAACCCGCAACAACCTGTGCGCGGCATGGAGGTGACTACTCGCACCAATACACCAGAACTGAAATTAGTATGTTATGTAATTTATTTACTCAGCTTTATAAATTAATTTAAAAATATGTAAAAATAAAATAACTGTGACTCGTTATTTCATAATTGTATAAAAATTAGCAATATTTTAGATTTCTAAATAGGCATAAGTAATGTAAACACATTATAATAATTATAATGACTCTGAAAAAAAAGTCTCTATGAGTCTGTGATAAAAACCGAAGTGATTCCGATCGACATAATCAAAATTGTTCCTTCTTTAATAACCAAACCTATCAATTTCTTGCTTTTTTATTTAGTTTATATTTTTTTCCCATAGGTAAAATGGAAACGTTTTTGTGTAAAACCCTATTCATTTAGAAAATAATAACATGAATTAAATATAATAAAAAAAACTTTCTCGATAGCGGTTTAAATTGTTAAATATTAGATTAAAAATGAAATGTAAGAAATTCAGAACATAAGATAAATAAGATTTTTAAGATAAAGACATAACCAAGCGGCCAAGATTCTTCATCAAGAGCTTGCTCTAATGTATTGTCTTCTGGAACAGAGGGTGCCGTACTACCAGTACACACCGGCGCCAGTACTCGAACGCGACGGAGTCCGGCTCTACTGGGACCGGCCTATCGCCACGGACTGGACGATACTGGCGAACAAGCCTGATATCGTGGTGATGGATAGGGCACAGTCGAGAGTGTTTTTAGTGGACATTACCATCCCGCATGACGAGAACCTCGTGAAAGCCGAAACAGAGAAAAAACGTAAATATCTGGATCTGGCGCACGAGATTGTCGACATGTGGGGTGTTGATTCCACTGAAATCATTCCTATCGTTATATCTGCCAACGGTTTGATCCCGGTTAGCCTCGCTCACCACCTGAGGCAGCTGGGTATCCGTGACGGTTCGCTCGCAGCCAGGATGCAGAAGGCGGTATTACTCGACTCGGCTAGAATTGTCCGCCGATTTCTCAGCCTACAACCCTAACCCCCGGCCGTTTGATCTCCCTGCCGGAGCGTAATCCTCCACCCGCTTATATTTATCTATGTAAATTTATGTAAATTTATTATATTCCTTATATAAGTAGTATTGTATTATATTATATTTATTTATTTGTGTATATGTATATATTAAACGGGTGGAGTGTAGCAATAAGAATAATAATGTAAAGTAATGCACCGCGAGTTCCTGCTGCTTGAGCCAAATTTAACTGTCACGGAGCAAAACCTGGCAGATAGAGCTCGGTACATACAACGAAAGGGCGTATTCAACGCCGCCGAGCTCGAAAGGATTCGACGTGAGGCTGCTCCTGAAGTCGAATCCGTATCCACAGAGCACAACGCAGTTATAACGCAACAAGAGAGCGTTCGTGGCGAAGTGCCTGTGGATGCGATCGCTGAAGAAGCAGCCTCCCATAAAATAGAGCAGATGAGAGGGATTTTGGAGGAGGCGATTTCCGAGATCCGGAGCGCTCCTCTGGAACAGAGGCCACGACTTTCTCGTCTTCCTCTTAATGCTGCGACGCGGGATGCCATTGAGGCAGCTAACAGGCTGCTACCTCCATATTTGGATGGCAGTCTGGGCTTGGATGATACGGGTTCTATTCTCTTCGGTGCTGCTCTAGCGGTACACCGCTTCATTGGAGCCAAAACCCAGGAGCCTGGACGCACTACTAATAAGAGTAGTGACGTACCAGCCTGGAAGAAGAGAATAGAACGCCGTATCAGCCTGGCCAGGGCCCTCATTGGCAGACTACAAAGCTTCAGGTCGGGCAACACTAGGCCAAGGATTGTGCGCTCCGTTAGAATAGCTTTCAACGGACTAGGTGTCAAGCTTGACCAGCCTGATATAGCTGAGAAACTGACGGAGCGCATCGACGGCCTGAAGCAGAGAATCGCGGCATGGGGGAAGCGTATTCGTAGGTACTCTGAGAGAGTTGAGCGCTTCCGACAAAATCGCCTCTTCGTGAGTGATCAGAAGAGGTTCTACAGGAAGTTGGAGAACCCGACGCCGTGCTCTACTTCCCCAAAACCGAATACGGCTGACCTCGTCGCCTTTTGGCGAAACATATGGTCACGGGAGGTAGAGCATGAGGAGGGCCCTTGGATTGCGGCGGTTCAGGAAGCATGTGCTAGAATCGAACCGATGAACCCAATCGCCATCTCTTCGGAGAACGTAGCTGATGCGGTCCGGCGGGCACCGAACTGGAAGAGTCCGGGGGCCGACGGCCTGCATCACTATTGGCTGAAAGGGTTCTCGGTATGCCATGCGACCTTGGCTCGACAATACCAAGAGGCGATAGAGCGGAAGACGCTTCCGAACCTCTTCACTACTGGGATCACTCACCTAGCTCCTAAGTCCACCAACACCGCGGATCCTACCAACTACCGCCCCATAACGTGTCTGACTTCCATCTACAAGACACTGACATCCGTTCTGAGCTGCAAGATCTCTCGTCATATTGACGAATTTAACATCTTGTCTGTAGCTCAGAACGGATGCCGTGGAGGCGGCCGCGGCACAAAGGAGCTCCTTATCATTGACTTTGTTGCGGGCCAGCTTGTCAAACGCAACCGTCGGAACTTCTCTGCTGCCTGGATCGACTACAAGAAGGCATTCGACTCGGTGCCTCATTCATGGCTTCTGAGGGTCCTCGAGCTGTACAAGATCGACGGTGCAGTTCGAGACTTCCTCGAAGTATGCATGGGGCAATGGAGTACGATCCTTTGTCTCCAGGGCGAGAGACTGACGACGGGTGCCGATGACCGAATACGGATACGAAGGGGTATTTTCCAGGGTGATTGTCTGAGCCCACTTTGGTTTTGCTTGTCCTTGAACCCTTTAAGCACTCTGCTGGAGCGTTCGGGGACAGGCTTTCAGTTTCGGAGAGGAGGTACTAAAGTCTCCCACCTTCTCTACATGGATGACCTCAAGCTGCTGGCACCTAATCCTGCACGCCTTATGGAGTTGCTGAAAATCACTACTGAGTTCAGCGGCTCCATCAGGATGCAGCTTGGAGTGGATAAGTGTGCGGTCGTGCATGTGGACAGGGGACAGGTGACGCAATCGGCTGAAATTAGCCTAGAGCTTTCTAACTTCAAGACCCTCTCCGAAGCTGAATCATACCGGTATCTGGGCATGTCACAATGCATAGGGGTGCAGGAGGTGGATATGAAACAGGCGGTTTGTGAGGTCTTTTTTGGACGGCTGACAAAAGTTCTTCGGAGCTACTTGTCGGGCGCCAACAAGGTCCGAGCTTATAACGGCTGGGTCATGCCCACTCTCTTGTACACATTTGGCGTGCTCAGATGGACTCAGACCGAACTCGACGCCCTGGACAGAAGAGTCCGCACGACTATGACTTACCATCGCATGCATCACCCGAAATCGTCGGTCATGAGACTGTACATCCCACGGAAGTGTGGTGGCCGAGGCCTATTAAGCGCCAAATCCATGCATAACCGGGAGGTGTGCAGCCTCAGGGCCTATTTTGAAACGAGGAGGGAGAGCGCTATGCATGGTGATGTTGTAGTATGTGACAAAGGTCTCACCCCCTTATCCCTGGCCAAAGAGGAATGGCGAAGACCGGTTGTACTTAGCACCTCTGACCGGGAGACCGTATGGATGGAGAAGGAGCTGCATGGACGGTTTTACAAGGCGCTCCACGCACCTCACGTGGATGTTAAGGCCTCCGTGCAGTGGCTGCGATTCGGGGACCTCTTTGGGGAAACCGAAGGTTTTGTCTGTGCAATACAGGATCAGGTGGTTAAGACGAACAACTACCGGAAGCACATTCTGAAGGATGGCACTCCTGACTTCTGTCGAGCTTGTCGTCATCCCGGCGAGTCACTCAGACATGTGCTTTCGGGGTGTTCAGCGCTTGCCAACACTGAGTACTTGCACAGACATAATCAAGTGGCCAAAATTCTTCATCAAGAGCTTGCTCTTATGTATTGTTTCCTAGAACAGAGGGTGCCGTATTACCAGTACACACCGGTGCCAGTACTCGAACGCGACGGAGTCCGGCTCTACTGGGACCTGCCTATTGCCACGGACAGGACGATACTGGCGAACAAGCCTGATATCGTGGTGATGGATAGGGCACAGTCGAGGGTGTTTTTAGTGGACATTACCATCCCTCATGACGAGAACCTCGTGAAAGCCGAAACAGAGAAAAAGCGTAAATATCTGGATTTGGCACATGAGATTGTCGACATGTGGGGTGTTGAGTCCACTGAAATCATCCCTATCCTGATATCTGCCAACGGTTTGATCCCGGTTAGCCTCGCTCACCACCTGAGGCAGCTGGGTATCTGTGACGGTTCGCTCGCAGCCAGGATGCAGAAGGCGGTATTACTCGACTCGGCTAGGATTGTCCGCCGATTTCTCAGCCTACAACCCTAACCCCCGGCCGTTTGATCTCCCTGCCGGGGCGTAATCCTCCACCCGCTTATATTTATCTATGTAAATTTAAGTAAATTTATTATATTCCTTATATAAGTATTGTATTATATTATATTTATTTATATGTGTATATGTATATATTAAACGGGTGGAGTGTAGCAATAAGAAGATAATAATAATATAAATTTATTTCAGACCATAAGTCCATATATTGGGTTAGTACTCAAATGCTTATAAAACTATGTTAGTAAAATAAAAATAAAATGAAATAAAAATAAAATACATTCATCGGTTAGTAGGCAGACTTATCCTATGTTAGTAGATATTTTAAATATATTAGATAAATATTATATACACACACGCCTGTTCGGGAATGTGCTAAGGATGGCGTTAGTACTCCCCACCAGCCGACTCATAAACGACGCCACACGTTTGCGGATGAGCGCGTAGAAATCATCCACACTCGCCTCAGCAAACATAGCGGATGCGCTGCAGTAACGGGGTTTCCTTAGCACCGCCCTCAGCACATTGTTGTACTGTACACGAAGGGCTCTGAGGGTCCGTTGCCTGTAGTTCGTCCACAGACTGCACGTGTAAAATGATTGGCAGTATGCCCTAAACAACGACAGTTTTACCTGCTCTTCACATCGTGAAAATCTACGAGCCAACATATTGCCTCGGACCGACATCGCCCGTCGCTCTCTCTCCACGTCTCCGTCGTCCTCGAGGCGTTCGTCAACTATGTGGCCGAGGTACCTGAACTGAGCTACATGCCTCAGGGGAGATCTACAGAGTGTAAAATTGGGTTTAAAACCAGCTGGTTTATTTTTCCCTTTAAAAACAAGAATCTCACTCTTTTTAGCATTGTAGCTAAGTCCATTCACCCCAGCGTATTCCTGACAGATTTTCAAAAGTTGCCTGAGTCCACTGACCGAGGGGCTCAGCAAGACCATGTCATCCGCATAACTGATATTATTTATGAAAACACCATCAATTGAGCATCCGACACCCGCCCTGCTGAGCCTCTCCGTCAGCTGGTTGACATACAGATTGAAAAGCCTTGGTGACGTCAACCCTCCTTGCCTCACTCCACAACGCAGTCTGTAGGAATCGCTCAATGCGTCACCCCATCTAACTACATTAGACTGATTGCCGTACCAGTACTGAAGCAATGATAACAGTTCCGGCTTCAGACTTGTTTCCTTCTCAAGTTTACGCCATAGAACCTTATAGGAAACTAAGTCAAATGCTTTCGACAGATCCAAAAAGCACGCATAAACCGGCGTTTTTCTGTCCGTGTAATAGCGAACAGTCTGCTTAAGACACATTATCACACTCTCAGTTGATAACTCGGGCTTAAAACCGAATTGAGCGTCATGTATCTTAACAGCCCTACATATGAAGGTAACAAAGGATTTAATAATACTAGTGGTCGCCCAGTGGTCGAAATTCAACCTAATCTATAATTGACAGCAGTGTCAACTTCATAAAAATATATTTGTGCATAATATGGTGAGCGGTATATGCAGCAGTCATTGGACCTGATCTGTGATAAAAAATTTCGATAAAAAATACGTTGCAATACCTGTATTTAAGACCGTATTGACAACAGACTTTAACAATAAACAAAATTTGTGTATATATGTACATTGTATATATGTGTGTGTGTCGTAGTGTGTGTAGTGTTTTTTTTTTAATTAATTTAATTTATTTTTTAGCATTATTATAAAAAAAAATATTAGCATTCTGCACTTCTACTGAATATAAACTTTAATTGTGCCAAATTTCATACTTCTCCGTCTGCGTATTTTTCGTAAAAAATGGTAAAAAGTTTTTGTGTCACGTATTAATATTAATATATAATATAAAGTATATAATATAAAGTATAATTATTTCACACCATAACAATAATAATATTAATAATACATAACAATTATGATACAGAAGTTTTAGACAATTACAAATTGTGTAGTACAAGGAACGGTTTTATGGCTAGTTAGCTATTTCTTCAAAACAGCCTGGGGAATATTATAATATTGTTAATTTTTGAAACGATTTTATAAATTTTAATCAAATATTGTAAGTTCAATAATTTTTGATTATTTACAAAAACACTATAATACATAATTTTTTGGGACTTAAAACATTATCACGATGGTTCACCTTTTGAAACTTTACTTTAAAAAGATTAGTTTTTTTTAAGAATATTATCCGGGGTACTACAGTATTTTAATTAAATTTATATCTCACGAAGACGCTGACAAAATTATATTATACAATATACTGACACAAACTATGTCACTGTCTATTATACGCATTTTACAAATAGCATACGCTTTATAAAATTCATTTTACCTGCGGTGAGGTCTTATGAAATATTTTCTACTCTGCAAACACCTTTCTTAGTATTTTGCAAGACAAATAAATACATAATTATATATGTTTTTGGTAAAAACGTGATTTAACTAGTTGAAACTGGTTATTTCTGGATACATAACTTCTTATGAATTGACAATTTTTGACTTCGTAATAAACACTAAAATTAATAAACATACTCGTATTTGGAATACATAAGAGATCAATATGATAAATGTTAAAACGGAATTTAAACTTAGAGAGAAAAAACTTTAAACTTTATTTTCTTTTTTCTCCACAAACCGCAGATTTTAGATAGCTGAGCGAACTATGAACCATGCTCGGAATTTGTCACAGGTATTAAATACGAAGTAAAGCGACAGATAACCGAAGGTATCCATATTGCTGAAGGGATTAAAGAGCTCAAGGGATAATGGACTGGTTTTATTTGTCGCCGAACTGATAACCGTATAAGTGAATGGTTTCTGAGTCGAAGACAAGCCTTAACATGCATAGCTTTAGCCTATATACAAGAAAAAATATCACTTAATCTAGCTAGGTACCTACTCTATGTTTTACATTAATCCTCTGCCCAAAGGTTGCCTGGAAGAAATCCCTGAGTTAGCGATAAGGCCGCCTGTTGCAACTGACGCAACTTAGATATTATGTATTCTATTTTTGTTTAGTATTAGTATTTTGTATTAGTGTGCAGAAAGTATAAATAAATAAAATAAATACTCTTCGGCTAGGTGGAGTGAAGATAAACACAACATAACTGATATTATCTAGAAATTGAGAGCTTAAGTTAAGAGGCCCGAGGCAATGGAGGAGTGGAGGCCCCTTGATTTGAAATTGAATTGTTTTTTTTTCTTGCAGATAAAAGTGATGACGAAAAAAAAAGTCTCTTTAGTGGATGTGGGGGCCCCTATTTTGTGGATGTGGGGGCCCCTCTTATGTGGGGCCCAGGGCAGTTGTCTCGCTTGCTCTCCCCTAAATCCGGCCCTGTCAAGAGGATCTAAAATATATCAGTAGTGGACAACAGACTGACGATACTAAAAAGTAATACATAGTAATAAAAACAACGCCAAAAATAGTTTGTCATAGTTGTATAGCCTATAATTTAACGATTCTTTTTTCCTTTTTTTATTATTATTATTTTTATTTGATACTTATATTACAATATATTTTTGACTTTCTATTTAATAACAACAGATTCTACATTATTTAAGAATAATTTTCTAGATAGGTAGGTCCTATCAGATGATCGCAGGACTATAAATTATTGAGTTCCTTTTTTGTGTGGTGTTGTTGTCCTCAATAACTGTAAAAACTAGCTAAAAAAAACTTACAAATGCTGTAAAAACCAGCTGTCAGTAGAAATTGAATTAAAAATCACTTTTTTTCTAGTTAAGAATTAACATAACATTATGTTTTATACAAAAAATATAAAACAATAAATAAATAAAACAATTTAGTCTATACCCTTCCTTACTACTTAAAAACAAAAATTAGCCCAGTAATATAACATTTTAATACTATAGTACGGTAAGATGAAGCAATACAAATGCACTGTTTAAATGTTAACGCGATCACTTCTCCTTAGATTTGACTGCACAGATACACCACTGCGATGAATGACAAAACATATTATATTTATTCATATATAGTTGTAATAAGCTTGTACCAGGTCACAGCCTGTATATAAAATATATTTTTAAAAGTCATAAATATAATAATAAAGATAGTTAATTACAAAATCACCGCGATGTTACAGACATAACCTAGTTTGATGTAGAAATGAAACAAAAAATATTATTCTTGGCATAAGTCTCTGGTTTTGAGGTTGTACGCCTAACTTTTATTATTTCATATGTTAGTATATTATTTTAAGGACATAAAAAGATATACATAAAATTATTCATAGTACCTTTCCACTATAATATTAACGAAAACTTCTAAAAACTCCTAAGAATATTGAATTAATTTTGTGTAAAAAAATGGCAATATATTAATATTAATTAAAAAATTACAGAGATCATAAAATTTTCTGTATGAGGATGTTATGTAGTGCCACGAATTTTTAGAAACAGTTTGAAATTGCATTTGCATTTCTCACTTCTGCGTCGAAATTTTTAATGATACTCCCGCTTATAACCAAAATATATTGATGAATCAATGATCTCAGGCAGAAGCTGACGCACCATTATGGCGACAAAGCCAAATCCAAGGTGCGCACTATGGCTTCCATATTGGTAAATGGTTTTCGTGAGGACATAAAAATAAGCCGTTTAACGGTGGACGAGGCCCTCATGAATCACTTTGGTGCCATAGTGATGGCCGCCCGACTGTCGGTAGCAAAAGAGGTCATCCTTGTCGGAGACATTAATCAGCTGCCTTACATCGACAGGGAAAACCTGTTCGAGGTGCGATACAGCAGGCCTAATCTGACGGTAAATATATCATGTGAGTTGTCATGCACGCATCGGAATCCCAAGGATGTCGCTCTTGCCATCAGCGAGGTTTACGACATGATCTACAGCTCGAACCCCATCGTCCACTCCCTGCGTGCGGAGAGGCTCACTGGCGCTAAAATACCCGAAAACCAGAACCGGACCCTGTACCTGGTCTTCACAGAAGAGGAGAAAAAGGAGTTAATAGGCCGGGGATATGGTACCGGAGAAGGGTCGAGCGTCATGACCATTCACGAGGCGCAGGGTCGGACGAGCGAGGAGGTCATTGTCATCCAAACGAGGGCTAAGAGGCTGCGAATACACAATAGCGTTTCGCATGCGGTGGTCGCGGTGAGTAGGCACACCAAGACCTGTGTCTACTACGCCGACGACAGGGATGACGCAATCGGCCGATTTGTGGGGAGGGCGGCGGAGGCCACTACAAAAGAAATCCTCGAGCACACCCTCAAGATGGCAATTCATCATAGAGACACAGCAGTCATTGAGGATGTGCTCGCACAGCTGGGGGCTGGTGCTGATTAAGATAAACTGAAATTATAGAGTACCAATATAGGAGAATTATAAATAATGTAATATTTATAAATATATATAAATGGAATAATATAATAAATGCATGTAGTTATAGTATTGTAAAAAAAATGTATATATATTAGGATAAAAGTGGTCAGTTTGGACTCTCGTCTCAGGGACTAGAGATATTAAGTCTAGTTTTAAGTACTTATTTACTTTTGCTGTGTAAAAACGTCTGTATGTTATAATAAAATATATGAAAAGAAAAGAGTATAGGCGCATGTAAGCCTGTAGATGTGGAAAGAAAAAAAAAAAAAAAAAAATATATATATATTGTTAATTGTATATTATCAAATACCATTTCTAACAGTTTACGTTCTATGTGAACATAAATAAAACAACTGCAGTTGTTTTATACAACACGTTTTATAGTCTTCCTACACATGTTCATAAATTATCGCAATATATGAAGAATGATTTACGTTATCTGTTTCACATCTTCGGTTTATTATTAGGTTCGTTGTTATGACGTGACGGCTATTTTGATTGAATTTCTTAGGCCGAGACTCCACCAGAGCGGAGATGTGTTTAAACAACCAATAGGATTTCGTTATTCACACATCTCGTCTCGTCTCCGCTTTAGTGGATACCACTGAACGAAATTCTATTGGATGTTAAAACATATCTCCACACATCTCCGATCTGGTGGAGTCTCGCCCTTATAATGTGCTAGACGGTTTCGCGTAGTTTCGTCCTCTTTGAAATTTATGCCTACTTATCCATTATTATGATGTCGTATACCCCATGTTATATTAATATAATGTACCTTTCTAATAGTGAAAGACTTCCTAATATTAACTGGCCTAGATTGTCTTATAACTTAAAGAGGTTTTTCATTTAACCAGTCTTCCAAATAGGCAGTTGGATATGACATTTGTCTTATTTATAGAGGGTCCATGAAGGGAAGAGGGAGAGACGAATTAGACTGTTTGTAAACAGGCATGTCACAACTTATCTAATTCTGATAAATTGTCTCGCTTAAACGCGTTATTGAGCTAGAAAGTTCCAATTATAGAGGTAAACGACTGACCCGACTGACGAAACTAGCAGCTAGCAAGTAGCAGCTAAAATTAAATGACCCTGAAACTAGCAGCTACGCTTTATATATTTGCTTCTAGGCAACATATTAAGTTGTAACTTTACACAAACTAGTTACGTTATATCATCTAACTATGAAAAAAGAAATCCAAACCTAAAAAATTCCATCCCTTCTATTTTTATTTTTTATTATTTAATCCCAAAAAGGGAGGTTAATTCGATATAAAAGCTTAAAAATCTGTTTCTAAGCATGAAATAAGGTTACAATTTAGAACAATACATTGACACTACATTTTATTGTAACTTCACAGAAACCTTTTCTTTACTGTCACGAATAGATGAGAAAAATTTCAAAGGGGATACTCAACCCGTTTGATTTTTCCTTTATTTGGCTGTGGTTGCTAGTTTCAGCGTCATCCGGGTCGGCCGTTGGCGCATTTGGCAGTTACTCTGCTCTGTTTTGCTGCTTCGTGTCTGAGTGTAATATTTGTATATATGTACAATTATTAAAAAAAGTATGTATACCTACCAGTCGGCTGTTACCTAAAATATATTATGCATTAAGTCTGATTGTGTAAAAAATAAGTTATTAAAAAAGTTGTATCGCTTATCAATTACAAAACAAACAAAAAAGACAAAACTTTTCTCTTTATCGGTTCTGGCGGATACGTCAGGCCATCGGATACCTTGTGAAAATTCACGTGTCTAAAACAACAAAGATATTATGTTTTAAAGAGACTAAATGAATATTTTAATACTTGCATTTGCATACATTACTTATTTGACTTAAGTGAAAGAAAATATATAATGTAGGTTTAAAATTACATAAAAATCGCGATTTTTTTTATGATGTGTATAAATGGCAGTCACAATCTTCAGATGTCGAATGACTGGCAGAAATTTCTATCACTAGAGGTGATCAAGTTAGTGTGCCAGTTTAAATGTGACTACTGTATATCTGTAGTAGCTGGATGACCGAGCTTTGCTCGGTTAAATTATAACTATTCATATTACACCCGTTTGTAATTCGTATCTAAATATAATTAAAAAAAAAATTTTTCAAAAAAAAAATAACAACCACCCAAAAGTCGGTCATCCAAGTAGTAAAGGGCTCCGAATAATAGTTTTTTTTTTCACAAAAGAGGAAAACTGGAAACAAAGCAAAAAAATTAAATCGGCCTGGAAACATCGGCATTCGAACCCAGGTTTTCTGATGTCGAATCCGCTCGATTCCCACCTGAACTACTATAAACTTGAAGATGATCGCGAAATTTACCTTCGTATTCTAATGGTATTATTTAACTGCTTAAAAACATGGGTAAAATGATATTTTCTAAAAATGAATCCTAGCTAGATCAATTTAACGTCCGTGAAGCTAGCCTTGACGACCCAGCCCAATCGAATGAAACTTATGTGCGGATTTAGTGCTATTTATGTGCTAATTAGTTGCTCTATTCGTGAATTTGTTGCTCATCCCGGGACCGAAATATTGCTGACAAGGCTAGCTTTTTTTGGAAGCTAGCCTTGTCACCCAGCCCAATCGAATGAAACTTATGTGCGGATTTAGTGCTATTTATGTGCTAATTAGTTGCTCTATTCGCGAATTTGTTGCTCATCCCGGGACCGAAATATTGCTGACAAGGCTAGCTTTTTTTGGAAGCTAGCCTTGTCACCCAGCCCAATCGAATGAAACTTATGTGCGGATTTAGTGCTATTTATGTGCTAATTAGTTGCTCTATTCGCGAATTTGTTGCTCATCCCGGGACCGAAATATTGCTGACAAGGCTAGCTTTTTTTGGAAGCTAGCCTTGTCACCCAGCCCAATCGAATGAAACTTATGTGCGGATTTAGTGCTATTTATGTGCTAATTAGTTGCTCTATTCGCGAATTTGTTGCTCATCCCGGGACCGAAATATTGCTGACAAGGCTAGCTTTTTTTGGAAGCTAGCCTTGTCACCCAGCCCAATCGAATGAAACTTATGTGCGGATTTAGTGCTATTTATGTACTAATTAGTTGCTCTATTCGCGAATTTGTTGCTCATCCCGGGACCGAAATATTGCTGACAAGGCTAGCTTTTTTTGGAAGCTAGCCTTGTCACCCAGCCCAATCGAATGAAACTTATGTGCGGATTTAGTGCTATTTATGTGCTAATTAGTTGCTCTATTCGCGAATTTGTTGCTCATCCCGGGACCGAAATATTGCTGACAAGGCTAGCTTTTTTTGGAAGCTAGCCTTGTCACCCAGCCCAATCGAATAAAACTTATGTGCGGATTTAGTGCTATTTATGTACTAATTAGTTGCTCTATTCGCGAATTTGTTGCTCATCCCGGGACCGAAATATTGCTGACAAGGCTAGCTTTTTTTGGAAGCTAGCCTTGTCACCCAGCCCAATCGAATGAAACTTATGTGCGGATTTAGTGCTATTTATGTGCTAATTAGTTGCTCTATTCGCGAATTTGTTGCTCATCCCGGGACCGAAATATTGCTGACAAGGCTAGATTTTTTTGGAAGCTAGCCTTGTCACCCAGCCCAATCGAATGAAACTTATGTGCGGATTTAGTGCTATTTATGTGCTAATTAGTTGCTCTATTCGCTAATTTGTTGCTCATCCCGGGACCGAAATATTGCTGACAAGGCTAGCTTTTTTTGGAAGCTAGCCTTGTCACCCAGCCCAATCGAATGAAACTTATGTGCGGATTTAGTGCTATTTATGTGCTAATTAGTTGCTCTATTCACGAATTTGTTGCTCATCCCGGGACCGAAATATTGCTGACAAGGCCAACTTTTTTTGGAAGCTAGCCTTGTCACCCATCCCAATCGAATGAAACTTATGTGCGGATTTAGTGCTATTTATGTGCTAATTAGTTGCTTTATTCGCGAATTTTTTGCTCATCCCGGGACCGAAATATTGCTGACAAGGCGAAATTTTTTGGAAGCTAGCCTTGTCATATAATATTTTGCCATTGTAATGTCTAAAAATAATCGTTCCATTAGTTGCTAATTAGTTGCTCAAATGAACAACTGAAATTTTTGCGAAAAAGTGCCGTTGAGAGGAAATTATAAACGCTGAAATGGTCATCTTAATAAACATATATTGTTTAAGTAACTTTAGATGTTCAAACGGTAAATAGAAATGAGTTTTTAATTATTTTTTGTAAGAATCATTTTAAAATGTTATGTACAGCTAAACAAAAGCTAAAAAAAATTGCTTTCGTTATGAAGTCATTTTTCTTACGTACATATAAGGTAAAGAGCTGGAAAAAAGAAATGTGTGATTTTATTATGCCGTGAATTTCGTGCTCTAGGTACTCCCGGAATGATTTAGTGGTATTCTAGTTGCAATATCGAGTGCTTGACTGTATTAAAACGGCAGCAACTAATTACTGTGGAATCTATATATCTATCGTTGCATGCTGCATACTTTTGTTTAGCTGTACATAACATTTTAAAATGATTCTTACAAAAAATAATTAAAAACTCATTTCTATTTACCGTTTGAACATCTAAAGTTACTTAAACAATATATGTTTATTAAGATGACCATTTCAGCGTTTATAATTTCCTCTCAACGGCACTTTTTCGCAAAAATTTCAGTTTTTCATATGAGCAACTAATTAGCAACTAATAGAACGATTATTTTTAGACATTACAGTGGCAAAATATTATATGACAAGGCTAGCTTCCAAAAAATTTCGCCTTGTCAGCAATATTTCGGTCCCGGGATGAGCAACAAATTCGCGAATAGAGCAACTATTTAGCACATAAATAGCACTAAATCCGCACATAAACTTCATTCGATTGGGCTGGGTGACAAGGCTAGCTTCCAAAAAAAGTTGGCCTTGTCAGCAATATTTCGGTCCCGGGATGAGCAACAAATTCGCGAATAGAGCAACTAATTAACACATAAATAGCACTAAATCCGCACATAAGTTTTATTCGATTGGGCTGGGTGACAAGGCTAGCTTCCAAAAAAAGCTAGCCTTGTCAGCAATATTTCGGTCCCGGGATGAGCAACAAATTCGCGAATAGAGCAACTAATTAGCACATAAATAGCACTACATCCGCACATAAGTTTCATTCGATTGGGCTGGGTGACAAGGCTAGCTTCCAAAAAAAGCTAGCCTTGTCAGCAATATTTCGGTCCCGGGATGAGCAACAAATTCGCGAATAGAGCAACTAATTAGCACATAAATAGCACTAAATCCGCACATAAGTTTCATTCGATTGGGCTGGGTGACAAGGCTAGCTTCCAAAAAAAGCTAGCCTTGTCAGCAATATTTCGGTCCCGGGATGAGCAACAAATTCGCGAATAGAGCAACTAATTAGCACATAAATAGCACTAAATCCGCACATAAGTTTCATTCGATTGGGCTGGGTGACAAGGCTAGCTTCCAAAAAAAGCTAGCCTTGTCAGCAATATTTCGGTCCCGGGATGAGCAACAAATTCGCGAATAGAGCAAGTAATTAGCACATAAATAGCACTAAATCCGCACATAAGTTTCATTCGATTGGGCTGGGTTGTCAAGGCTAGCTTCACGGACGTATCAATTTATCGCCTTCTCCGATCGAAACCTCCTGTATACTAAATTTCATGAAAACCGTTGGAGCCGTTTCCGAGATTTAGATTATATGTATATGATCTTAATAATCTCAATCTATATATATATATATATATATATATATATATATATATATATATATATATATATATATATATATATATATATATATATATTCAAAACTGTTCATATAATTTAAATTTCTGTCTTCAGCAGTTACGTTTCTCTTTGGTTCTCCGTTAAATTTTAGTTTATATTACATTTCTCATATAAATGAATTTAATTCTAATAAAAAAAAAATAATAACAATTGCTCTATCTTCTTCTTCTTCTATTCTGGTAAAACTCGAATGAGTTTATGTGACATCTTACTGATGTTTGTAATTTATATCCTTTAATTCAATAAATAAATATAAAAAATATATACTTATTTTCTACTTCACGAAATTTCATTACTATCTCAATTAAAATTAATAGGTACCCTTAACCGTTCAAAGTCAAATTCACTCGAATTTAGTTACTCAACTCGACTTTTAAACGTAATTAACAAGGCTTAAATTAAAGACTCAATCAAAGTAGGATGAAAGTCAGCAACTAGCTTTACTAACCTCATTAATGTATTTGAGATTGAAGGAGGTCTAGAAAAACTTGAAGATATTGGATCTGTTTGATAATCTTCTTTTTAGATCATATTTTATCCAAAATTACGCTTATTTTATCAATGTGTGTTACGCATCTATGTGCATACAGAAGTATCAAAAAAGAAATATAGAAGTATTCAGTAAGAGTATTACGCATAGTCTACGTACCTACAGAAGTATCAAATAAGAAATACAGAAGTGTCCAGTAAGAATAATCGACTTAAAAATTCCCATTTCCCATTTCAGGGAAAAATGTCTCTTTAATCTACCACCATGATTTCTATGTCTTGAGGGACAAACATATCTTAGAATATATAATGAAATATGCTATTTTGATCAGTATATTCGCTTTAATGAGTAAACTCGCTTTCAAAAATAACAATAAAGGATTCTGCAGGGATAGTTTGATTTCGAATACCCGTATATTCGGTTCAAATTCACGTTTTCTATTAATTGAATTATCCTGGCTAACATTTTTATATGATATATTTTTATATAAATATCCCTTATATATTTTCGATGAGTACATTTTTGTAGTTCAAGTAGTTAAAGTTTTGAGTTTATCTCGTGCTCGGCAGTGAAGGATTACATTGTCAAATAATTCGCATATTTTGTAATAAATTTTAAGGCATAAATACTATGTACTATATAATTTACTGCCAACAGCAAGATTAAGATTCGTGTGAGTAAATATATAGCAACGGAAGTAACTTCAGGGTGGTAAAAAAGTGATAGAGCCAACAAATATGATTGGAATTTTTGGCACCACACCTTGGTTCATAAAAATACAAAATTACTTTTTATACCTTCAATATCGCGTATAAAGATAGAAAAGATATAATATATCTATGAACCTCTGGATGTTTTTCCTTACTAATGCGTTTGTAAGCATAACAACCTACTCCATATCTTTTATGCTAAAGTACCTCTTGAATTTGTGTCAGCTGTCGGGATGATCAGGGTCATATAGGTCAGAAATCGGATACTTAAAAAAATTCTTACCCAAAAAAAAATTTGTCATATCAATTGTGTGGTAATGTCGTCCAGCCTGAAGATACCTATCTATATCTGTCAAATTTCGGTGTTAATAGGCGGGAGAACAAACGGACCTAACCAAATTTTAGTATTAAAATATTCTAAGAATCCTTCCGACTCCAATTCGTATGTTAATTTTATCTTAGGGTGAATAGGATTAAGATGACGATAAATATTATGCTACATTGCGTTTATTTTATTATAAACGGCTTAAGAGGATCTTATTTCTGTCATTATCATTACCGGTATTAAAGATCTTCAGATTAGACCTGCCGCTTCTGATGTAAAGTCGATGTCATTTAAATTTATTTATTTATTTATAAATAGATAAAGTAATAAAAATATTTATTAAATTAGTAGGTTATGAAATTTATTTACACTGGATGAATTTATGAAGACTGTCAATTTTGTTTTAAGTATTAAAAATTGTTGTTATTAGGCGCAACTGAATTTGACATTATGGGAACTTTATATTTATTTCACTCTATCATTATTCCAGTACCTGGATGACCGAGCTTTGCTCGGTTAAATTATATTTATATAATTACATTACATACTGATGAAACATAAATAATATTTTCGATCTTACCGACATAATAGTAAAATAATAGGAACTTGTTATTTAAATAAAAAATAAAAAATAAAAAGAACTTTCAATAATAGTTTTTCTCACAAAAGAATAAACTTAAAAAAAAAGGAAAAAATGTTGGTCTGTAGACACCTGGATTCGAACCCGGGTTTTGTGCTTACGAATCCGCCCGATTCCCATCCGAGCTATCATAAGCTTATCAATGACAGCGAAATTAACCTTCTTATTCTAATGATATTTTTAATTGCGTAAAAAAAGGGATAAAACGACATTTTCTAAAAATAAATCCTAGGTAGATCGATTTATCGCCCCCGAAACCCCCTGAATACAAAATTTCATGAAAATCGTTGGAGCCGTTTCCGAGATTCAGATTATATATATATATATATATATATATATATACAAGAATTGCTCGTTTAAAGATATAAGATTAAGTCCGAGAAGTTATGATTGATTTTATATAAATAAACACTAGCATGTTTTAATTATTTTTCATTTTATATAGTATGCCTGATTGATTTGCATAATATACTTAATAATTTATTAATAATAATATTATTGTCACTGTAAATGGCAATGTCGCTCTAATTAGATGTAAATAAATAAAAATCTATACATATAATAAAATGATAGAAAAGTCAAAACTGTACATTGAATATTTTTTTAAAAGAATACTTGGGGTGTGATCTACAATCGATACCGAAGCCAAAAATATAGTTTTTAGAATTTTTGTCTGTTTGTCTGTTTGTCTGTTTGTCTGTATGTATGTCCGGGATAAACTCAAAAAGTACTGCATGGATTTACTTCAAATTTGGCACGAATATTATTAAGAAGTCGGGTCATAACATAGGCTACATATTATCACGCTATCACCTACGGGGAACGAGCAGTAAACCTTTATTTCTTCAACGCATTCTGTAACAGCGTGTAATCTAACGACGCATATTTGAATGTTGTTATTATGTTAATAACTTAATAACCATGCTATAAGCTATCTTCACACTATAAAAATCACGAAATATAAGTAACTTAGGCTGATAAACATAATGAATGTAAGAATGAATGTAATATAAGAAATGAATATAAGTAGTATCAAGACAATTTTAGAGCAGCGCCATCTATGAGATTTCAAAAACATCAAGTCGAATTACATGTGTAAACCCTTTTTGGATATAAATAACTTAAATTTGATCATGTTGGCGAGGTTAATAGTTGTTTATAAAAGTCATAAATGGAGTTGTGCATTTTAATAAAAATTGTATCGTTGATTCGTTTCAGAGATGAGCAAGACGATTTAAAAAAAAATTGTTTATGTAAGTTTTAAGCTGCTTCATCTATGTCTTATAAAATTCATCGAGTTTTTCTGTATGTAATAACAAACAGAACTCAAAAAGAACTGCATAGATGTATAACAAAATTTAAACTTGAAAACGGCACGCTATTGCTGTAAGCAATTTGAGCTAAATAACGAAGAAAGAGGAAAATTAAGCATGCCATATATATCATAAAAATAAGAAATGCTTATGCTTCTCCGGAACCTATTTCCTTCAAAGTTGTGTAATGGGACCCGTCTTAAAGTCATTTCACTCCACAGACACACCATTGAGGCGGAAATTCTTACGGGTTGTGGCGTCGGCGAAGCAGTATTTATACCACGCATTCCCCTCATACCTCATAACTTCCCGTTCCAGTTCAAGCGCGTACAGTTCCCCGTGAGTGTTTGCTTCGCGATGACCATCAATAAGTCGCAGGGGCAGACACTGAGGGTAGCTGGTGTTGACCTCAGGACGAGCTGCTTCTCACACGGGCAGCTGTACGTCGCTTGCACCCGCATCACCAGTCCTGACTCTCTTTACATTTTGGCTGCGGAGAGCCAAATTACTAATGTTGTTTATCGAGAAGTCCTATAAATATGTATTTTTACCCTATTCTGTATTCCTTATTTATTATTTTCTCCATCCGTTTCAGTCACAACTTATGACTTAATTCAGCAGAATCACCATAAAGTCATTTATTCAAAGCAGGCTAAAAATAAGCACTTTTTGAAAGTCAATTTTACAAAAGACAGTCTCCCTCTGTTATTGTACTTTCTGTAGATATGAAATGTAAAGAAGAAACGGGTAAATGAATGTTATTTTAAAAGGTATAATCGTAGGTATTTTTGGTGCTATAGCGTTCACGCAGACGCCGTCGCGGGCAGCAGCTAGTACATAAATAAAATTGAATTCATGGAAGAACAATGCAGTGTCTTAGTAGACGCAAAATATGATGAGTGAGATAGACAATAATTTTTGCGGACTAGTATTTTAGTTTGTGTCGTTAATTATTTTTTCATTTTTGTTACTTTTACCACTAACAAATAAAAAAAATTATGATTATTACTATATCTCCTTTTCTTGCCGAGGTGTCGTAAAAGGCGACTAAGGCCATACTGATGCGAACAACTGTACAACCAGGATGCCGATGGACAGCAGCATCACCATAACCCGCCTGCCAATAGTAGAAACTCCCTAGATATCATGGGAGAAGCCCATGTTCAGCAGTGGAAATCCAACGACTGACTTGCTCAAGCCTCGTTGTTTGTTATTACAGTAATTCTTTTAAATGTGACAGAGATTTACTATGAAAACTCCGCTTCTATTATATTTTATGTGTAGCAAGACTGGTCATATAAATTTCTGTCATGAAAGGACTTTTGATTTCGTTCACAATATAAGTACACATCCGTTCCAAATTTAATCAAAGCCATAACATTGCTTATGGAAAACTAAAGTCGGAATCAAGGAATTACGAATTACTATGATAATAAAAATAATAAATGAAATAATCAAATAACTATTGTAATGCAAAATGTCCCAGTTAATATACTCATTGAAAGTGATTCCATAATATTGTATTTATAATATCTGTATAATTTTTATTTAAACAGCAAAAAAATCTCCTGTTTACATTAACATTTTCATTGTCCAAGAAACAAAAAAAAAAAAAAAAACACTTCGTTAATGATAGACTGAATGAATGCTCAAATAACCTAAAATTTCAAAGATGATGGTAAACGTATGACGATCATGTTCCTATTAATACAGAAATCGGCGGATGCGGTACTTTCAATCAAACATATCGATTAACTTATTTAATATATCACAAATAAATAATTTATTAGTACAGTTACACAGACTACATGAAGTATGTCCCATTCAAGGAATTTATATATAAACTGGAATGTGCACGTGCACTCAAAAAAAAGTTCCTAAGAGAGGGATTGTATCTCTTTCTACCATGGATTAAAGGCAAATCGTAAGAAAGAGACAAAATACCTGTAGTCAACGAAATGCTTGGAACGATTTTTTTACTTTACATGTTGCAAACAAATGTCAACCTTATGGCAGTTATTATAAGGTGCATATTTTAATATAAAATTTTATTAAGTGAGCGTTCCAGTTATGATACAAATTCCTTGGTCCCATCAAATTGAATAGTGACATATCTGTTAATTACAGCTCTTATCATGATTTAAGAATAAACATTACTTACATATTACATCTTAACAACCGTTCTGGTGTAGTGGTAGTGTCAAGGCCAGCGGTTGCGGGTTCAATTCCCGCTCGGAGCAGATCTTTATATTTGTATAAATATTTGTTTCCGGTCTGGATGTATGTCCTTGTGGGTCTCCCCACCGTGCCTCGGAGTTCGTAAATTCAGCGGTCCTGGTTGTTATTATAGATATCTGACAACGATAATTACCCATGATAAGGTATTTCCCTATCTGCCAACCCGGAGTGGAGCAGCGTGGTGTATAAAGCTCCAACCCTTCTCATATATGGAGGAGTAGCCTTTGTCCAGCAGTGGGACATTTACAGGCTGATTCAATTCAGTTACTTACATAATCAAATATTTGACCTGACAAAAGCCGTTATACAAAAACCAGTATCAAAATTCGCAAGTATCATCTTGCTTGTAAAAGAGAATGATAGGACGGATCGCGTGTCAGTGGATTATCGGTAACCATACGAAATTACCTTCAAGGATCGTTTTTCACTCCCTTCGAATCAATATACAATCATCAACTTAGGAAGTCATAAATTCATAAGCTTACACATCCTATTGACGAAAACTCGATTTTGTGGCTTAGTAACTTCCAAATATCGTTTTGAATATCTGCTTTTAAAGTCTCTATAAACTGGCTAATGTTCTGATAGGAAACCGACAAATGATTATTATTATAGGTTAATAAATATTATATATATTCAAAATGGGTTGACATCGAAATTTTATTAAAATTCAGACAGCTTCTGGTTTTGTTATTGAAAACAAATTAATAATAATAATATATAATATAATATAAATAAAAAATATAATAAACTCTAAATACAAAAAAAGGCAAATTCACACAAATAATTAAATACTTATAATCAGATAAGTAGTAATAATTATTAGTCCAATTTAGATATTTATTGATCTACAGAAGCATAAAATTTTTGGGGAACTGTAGTAAATTATTAAGAGGAAGGCTATTGAACATACTACAATTAAATACTCGATTTTCTCAATTCTGAGGTATCCGTAGAAGTTACTTCAGGCACGAGTTCTATTGCTTACATTGCAGTTCTCTTTTAGGTTAATTTATTAGATTATAAGCTTGTCGTGAACTGATTCAATATACTCAAAGATGTTAAAATAAACAATACATTTATTTGGGACATCACAAACATTGCAGAAAATACTAAGGATTTTATACAGATCAAAATAAAATAAATAAAAACATAGTTAAATTAAAAAATATATTTATTTAAAAAAAAAAACACAAATGTGAGCAACAAGAAAAGTACCAACTTAAATTAAAGTTAAAAATCAATAAAAGAAATGTCATTAACAAGCTAAATAGAATATAATTTTTTTTTAACTGAATAACAATGAGGTCGTATGGTCTAGAAATTATGAGACTTGTTTGAATTAGAAACCCTGTTTGTTTTATTTATTAATACTTTATTGCACAGCACAATATTGTATTGTATAAAAGGCGTGCTTATTGCTAAAAGCATTCAATCAAAAAGAAAGATTCATTGTCAAAATTTGTTGATAAACTTGTTTGCAAAATTTTGGATTATTTCCTAATCCTGCGAACGCTTACGCGCTAACGCTTACGCTTTTTTTTAGAGATAAGGAAATTAACTGTTCATTCGAACCTTAAAAGAAAATGAAAAAAATATACTCGAATATGCTCGAAAAAATAAATAGCTAAAAATACAGGGACTATATATGTGTGTGTGTGTGTGTGTGTGTTTGTGTGTGTGTGTGTGTGTGTGTGTGTGTATGTGTGTTTGTGTGTGTGTGTGTGTGTGTGTGTGTTTGTGTGTGTGTGTGTGTGTTTGTGTGTGTGTGTTTGTGTGTGTGTGTGTGTGTGTGTGTGTGTGTGTGTGTGTGTGGGTGCGTGTGTGTGTGTAACAGAATTAAACCTTCAGCATTGGACCGCCTCATAGCGTTTCTGATCTGAGCATATATATTTATATACATGATATGGAACAAAAGATGAAACGGATATAATTATATACACCATATAGTACATTTTACGCCAAAATTTTACCTCAATTGCGACAAAGTGCATGCAAGCGCAACATAAGCGAAAAAAAAAACAATCGTGATTAATAAATTACGAGTAACATAAATTATTAAGTTCAGTTGAAAATTCAGTCTAGTTAATTATTGATTCGAATAATATTCTATTCATACGAAAATTCGAATACAGGACATGACAATCGATTATCGTATCACGAGTAAAAACGTAAAATAGCCGCAACAGCGCTGCAACAGCGCCGCACAGACTCTAAATGCCTGTAACAGCGCCGCAACAGCGCCGCACGGCTAACCACGGCCACAACACCGCCGCAATACCGCTGCACCACAGTCATTTGGAAGACAAAATCGCTGCAACACAAAATCTTTATTCTCTAGAGACTTTCTAGAGAATTAAGAACTAAATCTCTAATTCTTTAATCATTAATTAATTTTTAGAGAATAGACACTAGAAATCTAGACACTAGAAAATAAAGATTTCGTGTTGCGGCGGTTTTGTCTTCCGAACGGCTGTGATGCAGCGGCGGTGGTAACCCATGCGGCGCTGTTGCGGGCATTTAAAGTTCGTGCAGCGCTGTTGCAGCGCTGTTGCGACTATTTTATGTTTTTACTCGGTATTTCAACATTTAAAATTCGTAGGTAATAAACGGAAGAAAATAAATATATATATATCATGCGGCGGTAAAATTTACATTTAAAAAACGTAAAATTATGCACAGGTGTGTCGAAAGGCATAACGAATACGTATCTCGCATACGAATTCGTGAAAAGTATTATCCTAATCAACGCTTAAATATCCAACCGAGTTATAAATTGTAATCAAAAACGTGTCGTGTTTAATTTTACTGACTTACTTGTTTGTACCTTATTTAAATTATCATCGAATTAACGATTCAAGTTTTAGCTTCGTTCTACAATGTGTAGACATTGTTTATAACAACTTGTTTCATTGTTTTAATAAATCTCTAAAAACAAAGTAAACTAAATGAAAATAGAACTACATTATCAAACAAAATTATGGGCGAAGAAAATGTAGAACATACTATAATTATTCATATCTAATATGTATACACTAGACATAATATATAACATACATATACATTACATAAATTATTACTTAAATACAAAATTAAATATATAAATACATATTTATATTATAAATGTATCTCCGTTTAAGCGTTGAAAGAATACAGCATCGAGCCTTCACGTGTCGAATGTAGTGTTGTTGACACGTTTAAAAGACAACAGTTCTGGTATAGTTGTGCGTTTAGTCGCCTTAACGTCAGCGATCGCGGATTCGATTCCTGCTCGGAGCAGATATTTGTGTTGGTGCAGATATTTGTTTCTGGTATGGGTGTATATCCTCCTCTATGTAGAGCACGTAAAGCCATCGGTCCCGATTATTATCATAGATACATCTGATTGCGACCGTTACTCTTGGTAGATAAAATATCCGCCAGCCTGTAGTGGAGCAGCGTGGTGGATTAAGATCGAATCCTTCTCCTATATGGAGAAGAGCTCTTTGCCCAACTGTGGGTTGTTTACAGGCTGATTCAGTTCAGTTCAGTTAAACGCCAATTACAGAGCAAAATCATGACGGATTTTCCAAACCTTTTCCTCTTACTGTCCTGTCCACGAATACGAACGGATAAAATTACGGAGCATGTTGTCAAACAATTTGGAACCTGATACATTAGTTTTTGTTATGAGAAATGATCAAGATCGAGATCTTTTCCTGAAATACTGCATACAAATTGTAAAGAAAGCAAACTATAGGAATAAGTAAGTTGTGTTGTCATTATATAGTGTATATATAAGCATACAACGCAAATAGATTAAGCAAATAATAGGTTAGGACGTAAAAATTAGTGTTTAATATAAATCATATTGTAATATTATTAAAATAAATAGTAAGTTAATATTGTATCACCTAAATGTAATTTAGTATAAGAAAATCTAGTTTATTATAAAAATAGAATTAAGTAGTAGAACAAGCAATTTGTTAAAATTTGTTAATACATATAAGTAAGTTAATATTTATGAACTCTTGTTGCAAGAAAGGCCGTGTAGTCCGAAAGAATCAACCTCCTTTCCGCACGGACATCTGTGTTCAAAACACAGACGTGCTCCCAACCGGAGACCTATACAAATTCGAAAACTTTCATTATCTAAAAGTGTCCCAAGGTTTTTTGACGGCATTGCGTGTAACCAGTGACCTGACTCTTTACTTGATAAAGCTAGAAGCCTTGCACGGTTTTTATCACTTGTAAGATTTTGCGTCAAATTTTCACGAGTATTGTGAACTAATGGCGCATCCCAAAGTTTTTGTTTTGTAACTTCCTTGGGGATATCGTCATTAGGACACCTCAACTTCCAGTTTTCTACTGCGTCTGTAGCATCTGTAATTTGGACTGAACTTGATTTTAAAATTTTGGAACATAGACCTTTGATACTATGTACAGAAGCAAGAAAAGCAGGAAGAGCGACACTAGAAATTTTTCTCACGCCGATGCCACCATCTCTAATTGGTAAAGTAGCTTGGGTCCAAGAATTTTCATCAAAAGATAAATTTAGAATTTTTTCTAAAGAGCATTTTAGAGTGGCATCAATTTTATCGGTCAAGCCAGGGAATTTCCAAATTGGGCTCGTGCGAAGTATGTACATTAATTTTGGGACAAAAAGACAATATTTCAAAATAGTATAGGCTATATGAGAATTTAGAGTACCCAATTTGTCAGTATTGTCCAGGAAAATTTTAATTTTACTGTCTAAAATTGACTCTATGCCTTCATCAAAAAGTGGAGCACCTAGAAGGCAAAGTGTATTTTTTTGAAGTATTTTCAAATTAGGTGCAATTTTATATAATAATTCCGTTGCCAAATTAATTTTTTTAGGAGATAATATATCTGTGAAAAAAAATTCACATTTCGAAAAGTTTAGTTTAAGGCCAATGCTATCGAACTCGTTTTTAATTTTGATTAAATCTTCAATGACATCATCTACTTTGCCTCCTATGGTTCCATCATCTAGGTACCATATGTTAAATTTAGATTTTAAATTTGAAATGCATTTGTGGATACCTAGACTAAAAAGAGCCGGACCTAGTGGGTCCCCTTGCTGAACGCCGACATTAGAGAAAATTGTGTTTTCGCCAAAGAGTAATTTACATGGTGAACTGTAACATTGCCAAACATATGGATAAATTTCAGGAAGATTTAATGAGACTTCGTTAAGCAAGGTTGCTCTATCTAAAGAATTAAAAGCATTCTTTACATCAACTTTCAGCAGCACTTCCGCCTCATTTCCTTTTAAAAAGGTACGGGCCGAATGAACTGCTGCTTCACAGCCTCCTTTAATTCCAAAACCCACCTGTATTGGTTCAAACTTTGTTTTTAGAGTGGAGATTATGTGCTTACATGCTAATTTAGACGCCAAGCGGCGAAATGTGGTCCCAATAGCAATTGGACGGATGCTACCGTCTTTTTTATTAAATGCACATAATCTTGCACCATAAATATGTGGCAAAAAAGATGAAGTCACCTTACCAGATAACATAAAATTACAAAGTTTAGTTATGTCATTCAAGAGAGCCCTGCCAGCGTCCCCAGCTGAAGCACTCACAAGATCTTTAAGATGTTGTGGTGTGATGCCGTCTATGCCGCTAGCAGAGCCGCTTGTGAACGACATAATTGCGGCATAGGTGTCTTTATCCTTAACCTGTAAAACATTATTTGAACAGGGTGGATCCGGAAGCAACGAGGCCGGATTTGGTAACGGATGCTTTTCGCGTAAGGCTTCCAGCGTTTTGTTATCAAACGGTGCGAGGGTATCGCTAGAGAAAAGAATGCGAGCAGCATTCTTAAGATCTCCATCCATTGCTTTATTTTCAACAATTTTTTTTGAGTCAGAATACAAAGGGCGTACAGAGTTTTTAGGAATAATAATCGGGGTATCTAATAAGCTATTTTGTTTTAATTTAGCTGATAAAGAACCATTTTTGGTTTTATCAGCATGTAAAAATTTATAAGAAAACAAAAAGAGATTTTGCCAGGCCGAATCAGTGTCCGAAAAACATTTTTGAATAATAGCTGAAAAAAGGGCTCTTGCCACCATCGACGTTCCTGCTCTTATTGAGCCTACTGGAATTAGTCGCGATGATGGCAAGAGGCCTGATGGTTTAACGCTGATTCCCTGGGAAAGGGGACGGGCGCTTTTGTGGGACGCAACCTGCGTCGATACATTGGCTCCGTCTCATATCAGGGAAACGGCTGTAAGAATGGGAGCCGCTGCGGAGAAGGCTGAAATGACTAAACGGCACAAATATTCGTCACTTATCCAAAGTTATATTTTTGTGCCGTTTGCAGTCGAAACACTTGGACCTTGGAGTAGCAGTGCTAAAAATTTTCTAAAAGAATTAACCCCACGACTCATAGCCTCCACTGGTGACAAGAGGGCTGGTGCATTTTTTGCCCAAAGAATCGGAATCGCGATTCAACGGGGAAATGCTGCTAGTATTCTTGGCACCATTCCACGCGGACATGATTTATACCAAAACTGTTTGTAAATAATTATTTTAAGTTTTGATTTGTAAATATGTATAATATTGTAAAATTTCTGTAATAAATTTATAAAGTCAAAAAAAAAAAAAAAAAAAAAAAAAAAAAAAAAAAAAAAAAAAAAAAAAAAAAAAAAAAAAAAAAAAAAAAAATATTTATGAAGTAGTAATAAGCACTGCCTCCGATCATGTTAGAGAAAAAAAAAAAACTTTTCTTCTTCACAGAAGACCTATACCTATAAAACCTTTATAGATTGTTACAATAAAGTACGTATATTTGGCTGACGAAGATGCACCAAATATACCGCTACAATAAGAGCAGAACGTCAAAATTGTACCATTACCGCTATCGTTTGTGTTTTAGAAAAGCATTTTGACGGATAAGATTAACACAATCACAAATAAGCAAACTTATTAACTATAATTGTATTAGTATAGAGACTTTTTTTAAAAACTAGTAAGCGGGTATCACCCGTTTTAAATTTCGAATATTAAACGTCTTTTTTTCATGATATTTTATAATTCTGATTTTTAAAATGAACTATCCCAATAAAGGAATTAACTGTTACGTTTTTTAACGAACTGAAACTCTCTTATGTGGGTAAATTTAAATTTTATCATTTGTAGGTATATTAACCCTTAACATAGAACGAGGGTTTGACATAAGCCAATGGACGAGAAATTGAATCTCTTTTAATGAGGGTACCTTATTTAGTATTTTTACTGTACGTAGACAAGCAATATACCTGACTTTTGTTTACATTTAATTCAACGAAAAAATATCATTTTACATAAAAACTAATACAGTACTATTATACCTAAAAATATTACAATGAGAATAATATGCTCTGGGAACGTCGTTTATTATCAAATCTTCTTTTGTTGTGAAGTACTAGTCTAAATAGTATGATTTTGTTAGAGTATGCTTTATTTAAACTCATCTTCTATCTGTAGAAATTTTGTTTGTCGACAAAGGTCATAAAATAAACATTTCAACTTAATCTTGAATGTATCTTATTTAGAGGTAAGAACTTCATCTTTAACGCTACATCACTGTGGGTAGACGAATAATTTCCCTACCTACTAACGATTCTTATCGGGTTTTTATAACAACCGGGACAGACAGTTTACGTGTTCTCCAAGACATGAAGTGAAGATCCACAAGGACAAACACACATACACCAGACTCACACAATCTGCTTCTAGCAAAAATTGAACCCACGATGTTTTGGTGTTAACGGAACTTTCATAACCACTACATCTGCGATGTAGATAGCCTTTATGTAAATCCTAATATTATAAAGTAACTTTTTAATTTGCCAGAACTAGTAAAATAAGCATTACTTATTACTTAAGCATTATATATGTTGTTTTATGTTTTAGGTATTTACGTGAAAAGTTAATGAAATTGTTGGTCTGTAACGCTTTTCATGTAAACGCCAGTAAAACTAACAGATGTACGAAAACTTTCTCTGTACGTACTCGCAAATATTAAAGATGCCAAAAAAATATTGTATACGCACAGAACATAACTCGCTGTAGTTTAGTCTAGTAATAGGAAACAATGATAGTTCTATAAATTCATTTAAAGCGCTATAATAATCTTCGTTGAAATAACGGAATTCCGAAAATAAAAACTAATTTATCATTTCCTAGCTAGAATACAAAAAGTACTGAAACAGATAAAGACATCAAACATAATTATAATATACCTTGTTATACCCTGTACAAGATAGCTTGATCTTTTTGACAGATGTAAATTTTCTGATAGACATAACTTTGAAATGACTAACATATTATTTTCTTAATTTAAATGATTTTAAAAATTGTAAAAATAAAAAAAAATACATATAACACAAAAGTCCCTAAAGATTCAAGCGTTGTCCCAAAATTTTAAGACTTTTTATTGCTTCAAAGTAAAATTTAAATAGGAACACTGAAAATAATAGACGCTTGTACAATGTTACATCGGTGGGTCGGATTTTTGTTTCGACCGTTGTAACATTGTACAAGCGTCTATTATTTACAGTGTTCCTGTTTAAATTTTACTTTGAAGCAATGAAAAGTCTTAAAACTTTCGGCCGACGCTTAAATCTTTAGGGACTTTTGTGTTATATATATATTTTAAATATTTTTACAATTTTTAAAATCATTTAAATTAAGAAAATAATATGTTCGTCATTGCAAAGTTATGTCGATCAGAAAAATTTACATCTGTCAAAAAGATCATGCTAACTTGTACAGGGTATAGTGACAAGGATCTTCTAAACTGACATAGTAAAAATGCTGTATTTGTTTATTTGCTTGCTTCGATAAGTATTAATAAATTAAAAATAAGTAAATTAAAAATCGGAACGCTACATTACCCAGAACTAAAATAGGCTATAAGACTCATAAGTGTCATAATAGCGAAACAGTAATAGTAATAGCGAACAGATGTAACAAGAGTGAAATCGTTGCCTGAACACATGTACGCCATTTTTTTTTTTTAGAATAATTTTCACACATAACAAGTAATGATTTGTCTCAGTGATATAACCAGTGTAATAATAATAATTTGTATAACTAGTGTAATAATTTACGACCAGTAATATGGAACCAGCTGCCATCTACGGTATTTCCAAACCGATACGACTTAGGGACCTTCAAAAAAAAGAGCATACACCATTTAAAAGGCCGGCAACACACCTGCAAATCAACTGATGTGGCGGGTGTCAATGGATGTCGCTTTGACTTACCACCAGGCAAACCGACTGTCAGTTTACCCCTTTTGCATTAAAAAAAAATTATCACGTACCTAACCCTTTGACCTATATTTGGGACTTTTTTAAATATCTGTATATAAGAAATTTAGAAAGGAGAATAATGTAAACGTCTTGTTAGTAAAATGCGTCTCCTTGTGGATTTAGAATAAAAATACTTAAAGGTATATTGTCTGGTTTTTTGCGAGCTCGAAGAAAATTGTCTCGTTTATTATATTTTTTTCTTACGATTCTCGTTTCATCCTTATTTTTATAATAATCTTGGAAAAGATTATAAGAAAGATAAAATGGTATTACGTGGAATTGGATGGCGTATGAAATATTTCACACATTATCATTTCACTGATAAAAGTTATAACACCTATTACGTCATGGTTATTACACTGACATAAATGTCAAAAAATTATATAACTCCATATTTTCGCATTTTTTTCCCTAACAAGAAACCAAAATAAACGTTAACTGTAATTTTCCACCACATCAGCCGTTGGATGTCAACTGCCAATACTCACAACACTTGACAGGTCAGTCCGGTCCTTTTAAGACACCTCGGCACGGCAGAAGTCGGGAATATTCCTCTCTGCCGGTCACCGCACGGCATACGAGGTATTTTCAAAAAATATCGCGAATTTTGTATTTTTTCAAAAAGTATATATTTATTAATCGAGTATAATACATTTATGCCCACGTTTATTACAATTCTCGAAACACTTAAAAAAATTTTTTTTTGTGTGATCTTATTCCGCTCCTCCTTCAATGCCGTCTTTATCTCCTCAATCGTGGACCTCAAAGCGTCATCCTTTCAAGGGCCTCTTTAGTTTTGGAAGGAAACAAGAAAAAAAAATCACAAAGGGCCAGGTGTGGGGAATACGGTGGCTGAGGCAGCATTACTATATAGTTTTTGACCTTTAGTTCCTCAGCAACTTCTCTAATGGTGATTCGACGATTGGCCAATACTATTTTCTTGGCTTTATCAATGTTTTCGTCTGTTGTTGACGTACTCGGGCGGCCGGCACGACCTTCGTCGTTCATCTTCTCGGCCCTCTGAGAATATTATTTTTGTATCACCGATAAACGTTGTTTTTATCAAAGGTAACTTCACTATTCATTTTGTTTTACATATCATTATATACATATAGACATATCCTTAAATATTCCGTTCCTAAATAATTATACGTATCTTCTTCCTCTGTCTTTTCTTCTTATCTTTCTCGTTTATTAGACGGAGTCTTTCATCCACCATATTTGAGGTTTATACATAGAAATATTAAAGGTTTAAGAATATGTATTGGTTTCCCATTGAAATCTTTCTTGGAATATAAACGCACAGATTTTTTAATACTAATGTATTCTATTATATAACCATTAAGGGGCTCTTGCAATTCAACTAATAAATACATAATATATTAAACAATGTAATAAATACAAAATTTTGCTCACGCCCTTAATCGACATTTCTAACCATAGACATCACGACCTAATTAATACATTGTTTAAGAATAGGTCTTTTCAACCGATTCAATTTACCACGAAATTTTTTTTTTTTTTTTTTTTTTTTTTTTTTTTTTTTATTTATTTGTTCCATCATCTTACATCTAACATTACAGGATAATTATCCTAATTCGTTAGTGTTGTTATAGTGCTATACGTGTCATATAAAGATAAGAATACAATAATTGACATCATATTCAATAATTCCATTGAGTCATTAAACAAAACAAAAATTATTAGTAAAAATTCACAATAATCAAATTACACAATCAATTTTAATAAAAATTCAATAATTAAATTCAAAAATTTCCATTAATATAATAATAAAATAAATTTAAAACTAAAATCCAATAAAATTATTAATAAAAATTCAATTTATACAATAAAATAAAAAAATTAAAATCTAATAAATAAAATACTAAAACAATTAATTTAAAATGCAGTCATTAAAACATAATTCAAATCAATTAGCAATAATATAATAAAAAATAAAAACAAATATAAAACCTAGTCAACAAAACATAATTCAAATTAAATATTTTATATAAATGCAATTCGTCAAAATATAATGTATCAATCATTAGCAATAAATAATAAAATATAAACAAATGTCAAAAACCTAGTCAATAAAAAATAAAAATTAAATACTTTATAATTAAAATGAACGTGACATATTTTTTGTGATATATCAAATGTTATTGGTATTTAATATTCAACTATCTTTTACGCAGGATTTCGCATGTAAAATTTAGAATTAGGTAGCTAAATTACTTCATTAATCACTTCTAGATAATCGAGAAATCGAGATTAAACAGCCGAGATTTCAACATAAACCTTAATTATAAAAATATCATTTAGCTTCTGTTGTTATTTTTCTAAACGTTTTTCTTATTAAATATCAAAAATAAATTGTTAATAAATTATCACAAATTTATAAACAACGACCAGTTTTAGTCTTTTTTGTACGAATAGATGATATAAAAATAATTTACCGTAAAAACTGCTCGTAAATGTTCCATTATAAAGACATTTATTTTCAATCAATAAGTCCCATATGCTCGTCACAGGCGATACATGCATGCCTTACTTCAGCCATCAGTTTTAAATGTACCGAAACTTTGAAAGGACACACACATACTTACTCGTAGAATACGGAAACCTCCATAATTTGTATAAATAATTGTCATCAACAACTGACGTTACATAAAACGGATGTGAGTGAGTATAAAATTATATTTTGGGCTGAAATGATTTTGACTGTAGTTTAGGAATAAGAAATCAAAGAAAAAAGAAATAAATATTTATTTACGTTTTATTGTACACCAATAATAATACAGAAAATTATTTAAGATAATTACAAATAGTATATATGGGTGATTCTTTTCTGTGACTTTTTTTATTAATAATTTTTGGATATCAAAATTAATTTTTTTTAATTTGTTTATGGATGTTATTACTCTAAATTATTGTAAAAATGAAAGTCTGAGACGATTTCGCTACAACTTGAAAATTTTGAGAGCGACAATCAAATTTCAAATTTTTCGTTCCACGGTACTGACATATAATAAATTTGACGAACATTCTTTAGAAAAATCGTTTAATTTATTGTTTTATAACACTTTTAAACTCTTTAATCTTAATTAACATTTAATTATTGAACATTTTTATAATGAATAATAGTAATCATAACAATTTATTTTATAATTTATAGCAAATATTAATCAACTACAATTTAACTTATATTTGATAAGAAATAAATTAGTGAAAAATCTAGTTTTTGGTTTTAATCACATTTTTTTCTAATTCTTGAACTTCTGCGTAGTGGTGTTATTTGATTTTGTTCTGAATTACCACTCGAAACATTTTTTTCAAGGCATTTTGACGTTTCAGTTAACTCTATCAATTTCTCTAATTGCGATGAATTCCCCGATTTTTTGGTATTTCGCAAGTTTAATCATACTCAGTAAGATTTATCAGGTAATTAGTTTAAATTATACATTGCGACAAAAAAAATATATACAATTTATAGGAAAATTCTAGAAATGGACATGCCACGGTACTGACATTTAAGTGATATAATCTCAGTTTCCTCTGAATTGCAAGTCATACTTTACAAAAAAAGTGATGAAATATGTTCATGAACATATAATTAACCCAAAAATTTCATTTATAGATCATTAATTAATGACCAGTGAGAACAAACAGTAAAGGACATAAAAAATCACAGTTAGAATGGAATCACCCATATAGTACAAGATGTGGTCTTAGGGCTAGTTGGACATTTCTTGCAGACAACTCGAAATAGGATTAAATATTTATTTGAGAGATCGGGTAGGTGATGCAGTTGTATTATAGTCCATGTTCTTTTTTTTTATCTATTCTAACCAAAGATAAATTATATTACTGAATCATTTTGTATCTATATATATCGAGTTCGTTTATTATTATTTTTTTTTATTATCACATAAACGAGAATATATAACACCTTTTTGTTGAGGAGTATAATATGAGTAATAACTTTTATTTAATTTTTAATTTATTTATTTTGTTGCAGACATAGGCCATTATATATGGTTTAAGACATTTAAAAATATTTTAGCTTTTGTTATTTTATTTTTTATGTTCACAGGCCGCAGTGTAATTGTAAAATGGGTAATAAAATCAATATTTGTACTATAACGATTTGTTCTACATAATATTGTGGTTTTTACGTTATGAAGAAAATAAAATAGAGAATTTTCTTTGAATGCATTTAACACAAGTTATTTAAGTTATTAAAAGTTTATTAGCCTTGGATTTTTTGGAGTTTATTAGCGACATTATAAAGTCTTAAAAGGACAATCGTTCTGGTGTAGTAGTGCGTGTAGTCGCCTTAACGACGGCGATCCCGTGTTCGATTCCCGCTTGGGTCAGGTATTTGTATTTGTACAAAGATTTGTTTCTAGTCTAGGTGTATATCCTTATGAATCTCTCCACCGTGCCCCGGAGAACACGTAAAGCCGTCGGTCCCGGTTGTTACCATAGACACCTGATAACGACCGTTACTCATGCTAGGGAATTTATTCACCTATCCGCAGTGGTAGATTAAGCTCCAACCGTTCTTCTAAGTGGAATAAAAATTAGCGCCTATAGGCACTAATTTCGACTACTGGGCTCTACATAGTTTATATTTCGGACTACTGGGCTCTACATCGGTTCTATTTCAGACTACTGGGCTCTAAATCGGTTCTTTGTCGGACTTGAGGGAGCTATGTCGGCTTTAAATTTTGACTTGGGAAGGTTGCCTGGCAGAGATCGCTTTTTAGCTGTAAGCTCGACCTTTGTACCTTATTATGCTTTGATATATTGTTATTCATAGAATAGTATAGTATTTTATTTTTATTTTGATGTATTGTATAGTGTATTATTATTATTATTTATTGTTTATTCTTAAGTTTTTAATGAGCCCTAGGATTTGTCACTCATAATCTTACTTAATAATGAACTTACCTAATCATAATAGTTATGTTTAAACTTTAGCTATAATATTTATTTCAAGGTTTAATCTACAGTAAACTACAATTATTTATTGTACATTAAGTTGTTTATAACGATACTGTTTTATTTTCATCGAATAAATCTTTTCTTAAAGATCAAGGAAAGAAAAACAAGGAAATTCTATGAAGCATTAGTCTTAAAATAAACATGATCCCATGAATAAGCGCTTTTCGTTTTATTTATATAAAAAAAAAAACTATAAAGCAAGGTGTGATAAATTATGTTGGAATAAATAGAAAAAAGCCACTTACTGATTCACGTTTCGCATGTTTGTTTAATTCTGTATTCAGCTTTAATACTAAACAGTGTTATTGGTTATTTCCGATTAAAAAGTTTTTTTTTTGTTTTTTTTTAAAGGTCTATATCTAGACTATATTGTAGATTATTTTTCAATATAAAAACTGGTACTTACTACTATATAGATTTTTGGCAATTTTTTCGATATTTCGGAAAAGTTACATGGTCCGTCACGACGAGGCTTGAAGACCGCGACTGTCTACGCCTAAAATGGTTAATATATTGTAGATTCTAGCTATCTATATCTCGATATAACTCGATGAGTGTCCGAACAAACTTGTATCTGAAATCGAGTCTCTTTTAGCCAAAGTCTCGCAATGAGAGCAACTAAATAACTAATTTAACCCCAACGAGACAAAAGTTTGCCGCTAAAAAATAACCCTTCATCGTTCCTCTGCAATTTGAAGGCACTCCCCTAACCGCTTCGGCCAGTATTGGAATATTTGGCATCGACATATTGAGCAATTTGCAATTTCATGGTCATTTGGAAGGAAAGGCTAAACTAGCCTACTCTTGGTATGCTCAATAAGCCGAAGCAGTATTTCATGCCTTCCCATCGACTACAATTATCCAAGGCCCGGCATCCGGCCCCACATGGAATACTGCTTTCACCTGTGTACTGGAGCGCCACAATATCAGCTCCTTCCATTTGACCACATTCAACGCCGGCCGGCTCGAATGGGCGACGACAAGGTTGTCTCCAATCGGCTTGATTCTTTGGCGCTGCGTAAAAATGTCGGATCACTCTGCATCTTCTACCACATCTATCACGGCGAGTGTTCTACGGACTTGTTCAGATTAATACCTGAAGCAGACTTCCATCACCGGACATCGCATCAAAATCCCAAATTTCACCTACATCACCTCGATGTCCGAAAATCTACAACAACTCGATTTTTTACGGCATTTCCTGCCTCGCATGACCACTTTTGGAGCCAGTTGCCTACGGTATTTCCGAACCGACGACTTTGGGACCTTCTTGAAGGTAAAAAATAGCATACTCTCATTTGAGAGGCCGGTAGCGCAACTGCTAATTCTCAGATGTAGCGGGTGTCTATGTATATATATTGTATATAATTCGTTTATTAATAAGTACTAAAACTCGACCTTCGAGAGGTAAAATTATGGCACAAATTTTCATGACATCGCAACTCAAGAGATCTTGATTAATGGACGGATAATTGAAACGGAAGACGTTCGAGAGAGATTCGCAACACCGCTGTACATCATTTACCTTACCTAACCCTGAAATAATAGCGTAATTTATATACGTAAAATTTACACACCTGATTATTTGTTCTTATTAGAAGTATAGTTCGGTTAAATTCTTATTATTTTAAAAATAATATAAAAATGTTTTGAATTATTTATCACATTGTAGTAAGAATATTAAAGTTGTGTCGATTATTATATTAAGATTTGTTAACGATTATTTAAATAATTATTAGAAAGATTTAATTTTTTTAGCATCAACAAAATATGTGTGTATCACAATCAATTTATTTTAAAATAAATCGGTGCTTATATCGCCATTGACGTTTATACTATATATATATATATATATATATATATATATAGTATAAACGTAAATAACGTATATAATATATATCCATATTATATATATATACAGGGTTAATTCTAAAACACCAGCAACCTCGCAGGACAAGATAGCTAACATTATGTACAACAACATTTGTTCTACCACTTTTGACATAACTCAATACATTAATTAAAAATGATTTTTTAAGCTTTTATTGTACTGCTCTGAAATTTAGAGTCTATGTTTCATTCATTATCGAAAGGATGACGCGACGCTCGGGCGCGCTTGCATAATAATAGTAATAACACTTTCTCTGCCCGATAATTCTAGTTAATAAAATTAATATAAATTGCTTGGTGGGTTTGTGGGCAGTATCATAGTATGTATATCGCAGTGACTTAAGTGAATAATTAAATTTCTGTTTTGTCATGTCCCTGCAATACGTAAACTGAGTCCACAATCCCTTCATACTTTACCAGGCTTAGAACTGGCTATATTAAACGATAAAAAACAAATAAATCGTATGTATAGGAGGGCAACACATCTGCATAACCTCCAGAGGTTACAGCACAACCAGTTGTGCGGTAGACATCCGGTACCTAGTCATCAAAAGGCTTCGACTGTCCGTATGCCCGCCAATACTATAAAAATGTAGGTATGTAGATTAGGTACAGTACGCGCGCGAGTTCATGTCCATCGGGGCCTGAGGTAAAGGGCGGGAGCAGCGCGCCCCGCCTTCACCCACCTCGCCGAATTCGTCCGAAATCGAGTGTTGTCCGTTGACGGTGACGCGTGCTTGTCGATACTAAAAACTATTGACCGCTATTGTATTGTTTTTTTTTTACGAAACCATGAGTACTTCGCCTTCACCAATTTCAAATAGAAAAAAACTTTTATAATACATAAGCATGATAAGGCCGCCATTGCACATTTACTGTAATTTTTTTTTCTTCAATGCTATTATTTAATAACGTGTGTAATAAAGTATTAAATAAAAATAAATAAATAAATAAATATTTACTTACTTAAAGTTGCAATAAATATGGAATAGATATTATGGTTGACCAAATGAGATTATCGATATCGACATTATGATAGGTCACAGAACTACCGCATTCCTCAGGATGGACATGAACTCGCGCGCCTACTGTATCTGAATTCTGAACATAAAAAAATATGTGAAAATTATTAACGTAGGTAATTATTCTTTAACGTTTACTAAAGTCTAATTAAACCAATTTAATATCAAATATTGGTAGCTAGGTATTATTCACTTTTTATTGTTAAATACAGGCGGGCATAAGTATTTCAAAAGTGAAATCAGCGTATTTACAATAATTAAAAAATTAAAAATAATTGACAATAAAATAATATTTACAAACGAAATATTACCTCTAAGGTTAAAGTAACGCGCATGTCGGTGCGTATCGCGCAGATAGCGTTCAAAATAGTCACCATCACAACCAACACACATACAACACCTAAAAATCAGCTGTTCACTAACACGTGCTAACACTTCCGAATTAGTTTTAATTTGATTGACCGCACAAATTATTTTAGTTAACCGAACCAGTTACAAAAATTTACTCGTGCTAGTTTGTCAGATTCGGTGAGTTGACATTGTCTCACGGCTCGGTGTAGGTAAGTTCGAATATCTAGCTGCATATTGCCGACAGGCTTCCGACACATTGTCATCACACTTAGCCAGTATCCTCACCATTTCCGTGTATTCGACATTAGAATAGCGGCGGTACCATGGTTATAAAATAACTTTAGTACAGGTACAATACATCGATCGATACGAATAAAATAAATACGAGTAGCACACAAAATCATATGACGCGCGCGCATCAAAGTCGCCCGCCGCCGACTGCCGCGGCTGGCTAAATAGGTCAAGTTCAAAGGCGCTAGCGCCGCCCCGTTCCTACCTTTCCCCTCACATTAGTACGTGGTCGTTATTTACCTAATCTTTGGGACGCGCGTAGAGTTTATTGCATTCGCGTAAAATTAAATTAATATTTATTTTTGTATGAAAATAAAATCTAACAAATTAACAAAAGTGGTAGAACAAATGTTGTTGTACATAATGTTAGCTATCTTGTCCTGCGAGGTTGCTGGTGTTTTAGAATTAACCCTGTATATATATAATATGGATATTTGATTTTACAGTTTCTTTTTAAGTATTTAGTTTTTTTTTACATCGATTTGCTGTAAATGTTATTAATATGAATTTTTATAATTAGTGTTTTAAGGAAATTTCTTTCGAATATTATTAAAAAAACCACCAAATATTTGGAACAGTATAAATTAATTTCAAATATCTCCTATTCTATTGAAGATCAGTGAACTGTTATATTTCAATCTGATTGATAAATCAAGTACTTTATTATTGTCGAAATCAGTTACTAATTAGTATCTCGTAATAACATTTGCGACGCGAAATTCTTTTGTTCGATCACCAATACCTTGTTCGTATGCAAAAGTGTGTATTTTTATGCATGAGTAAATTCGAAAATAAGCCGATTATATAAATAACTTATTATGTTTGTTATTAAATACATCACATATAGATATATCGACAGTTCATTTTAATAACTTGTCGATGTAATCTGGAGATTATTTAGTATATAAGCGGGAAAAAAATCTCATGCAGTCATATCGATATGTCGCGGTATTGTACCGTAATGGAACGCAGCAACATAGCCTGTACTTAGTGTTGTACCGTACCGGGACACGGCACAGTATATCATGTAAGATCTTGAGCATGTCTTGAATTTATTATATAATTACTTTCTTAGCAAAATAAGTATTAATCGCAATAACAGCAAAAAAAATTAAAATTCGCATTGTTCGAGAATGATTCATAAATTAAAAGCGACGCATCACTGTTAGTCCTTTAATAATGTCGCTTACCACGTGTTTCCACCGTCGTCTACATTATTAGTCGGTAGGCGTTTACTGCTGGGCATAGGCAACCTTCATGGATATCCAACATTCGAAGTTCTGCTGGCGACTCGTTACGACCCTCTTGAGATCGTCGGTTCGCCTGGTGGGAGTCTGTCACCAGTCCACTATTACCACGAATTTGTAAGATATGACAACACGTTTTGGTATATTTTCTTCGTAGTGTATCATAGTAATGGCGCCGTATTGTGATGATTACTAGCTCATGTTTGAATCCTTTTTTAATAAGTCCAGCGAACTTCCAAAGATATTATAATTATTAAGTAAAGTAATTACACTATAATTAAAATATTTAGAAGAATAGAAGTAAAGCAGCATGACATATCAGGCTTAGCATCTTTCAACAAGAAAAGTGACATCTAACCAAGAGTGTAAAATTTACAAACTCGCCGAATTCAAACAATCATTTATTTTCCATTCAACAGGGAAATACTGCCAAAACTCTCGCCACATTTATATTCGGACATGATTTATATAATAGTTATTTGTTTTGTAAATATAACAATAGTATAATTTTCATTTAAAATTAACATATTAATTTTTATTATTTACATAAATACATTTATCCATAACTGTTTTATATCAAATAAAACACTGATAGATTATTATCTACTATAATGAATATTTGTGAAAATGTGCTTTCTTAGACATTATTATATAATGTCTTACTGCTAGATAAGGCTTCTTCTCCCAGTAAGAAAATAAGTACAAAACTTACTCTTCCACGCTGTTTCAGGCTTAATACTTGTATATATTAAGCGACAAAAATTAAATACAAATTTAAGATTGTAACTCTTCTGTTAACTTTTCTGATGTCAACGGATAGGATAAACAGTGGGCCTTTTACAGGCTCATTCACTTCAATTCAATTCATGTCAACTTTACAGCAACGTGCAATCATAATCATTGTTCTGGTTATTTAGAAAAGTGCTTTCGAAACTGTTTGTTCAAAGCGGCTGTAATTAAATAAGAGTTAACAAGATTTCAGTTGCCGTAGCACGTCGTTGGAGGTCCCGTTTTACTCTGAAATCGAGTTAACTCCATATTGGGTTAAAAGCAAAAATGACAGTGAAAATTTCGTACCGACTTTATTATGTTTCACATTTTTCTCAATCGCTTATTAATATTGTGGGAATTAATTATATTGAAAATATTTTCCCGAAAAATCGAGTTTATCAATAAATGTAAAGAATTTAATACAAAACGTTCCCTTTTCATAAAATAAGTACCTGTACATCCTTTTCTTCATTGTCCTTTTTTATCTGATAAATTGGATGTTAAGATACAAAACGGCCTCATTAATAATAAATTTGACATTAAAATCGGTTAACAATTGGTATAGAAACTCACAATTAAAACCATTAAAATTATAATTTCTTCCATTTTCAATTAGATTTATAATAATAGGTCTCATTTAAAAGACATAAACCAGAAATATATATAAATACTAGCTTCCGCCCGCGACTTCGCCCGCGTGGTTGATTTGACAAAATGTAACATGTGTCCTTCCCCAGGCTACAGATTATTTTTATCAAATTATTACAAAAGCTTGGTAACAAAGACTGTCATACAAAAACCGTTCCTCCACGCTCGAAGAATATACCCAGTCGACACTTTAGTGAATTCTCCTGAAAAGAAAGTCGTAAGTGCCATGAAATAGGCGTCAATTACGCGTTTTAACGTGATATTTGCGACGCGATATATATATACAAAATCTTTATAAATCGTAGCCTATGTGTAATTATGATGTTTAAACTATATTACTGTAATTGTTATTAACAGAAATAGGATATATAGGCTAAATAGCATCTCGGTGCAACTCATCGTAGCGGAATAATGGTTATAAATGTTAATGAGCGTGAACTAATGAAGGAGAGAAAATATTAATACTATGTTTCCATATGAAGTGACAGTCGCTGATAGGGATTAATTGAGTCATGTAGTATCAAAAACAGCAGTCTCCATTTTTTATTAACTCCATTTAAAGATGTTCTCCATAATTAAGATGGAAGAGCTGATTATAGAGGAAATTTTGGCATAGATAACTTTTTTTGAGGAAAATGTGGAGACTGCCGTTTTTGATACTATATGACTCAATTATAGGCACACTTTGTAATTTAATCTGTATGCTTTATTGGAAATTGACTTGTATTAACCATTGTAAATATCTATAGTCTAGATTTCAAGAACATTCGACCGTGACTGGACTGAAAAAGTGGTACAAAATTCATAAATAAATTCGTTAAGATGTTATTCTAAACTTAACGCTTACATACAAGCAACTAACAGTTTTTTTTTTGTATTAAAATATAATAAAAACAATACGGATAAAATATAAGGGCCTATATTTATTGGCAGTATTTAATATCGCAGCGTGTCAGATTGTCACGCCCTCGGAAATAGATTAACGATTGCACTGCCTTCATGCCAGTGGCAAAATAAGTTGGAACGGATTTTATTTCACTTTATTTTTATTCAACTTCCTTATAACCTAGATAGCGCATTCTTTATATTATTAAATGAAAATTTTCAAATTATTTGCACCGAGCAATACTATTCATTTTTTCAATAAAATTTTTATAATTTAAAATAAAAGATTTTAGGATTCTTAGCCAAAAAGAAAACCTTATACTATTATCTTACTATGTCTTACTTTATTCATAATTAACTGAATAATTAGATTTTTTTCCTGGATAATATTCTATGATCAAGTTATGATTAAATTACATGAATTATTTATTTATGCTGAATTATATGCATTTTCAATATAACGGTGATTATTGGAAGGCAAATAAAAAATAAAAAATTGGTTTTAGGATGATAATTTCACGTGATAACGTCATAAGAAAACATTGATAAAAAACTGTATACTTTTATGAATTAAATTTAATTGAATTACTATCACTGAATTATCATTATTTTGTATAATATAAAGAAGGAGTTAATTGATTTTTTTTTCTATAAATTAACATTTATTTGCATTCATTAATTCAAATATTTTTTATCTTCTACTCGGACGCATTTGCTGATGGAAGAGAAATAGATGCATCACAAGCCGAACACTTAGGCCGATCGTGCCTCTCTATCGTTGGTTTCGCGATCTCGTTAGCGGGACGTGACAATGTGTCATGCTTTTTCGTGCGTGCAGCCGGCGTTCATCGCTTTATAAGACGTTATCATGTCAAAATTGGATACTTCTAGAGTTGTAACTGTTGTACGGTTATCAAATATGTTTTTTTTTTTTTTTTTAAATATATTAAAGTAATTAAAAAAGGTAAAATAATTGTAATTTTTTATACTTATCTATGATACGATTGCACCTAAAATAAAAATAAAAAAATGTGGAAATTAATTTTTAATTAAAAATGGAAAATTTTTCAATATTTTATACTTACAAACTTGCATTTGCATTTGGAACAAAGAATGGATGATTGGATTTTTATTACACTTTGGCAGTTAAAATTACTGGACCGTGTCCGTTGAAACATTGAAGACTTGGAAATTGAAGAATGGAAGATTAACGATTACTGAACTGAGCTGAACTGTTTCATCCTCTAGACAACCCACTGCTGAGCAAATACATTTTCTACATGTAGGAGAAGAGTTTTATCTAAATCCACCACGCTGCTACATTGTGGGTTAGAAGATAATATCCCTGTCATGAGTAACGGTCGTTACCTATCTATGATAACAACAGAGACCGACGGCTTTACGTACTTTCCGAGGCACTGTGGGGAGACCCACAAAGATATGCACCCAGACCAGAAACAAATATTTGCACAAATACAAATATTTGCCTCGAGCAGAAATCGAACCAGCGACCGCCGCCGTTGAGGCAACTACTCGTACCACTATACCAGAACGGTCATCGTCGGAATAACGATTAATTTGTTTTTAAACCGCCTATGACTGACATTGATAAAATTTAAATATGGCATTAACTTACAAAAAAAAAATTAAACGCGTAAAAAATAAAAAATAAAAACATCATCCGATACTATGTTAAAATAAACATTTGTGATATTATAAGCTATCAAGTGATAATCTTTTTTTTTTTTTTAAATATCATTTTTCATTTATAAAATAAAATATGAAAATAAAAATACATTTTCAATGAACACACAAGATTGAAATAAATACCATCGCATATGCCAGATACATTTGTATAAACGAATCTTAGGCTCAGTGTCAAAGTGTCACGCTCAAGGAAATGAAGTCATTGCAAAGTTCTCTTTATTCCGTATGCGAAGAGAACTTTTAATATAGAACTATATTTTCTTCGCATTTTCTTACTATTTTAAATAATACTACATGTACATAAATAATTATACCAGTGGTTATGATGTTCTTGTAAATTTTATCCTACTGAATTTAACGTATAATTAATGATAATTTAAGTTGTCATTTATAATTAATAATTCAGGCGTAACGTGTTTCAAAATATTAAAAAAAAAACACTCTCCATACTCAACGGCTCACAATAGGATGAAATTGTGACGGAGATCTGGAGGCGTCTGCTAGCATATGTTATGAGCGGGATCGGTGGCGCTATTACGTAACTTGCGCGGTCGCGAGAAATCGCTATGGTGTCGGATTTACACATTAATTGAGGCTCAGCTATTATTACAGTTACACCAGCGATTTCTCGCGATCGTGAAAGTATCGTAATAGCTCCTTAAGTCCTCGAAGCAACAGTCAATTGCTGTGAATACTGCGCGTACCTATCATCAAGTCGATGTATAAAAAAAGTATTAATTATTCAGGCTACTTTTGATTAAGCGGTAATACGCATGAAAACACAATATACTAAATTGAAGAGCATTCGAAAATTGAAATATTTTTTTCAAATCCTAGTCGGTTTTGTAATACTTGAAAAAATTTAAAAAAATCATGCGTAAAATAAAACATACCTATTTGTAGTTAAAAACATTTCACCGTATTGACGATTGAATCGCCGTTTGTATGTATTATTGTGTTATGTAACTATGAAAATAATATAAATATTTTATTTTTATTACCACGAGTACTTGAAACTTTACTCGCTTGAATTTACAAAATACTATTTGGTTGATAAAATAACGACCGGTCTTGTGTAGTTGTGCGAGTAGTTGCCTCATGGCCGTGCGCCGCGGTGGTCGCAGGTTCGATTCCCGCTCGGGATAGATGTATTTGTTCAAATATTTGTTTCTGGTCTGGGTATATGTGTTTGTGGGTCTTCCCACGGTGCCTCGGAGAGCACGTAAAGCCGTCGGTCCCGGTTGTTATCATAGTCACCTGATAATGATCGTTACCCATTATAAGGAAATTATCCGCCAACCCGCAGCGGAGCAGCGTGGTGGATTAAGCTTGAACCCTTCCAATCCTTCTTCTACATGAAGAAGAGGCCTTCACTCAGCAGTGGGTGATTTACAGGCTAATACAGATGATTAAAAAAAAAACATATATTTTTTATTTTGCCATTTATGGGGGCCTATAATAGTGTAGATTTGACTTCAAATTTAATTTAAATGTACGTTATTCGAGAAATTTAATATTTAAATTTTCCAAATTTTTTTAATAATTTAGTATAATATTACATTTGTCAAGTGTAGTCGCCAACGATAAGAAGTGACAAGTATCTTATTAGTTACTTCTAAAGCTAAGTTTATAAGTTTCGATTCAGAAATAAATTAATCTCATTTTACTGTCAATAAAATAGGGAGAGGGATCACTCACGAATTTTAACACCCCAATCTTACCTTACAATTTCGAATCTTAGAATGTTGAAATTATATCAAATCTCGTACCCGATCAGATGTCAGATAATAAATGAATCTGATTGGTAATAATTCTATTTCACCGCAGATGATATAGTCGGGCACTTCATAAAAATTATCTTTTTTGGCATTTAGCCAACCTTATTTGTCGGTCGTTGGGTTTCATGTGGATTATGTTTAACCTTTATTGTATCGGCGTTCAAGTAAAACGGATATTCGATGTATCGTATGAATACTGCTTATCTATATTATATTATATACTTTATTGCACTTACACACACAGTTTACAATAGAAGTTGGCAATGGCGAACTTATATCTTAAAGAGATCTCTACCAGTCTACTCACGATGGTGAGAGATGATGTTGACGCGGGGCGCAGTATTGCAAAAGAAGAGAAGCAAAAATATATTGTATTTAATATACACTCAATATATACGAGTATACGATAAAATACATATATACACCCATACCTACATATTGTATACATACATATATACATGACCATTATAATCAGCTCAGCCATTGGATGTCCACTGCTGAACGTAGGCCTCCCCCATCTACCTCCAGAGCGACCGGTTCAAAGCAACCTCCATCCAAAGTCTTCCAGCGACTCTCTTCAAGTCGTCTGTCCATCTCGTGGACGGCAGTCCGTCGCTGCGCTTACCGGTACGTGGTCTCCATCGGCCGTTAGTTCTATGAGCTATGTGCTCTGCCCACTGCTACTTCAGCTTGCAAATCCGCAGGGCTATGTCAGCAACCTTCCATAGTCAGAGACCACATCTAAGATCCGTATGTCATCACTGGTAACACACATTGGTCGAAGACTTTCGACTTCAGGACCATATACTATATACTTCGACATTCGACTCACTGACATTACACACATAAATATATACATACGTACATATACATACATACCAGCAAATATATGCTGCTTATCTATAATCCATTTTGTTAAAATAAAGCTGAGTATTTTCGTTTTTATCACCAGTTCGTATCAAACATACGATACAACATTTCTATGAATGTTGAAAAAGTTAAAATGGTTACAGATTCCTTAAGTATGTGATGGTGTGATTATCCCTTTGCATACGGAAAAGAGATTTGGCTCTCTATTGGCACGGTATACCAAACTAAAGATTTGTATAAATGTTACTGCGCAAATAAATAAAAAACAAAAATAAATAAGTTTAAAAAAATCACTACCAGTAAAAGTGAATTGAGAAAATCTAAAACAAATAACCCAGTCAAGAATTGAGCTAAAGCATGCGAAGATAAGTTCGACATCAATGCACGATTTGTGAATACTATAAATAAATTATACTCATATTAAGTGTATCTTATAAACTGTTTACAGCTGGTTGGCTTCCCTTTGATCTCATCTGGGATATATGTGAAGGTATCTTCGTAATGTCAGTCGAGAGCGTATTTTATCCGTCTGCTGGCAATTCACTATAAATGTTTGGTCAATATGCCATGTGTGAAACGAATGGACTACTTGCTCTCTTTTGTATCAAAAGACTGAGTTTTTCTACATGTATATTCTTTTAACATTTTTCTGGCATTTAAATAATTAATTTTATCCTGGTCTGAGTTTTACAATTAAGTAGTTAGAGATTTTCCCACGAACCTATTATAAGTTGATGTCTACATTCAATGAGGAAATGAAATATAGTACACAGTAAAAAGTATTTATTGATAAGGACAATCAGTAGAGTAAAAATTTTTTTTTCTGCTGCTCGTAAATTTGATTAAAAAGTTTGACTTCTCAATTTTTATAGGATATTGCTTAGAACTGGTTACCTAATAACTGAATTAGAAATTTTTATAAATTATAATTGTAATATATTTTTTTTTTTTTTGTATAATCCATTGTAAAAGAGGTAAAATTTTAAGTAGATCTTTAATTATTTACGAGTATCATTGTAAATTTTGAAAAAAATTTAATTAGTCTGACTTAGTAGAGGTAGCTTGTATTAAAAATTGCATCTTTTAATTTTTTATATACATTTTTTAAATTAAATATAGTTTTCATATTTCATATCAGTTAATTTTTTTAACGATTTTCTTTTTGAGTGAAACTTCTTTAGAATCGTTGTGATTTGAAACGGGATGCGACGGAAAAAGCGACAGGTAAGAGACACAAACACAAAAATGTGTAGGAGAGAATGAGACAGTATGATGTCGCGTATACTACCAACGCGTATCCTAGCAACGCGCAAACAACGCGTAAATAAGTAATATAATGTTTAACTATTAATATAATATTAAAATAAGAAATAGTATGTTAAACTATTAATATTAATAAATTTTAAATTGAGTTTGCCAAAGATGTTTCACTTCTGTGTGTTTCACGAAATTGTTTTTTTTTTTTAAATTTTACATTCGCTTAAGTAAATAAGTCAAGTTTAACATGGAATACGTTACGCTAAAATCGTTTTATTTATTCTTGTCAGGTGTAAAGCTAATTACACAGAGTAGGTATCTATACTGTTAACTATAGATAGTAATTAGATCCTATCTAAACAGTACACTGCATTGTTACTTGCTTATAATACAACAATAAAGCAAGCGAATTACGGCCCTATGAATAAAGAATAAAGATTTAATTTTATATAAATCCCGATCCGATTAAATTTGATTAAAATCGGGTTCATCGGGTAGTTTCCGAGCGAAGCAGGCCTTATTGGCAACATATAGATAAATAAGCCGATACTAAGCCTCTATTTCAACCCTTCCATTGAACCAGTATTATAGGAAAGGAAAACGTATTATATGCTTCTATATCTATCTTTTATCTATCTAATCTATCTTTCTACTGTTAATAAAGTAAATCTATTCTCTGAAGGTGTATATGTTACGTAATTTAATTAAAAGAGTTGAATGAAGTGTGTGTGTTTTTGTGTTTATAAATTATTTATTATAAGAGTAAGATTTTAATGCTTCAATATACTGTACTATATCAGCCTGTAAACCACCCACTGCTGAGAGAAGGCCTCTTCTTCCTGTAGAAGAAGGGTTGGAGCTTAATCCAACACGCTGCTCCACTGCGGGTTGGCGGATAATTTCCTTTTAATGGGTAACGATCGTTATCAGGTGTCTATGATAACAAGCGGGACCGATGGCTTTACGTGCTCTCCGAGGCATGGCGGGGAGACTCACAAAGACATACACTCAGACCGAAAACAAATATTTGTACAAATACAAATATACGTTCCGTGCGGGATCGAACCCGCGACCGCCACCGTGCGCCGCGTTGAGGCAACTACTCGTACCACTACACCAGAACGGTCGTCTAAAAATATTATGTTAAGATTGAGGTAAACGGTAACAACATGCCTATAATTTCTTTATTTGTTTTTTATTTGAAAAAATGCAGAAACCATAAAAATTGGCAACCATTAACGAAATATTCACTATATATACGAGTATATATTATAAAATAAAGTACTCTGCCGCGTCTGGCTGTCTGTCTGTTCGCGATAAACTCAAAAATACTGCACGGATTTTCATGCGGTTTTCACCAAAATAAGAATATATATAGAATAATGTAAAATAGATAGAATAATTCATGAGGACGGTTTAAGTATATTTACTTACCCCGGGCGCAGCCGGGGCGGGACACTAGTATGAGCATAAAAAGTTCACAGTTGAATCAAAACAAATGTTTCTGTTTTAAGAACCAGCTATTATAATCAATCAATAGGATCTCAATAAATAGGATTATTTTTATCATCATCCCGGTTTCGTCCACAGTTCAACATAGGCTTTACTCACCTCTCAATTTCCAACCAATAAATAGGATGTCAAATTCTAATATATCTTTATTCGTAATAAAAATTCAGAATTATTTTTAAACAATTATTATATAACTGAAAAAAAAAATGAATGTGGAAAATGTTGTTATCTAACAAATAAAGCATTTGACTTCCTAGTCAGTTAACATTACTCGACTGTTCTTGTATCTAGTGCTCTTAATCTTACCGGCCATTGAAAATGCTTTGTTCGATAGTATTAAGTGGAATCGGTTCAGTTATTAGCTAGTTTCTCGTTTTTTATTTCTTTTTTTTTCAGTCTAGAGAATATTAATTTATTATTATAGTCTATTTTTTGCCAAGAATATTTTGGTTGAATTGATTTGTTCTTTATTTATACAGGTATATAACTTCTTCCAAAATCAACGTTATTTGGAAGAAAAAGTAACTTTATAGAAATGTGGAAAGAGACCTAAAATTACTTAATCATGCTTAAATTATTTAATCGAAAAATATAAAATTTCGATCTTAATCCAAAACGCTGCTCCACTGCGGGTTGGTGGATAATTTTTCTACCATGTGTAACGGTCGCTACCAGATTCTATGATAACAACCGGGACCAACGGCTTTACGTGCTCTCCGAGGCACGGTGGGGAAACTCACAAGAACATACAGCCAGATCAGAAACAAATATTGGTATCAATACAAATATCTGCCCCGAGCGGGAATCGAACTTGCGACCGCTGGCGTTAAGGCGACCATCAAAACGTACATATATTTTTAATAAAGCAATTTATGCAGATATCGATAATTTAATCCAGTTAGTCTTAATTGCCACCCACTATGCTATATGTCAAATTGCCGTTTTACTTTTAAAGTGACAACACAATTAAGTTTTCAGAAAGATCCCTTTTGTATTATGTCATCATGCGTTTGACATCACCTTTCAATTTTTTATTACTATACGAAGTTTAAAATTAATTTATCTATATATTAATACGAGAAGCAAAAACTTGGTACACATTTTTGCTAAAATTACGGAGAAGTATGAAATTTGCCACAGTTGAACTTTATATGGAGAAGAAGGTGCAGAATGCTAATATTTTTTATAATAATGCTCAAAAAATACATTAAATTATTTAAAAAAAAAAAACACTACACACATTACGGCATACACATACACACATATGTACAATGTACATACACAAATTTTATTTATTGTCAAAGTCTGTTTGTCAACACGGTTTTAAATACAGGTCTTACAACGAATTTTGTATTGAACACGGTTTTAAATACAGGTCTTGAAACGAATTTTTTATCGAAATTTTTTATTACAGATCAGGTTCAATGACTGCTGCATATGCTCACCATGTTATGCATAATCATATTTTTATGATGTTGACAATGCTGTTAATTATATATTACGTTGAATTTCGACAACTGGGCGACCACTAGTATTCGTTAATATGCATCTGTATAAACTTGAGTTCGTAAAAGAGAACTCTGGATTTATGAAGTGCAAGCCAGTGTCTTGATGTATATTGTTAAAGGTAAAATAAATGCTAATAATATAAAATAAATCTAGTATTTTAATAGATTAAAATAAGATATATCTTAGAAAGGCAAGAATATTACAGCAAATTTACATTAACTGAGTGAATTCAGTAAACGAATTATTTTTAATGTTATTAAATGAGCCAAGATAAATATATAAGGTTTTGAACGACAAATAATTATATATATTAGGGCGTTTCAAAAAATGTTTTTTTTTTTTTCTTTTTCCTGGAACCACGCTCAAAAGTTTCGTTTAGATGCTAAAATAGGCATCTGAAAATAAAAGACCTTAATATTAATATTAAGGTTGTCCGCATCACACTTAGATTTCCCATAAAAATAACACAGGAAAACAAAAAAAAAATGTAATTTTTATAACTAATGAACGATAATTTGCACTCCATTGTCCGTCAAATATTTTTGTAGAAAATTAAACGCTCTGCCAAAAAGGTCTGATTTCATTTTCGATGAATCAACTCAGTTATTCGAGAGAGACATATAATAATAATTAATATAATTAATAATAATTAATATAATAATAATAATTTATAATGAAGATAATTATTTTTGTCGAATATAGGCTGTAATATAACGCGCTACGAATAAAGGTGCTACTAACTATGCAACGAAACAGTAATGATCAAGGTCCTATCAATTATGTGACCAAGTAAAATATACTTATTTATGTATTTTAATTAGGATCAGCTTGCAAAGGAAAAAAAAATTATGTGCTATTTGAACAAAATTGCACTAGTTTTTTTTAGCACTAGTGTCCCGCCCCGGCTGCGCCCGGTGTACATATATGTACCTTAACCTTTTTCATGAATCACTCTATCTATTGATAAAAACTGCATGAAAATCCGCTTAGTAGTTTTTGAGTTTATTGCGAATAGACAGACAGACGCAGCAGAGGACTTTGTTTTATAATATGTAGTGATGATAGTGATATTATTGTCACCACATATTTAAAAAAACTAATAGTCGCCAAAATAAATAAATAAAAACTTTAACTGTGCCAAACTTCATACTTCTCCGTCCGCGCAATTTTCGTAAAAAGGGGTACAAAGTTTTTGCTTCACGTATTATTATATAGATATTAATTCAATTTAGGAAAGTTATAAACGCAGTACACCTGGCGGTCTTATCGTTTTATGGCGATCTGTTCCAGGCAATAATAGGGATAGAGAATTTGTTAGTGGAAAGATGGATCATATATTAATATCGTCTAGTTCGTGAGGTACGGCGGATATAAATAATTCATACATTCAACGAAACGGTAGATCGATTTTCTTTTTAATTTAGAATTTCAAGGAAACTTTACTTATTAATTAATAATTTAATTACTTCGATAATATTGACATTTATGGTAGCTTTTGTGATGTGTGTTATAGATACAAACACACACGTACAGCACATACATACATATGTACATAGACATTTTTTCTTCATCATTGGTTTAGATTAATCGTTAATTTCAAATATCTTTTCTATAACCATATTAGTTAAAAGAATTTTTATTCTTTATTGGTTTTAAATTTACTCTCCAGTTGGCGCAGTTTGTAGTGACACTGCTTTCTGCTCCAGGGTTCTTGGTTCGATTCCCACCCTGAGTTTGTATGTAATATACACATATATGTATTATATCTATAACTATATTTAAAAAGTAGAATTATATAGTATGTTATAGAAGAGTGGGTCCTTGTGACATGTGTAAACTATTTCGATGACTACATGGTCTCAACCTTAAATAAATTATGGTAAAAAAATAAATAAATATATTTTTTAAATTTATTATTTACTGTAATACAGCCCAAGAAAATTAAGCCGTAAAATAGAATATTAATCATTTTCGTCGTTAATCATTCCGAGTTTTCAATATTTGGGCTCTTGTTGCCAGCCATGTCAAGGTCACGGGGTATCACGGGGTAATTTAAGATAAACATCTGTCTTTCCAAGTGACCATGCCAAGCTAAAATTTTTCATTTAGACCGGTAGTTTCTTAAATTATTCATATAAACAAACTTAAATATCTTTATAATATTAGTATAGGTACGTATATCAGTCGGCGTTCTTCATCTGTTTGGTCAGCTGCGGTGATTTCACGCTGTGTTTGTTCATCAACGTATTCTGAGATTGAAGATCTATATCTAGACATCCGTGGATATTTGTTTATTTAGGTCATGCTATTCACTTATAACTCGAAGAACGTTCCTGCAATGTTTGCTTGATTGACTAGAATTTCAAATATCTCATGATTTTTGTACATGTCGGATTGGTCTAAACCTATACGCACAAATTTAAATCCAAAGTATTCATTATTTATTTATTGAAATGAGTTTCTTCGAGCATATTTCATTTTGATATTTTACTTTTTAGCTATAATTAAAATAGGACTAGTTTACCGAACTGCCACTGCCGATAAGAACGGTTAGCAGGAAACACGTTATACGCTTTTTTTTAAATATTCCTCTGCAGTCGAATTTTAAAATTATATTTCAAATTTTATAGTGGATGTTAATTTTTAATCTCTTTGTTGGTAAAATATTTGTGGTCTTTGTTAAGCTTTGCCAATCAATAATATTTAAAAGTTCGTTTTGAATTTGAAAATTCCAAATGTAAAGTTACCAACAATTTTTAAATGAGCTTAGAAAAATTATAGGGCTGTAATGTGTATTTTTATTTTGTTTATTGATATATTTGTAAATAGTGGACTATTTTGGAATTAAATCTAATTTCTTAAAAATTTTTTGTGTATTATTTAGTATAGATTCCAAAGAAGATCAACTGAGGTAACGAAAATGGTATTGGAGAGACAAAGAAAATTTTCATTCATTTTTTTAGAATGAAAATTTAAAAAAAAAGTGGTCGGTAAAAATAAAAAAATTCTTTTCAAGCTTCGCTTCCTAAAAAAATATGTATATATTCTTCATTTTCAAATCGCACCCGTATAAAGTCGAAAGAAATTACTAGTAAATATGTGAAAGAGAATGTTTCTCACAAAATTTGTTTAAAATATATTGAGTAAAACGTCATAAGTCTAGTATAGTAGGCGCTGCATAAGATTAGTTTTTTAAAAAACCTCCAAAAATGAAACAAAAGTTTTCATATGATCATTTCACATTATCATAATAAATTTAAATTAGGGAACGGGCCGAGTGCAAAGGACGTGACACGATAACCAAGCATGTACCTACGTAGTCGCGAGTAGAAACATTATCTAAAAAATAGCTGCTCTTATTATAACTGCAACCTCGATATAACGAAACTGAGGGGAATTAGAAAATATTCGCTATACCAAGTAATTCGTTATAATGAGGTTTGTTATATAGAGATCAGGTTGGACTACGATTCGTTTTAATGACGTAAGAAAGTAGAATTAAGTGGAAATAATTAATAGGATACGTTATATCAAGGTATTAAGTTGAAAAAATTAGTTAAATAGATGTAATTACCTTCTACCTATATTCTACAATGATTAAAAATTCGTTATAATAAAGAGGTTTTTGATAAATGTTATTTGTAATTTAGATGTATATTTTGTATTAGCTCTTACGAAAAATTCTAGAGGATTAAAAAAAATCGTTAAATCAAGGAATTCGTTATATTGAGGCTCATTATATCAAGATATATTACATCTCTCAACAGAAAAAAAAATGTACAAATTATAGAGGACATATTACGAAATATTTCGTAACCACAGTAAAATTAAACCATCATTATACGAGTATATGGCGCTCAAACGGAGTGGACGTGGGATGAAATCCCTTAGTGATTCTTTTTTTTTTTCAAATAAGTATTTCTAATAACAATGTAAGTACAAAGTAATAGCGGTTTTTCTACGGTCGGTCACTATCATGCCGTTGGATAGTTTTCGCCATGTTGAAACAATTTCCATACGATTATGTCAGCAGACTTCCATGGTCTTCTGTCGTTTGGGAACCTAGTAGATGTAACGTTGGCTGCCGAAGACAGATAATTACACCAACAAAAATATTTTTATCAGTACAGTATCTCTAAACAAGTGAAATTTTCATTAATTATGTTAGTGAAGCTGTATTCACTATATATCATTAAATTTCAATAACAAGTTAGTGAATACTCACCAATACACATACATATATTCATACATTGAATAGTCACTAATTCTGCGTAGTACAATTCTCAAATTTATAAAAAGCGAATATTCACATGAAATTAGTAAAAATCACCAATTAAAGTTTAGAGAGTATATTCTCTCTATTTCCAAGAAATTCGAACCCCACGCATAATCCCACAGTATTTTTAAAAGATGGTAGTCATTCAGACTTTAGGGGCGTATTACAGTTTATGTAACAAGGTGACGGCTTAGCGATAAGCAATCCGGCAACTTTCAGTGGAGTAGCGTGATTGATTAAGCTCCAATCCTTTTCCTATATGGATAACCCTTTGACCAGTAGTGGGACGTTCGAAGGCTGCTTCAGTTCATATATGGAATTGTCTATATATCTTTGTGTCTGACTGTACATAGTTTTAAATTTAAGCATTTAACATTTTATTAATTAATTTCTCTCTCTTTAAATGATAATTAGGTGTTTCCCTGTCAAAAATATATGTAGTTTGAACACAGATTGGTAAAGTTTAAAATTGTTCAAATTGAATGAACAAAATTAACGATATTTTCTATTATTTGCGTTTTTGCTAACTTCAATTGTTGCTGCTAAATTCAATTCACTATAATCAGAAAAAATATTTCTACTTCATAGACATTAGAAGCTAATTTTCAATCACAATCCACTAATGTGTCTGGAAAAAATCAAACAACAGAACTTCCGAAGTTGAAAAAAAATTTCCAGCCAATTCCATTATTGGTGTATTCACAGATATTTTAAAATTGCCGGATTTCGAATCGACCTTTTGTTTCCCTGTCCATAATAATAATAATTAATTAATACTTACCTACTCTGAACAAAATTTGGAATAATTACTATTCAATGCAATATCTATAATAACCGTTTGTCTGTTCGTTTCTTGCTCCGATTATTAAAAAAATATTTAATAAGCTCAATAACTCTACATTTCTCAGATAAAATTCAATCATAAAACTGTTACAGCAACCAAAGCGCCACCTATATTTACTAAATAGTGTTAAACTTTGGTCAAAAACAGCTGTGCCAGACGTCGCCATCATCGCTAAATGTAGCGAGTTAAGTATAGGATATTTGCCACTTAAATTTTAATTTAAGTTAGTATCAAATTAGACGCTAACGGAGATAAAATTACGTTCGAACAACGTAAACTCGGAGTTAATCATCCGTGAGAATCTAATTAAACTAAAAAAAAAACTTTAAATTAGCTCGATTGTAGATTTCGTGCAACAGAAAATCATGATTCTTGTGATTACTTAAATTTTTAAAGCGTATGTCTCTTAAAAAGTTTGATAGGTAAAAATGTTACAGATACTAAAAACAAATCTAAAATAAATGGCTAAACGTAAATAAAATAAATATAATCAATAAAATCTAAATAAATTTTAGACCCAATTATTTTAAATGTAACATCCTACACATTGGTGTTATTCGAGTTTGTGTATATTTCTGTGTGTCAGTTTACGCAACTAGATGCTGTGTTTAATGTCAATGTCTAAAGTTAAATTTGTAAACAGCAATTTAAATTAATAAACGAAGCTAAGAACGACCAATTTAAACACATTACTATTGCAAATGATCCGAACCGAAATTTCATTCATATCTGTTACTGCTTGTAAGTAAGATTATAATTTATTCTCGTGTAGTGGTGCGAGTAGTCACCTCAACGCCTGCGGTCACGGGATCGATTTCCCCTCGGGCCAAATATTTGTATTTGTTTCTGGTCTGGATTTATGTCATTGAATATCTCCCCATTGTATATCGGAGAGCACGTAAAGCCTTCCCGATTGTTATCAAAGACACCACATAGCAATTATCCTTCATTGCGGTGAGTGCAAACGTTTTGGATTAAGATCTAACACTTCTCCTATATGGAGAAGAGGCCATTACCTATAAGTCGGACGCTTATAGGTTAAGTCAGTTCAATTCAAATAATATTTGCTAAATCACTTATGTCTATAGGCCGCATTTTGAATTTTCTGTAACGTAACATACCATAAAAGTAGTGCAACGCGACCTATACCTATGATACGTCAAATACACCTGCAGGCGTTATATGGTGTCAGATAAATATAAATAGTCAGATTTCTTTTAACTGCTAGCTTTTTATTAAATATGCATTTAAAGATTATTAAAAAATACTGAATTAACCGTAATTAACTGAACTGAAACTGTACTGTACAGTACCAGCCTGTAAACCACCACACAGCAGTCATTGAGGATGTGCTCGCACAGCTGGGGGCTGGTGTTGATTAAGATAAACCAATAAAACATATTGGTGGGTGTGAAATTATAGAGTACCAAAATAGGAGAATTATAAATAATGTAATATTTATAAATATTATATAAATGGAATAATACTCTATAGAATCGAATACAATTAGATATAATAAATGCATGTAGATATAGTATTGTAAAAAAAAAATAGGTATAGATATAGTATTGTAAAAATAGGTGTAGATATAGTATTGAAAAAAAACAGTATATATATTAGGATAAAAGCGGTCAGTTTGGACTCTCGTCTCAGGGACTAGAGATATTAAGTCTAGTTTTAAGTACTTATTTACTTTTGCTGTGTAAAAACGTCTGTATGTAACAATAAAATATATGAAAAGAAAAGGGTATAGGCACATGTAAGCCTGTAGATGTGATACTAACATATAAAAAAAAGCCTGTAAACCACCCACTGCTGAGCCTCTCCACGTAGAAGAAGCGTTGGAGCTTAATCCACCACGCTGCTCCACTGCAGGTTGGCGGATAATTTCTTTATAATGGGTAACGTCCAGGCAATAAATCTATGGAATGATTCACCTTTATTTAAAAAAGAAGCAAAGTCACTCCCAATATTTAAAAACTCAGTTAAGAAACATTAATTTATTAATGTAGACGATTTAAATTTTTTTTTTCTTTTTTTTGTTTTTTTGGTGTTATTAACAGTAAATTCTATGAGATGCTTTTGGTATATTTATTACTTTATTATGCTATGTTTGTATACATGTAGTGTTTAAGTATTAAGATATTTGTATGTAAGTTTATTATTACATAACTGCACCACCTACCCGATTTCTCTTAAATAAATTACTCCAACTTATTTCGGATTGTCTGGAATAAAATGGCTTACTAGCCATAAGACCGTCCCTTGTACTTCATATTTTGTAATTGTCATAAACTTATCTTTTTTAAATATTTGTGGTGTACAAAAAAGTGTAAATAAATAAATATATTAGTACATAAAATTACAAAAAAAATATATATATAATTCATTTAAATAAATATATAAAGGTTTGCTTATCGCTATAAGAGATTTCTTCCAGTGGTTATGTCATTTGTTTTATTCGTTTCCAACGAATCAAAATGAAAACAGATTGATTCATATTAAGATTTAAAGATTCACGCTTAAAGCGGTAGCACGGCGTGTTTACGTTATAAGCAGATGTGTTAAGATAATTATTATCGTGAAACTGAATAGTTATTTATCTCGGCTAATTGGCGTTGCCCATTTAAACTTGACTGCGAACAGCTGGGGAAATTTTACTAACTACCTACTGCGTATTAAATAAATTAAATCAACAAATGCAATAATTATTATTATAAATAGAATAGAAATATATTTATTGTGGATTTAGGGTTGTTGATTACAAATATTGTACAATGTGCAGCATTTTGATAACTCCTACTACAGATTGGCATTTATAAGTAACATTAATCAAAATTATCACATAAAAATTATTCATATAAAAAGTTAGTTAAATGTGGAATAGCATTTGTCTAAAATAAATTTGTGGAGTTTAGAAATATTTTATTTTTAAAGTCACTACTGAATTTTATTAAACATCATGGTTTGTGACGGTCGAGCGTAACAGAAAAGTGTGACGATTTGACTCGACATGCAATCTCGATGGAAAGTTAGTGAAACGCAACTAAAAAAACTATCTTCAAAAAACATAAAATTTGAAATTTAAATTTGAACACGAAGCACTCACACACTAAACTCATGATTTTGTCTCATTTGTGTCATATTAACCCTCATCGTTGAGTGTTAATATGAGACAAAATTACAAATAATGATGTCATTATGAAAAAAAAAGTATTGTAATATGTAGGTTATAATGACAATAGGAATTCGTTATATCCATCATTATTGTATGTAGACTTATATCTACTATAGATATTTACTTAGAACTACTATGAATAGTACCATATCGAATGCTAATAGGGTCAAAGGTTTTCAATTATGAAGAGATCCTTCAAGAAATCTGTAATATATTCAAAGGATATGTCGTAAATCTATCGTAGATCAAATAAAGAGTACTTACAGCATAAAGACCGATTTAATATTTTTGGGACCAGTTGAGAAGAACATTCAGTTTTTTATCCAACCAATGATGAGAAAAGGGTTCGTGTCGGTGAGATAGTGTCACAAATTCTTATATCATCAACTATCGAAGTTTCTGGAACTGATATTTGAATTTCAACACAATTTCAGTGTTTTTATTATTTCCTTTTTCATTTCAGACTTCTAGTGGGTGTAAAATAAACCCGTATCTGCCTGGGTTTTTATCATAAACTAAATATAAGTTTTACTAATATAGTGTTATTGGTTTACCTTCGTGGGTTGCGGAGGTCATATTGATACTCTATAAATTAGTAACCAGTCAAAACCGGATTAAAATAATAAATAAACTGGCGATATCCGGAAAATGTTGAAGAAGACTATAAAAATTAAGAACATTTAAGATCACTTGATTCACAAAAGGGATTGGCAAGGATACTTTTATTGTATAATGAATTATTCTTTAATTAATAAATGTAATAATCTCCTCAAATATTCTATTGAATTTTTTCTTTTGATGTTCTGTGCTTATATTATTTATTACCTTTTTACTATATTAATGTAAATGAAGTAAGGTAGTTTAATAATAACTATAATATTTACTAATATTAATTTGCACGAAAGTATCATAAGTATGTACAGGAATTTGGTGGAAAAGGTACTTTCTATTCCTGCTTAAGAGGATATTACAAACATTATATTGGTATTGATCTTATAGGTAAGGAACAAAATTGCTTAGTAATAACCTGTAAGGGTAAAAGCAATATCTATGATGGTAGCATTACTCGAACGCCATAAATACGTTTAACTCTCTCAGACTTCGTAATATAACTAAAATTTTACCTGTAATTATTTTCATAGTACTTTTTTGTTATACTAGAATATCTGCTAAAAATTGAAGTGTATTTTGAACTTATCCGTGCCAAGCGGTGACCGGCAATGAAGAGTAGTCTCGACATCTTTCTTGCCAAGGTATCGTAAAAAGTGACTAAAGCCATAATGGTGAGAACAACTGTACACCAACGATGTGTGATGATGGGCAGCAGTGTCACCATATCCTTTTTTTTTTTTTTTTTTTTGGCGGGAAAAAATGTACCTAACCGCACACCCCATCGTCCGGGGAGACCATGGGGTAGTGTGGGGCCCTCACCCACTAAAATAACCCGCCGTGCGCCCTCACCCGCCCTTACAAGGCAGACCACGGGTACCGCGTACGTTGCTCCGTGGCCCGCAGGCGGCAGCCCCATCAGGCACTCTCCCCTGTGCGACGCCCCGCGCACTTGGGCATCGCACCTTCGCGGTAGGCTGTTTCGGCGGACGGTGGGCAATCCCCGACCCTACCGTCCGCAGCCTCGGCTAGGGCGGCATCAGGTGCATGTGAGCGCGCCTGCGCCGCCCCGCGCGCCGGCGGCGAATTGGGTCCGAGAGGAGTGAGTCCTCCCGGGCCCTCTCCGCCGCCTCCTTCCGCGAGATTACGTCCTCGCAGAAGGCGGCGACCGCGAGTGTCACCATATCCTGCCACAACACACTGCGCTTGCCAACCCACCTACCTAGTGCGATGACTATTGGCAAACACTCCCCAGAAATAATGGGGGAGCCCTACGTTTAGCAGTAGACATCAAACGGCTGATATGTTGGTAGTGGAGATTGGGTTGATTACTCACTAACTGAATGGGTTAATTTTAAACAGACATTAGTAGTTCATGAAATTCTCTTTAATTTGAATTTTTTTTATAATTTACTAGAAAACATTTAAGTCTAATACTCGCATGGTAAAAGTGACAAGAGACAGAGTGACAGTCAAACAATAACCACAATCGTCAAACAATCTGACATTTTTTCCAATAACGAATTTTAGTTATATTATATTTAAAAAGACCAAATCTATAAAAAAAAATCATAGGTTTCATCCCTTTTATCCACATAAGATAATTTGACAGCTTTGAGTTCATATACCCCTTATAATACCTTCATACAAGATAAGCCTTTTGTTCACCAATGGGATAAAAATGTCTCGTTATTTTGGCACTTTGGATAAAAAGAGTTCAATCAACTTTATCGCTATCGATAATATTTACAGCGCGTAGCAATTTATAGAAGAGGCAAACCCTAGTTTTATCGAAAATCCAATATACCTCCATGGCAGAATCTGGGTCAGACTATAATCTGTCGTTTTAACTGATAACCTGGTAATATCTACATAATTTATCTAAATGTTTATATCTAACCGAATTCTGAATACCAAAGGTGAGGTTATTTGAGGTTGTGGATTGAATGAGTCAATATATAGAAACCGTCCGAAAGTTCAACGTCAATTCTTAACATTAGATAATTGGAACTTAACTAGATTAGTATTATACAAGGGAATACTTTTGAAATTGGCTGATGTTGTTGGATATTTCTGCATTTGGTTTAATTTTATAATTATGTAGTAACTGTGCTTTGACGATGTAGAATAATAAACTTAAGTCAGAGTTTTTAAGAAAATAATTCGTACGGCTGTCATTTCTTTAACTTGCGTTTTATAATTCATTTTTTTAAAATACTGTAACCTCCAATTTAATGAGTGGAGTCTATGTTTTCTATACTACTCTTCCATACTATTTTTTATAAATAATTTCAAAGAAGTCATTTGGTTTTAGCTGTACATGTGACATAGCTTAAAATAGATTTGAAGGAATTTTTGAAGTTACAAGCTATTTTAGAGACTTTTAATTTCTTCTTTTGAAAACAAAGCTTAAAAATTGCGAAATATTTTAAACCGACAGTTTAGTCGATTATTGGTTTCATTATGATTTTTTTAGAATTTATTATTTAATATAATTATTTATGAAACGAGGTCTTCGCCTAAAAATGGGCCGTTTTTAGGCTGATTTAGTTCATTTCAAACATTTGATAATCGCTAGATAGAAGTTAATCTAAGATAGTTCTAAAATTATACGAAAAACACTGAACGGTATATAAAAACGTAATAATAGTTTGACCAAAAGATACACAAAAAACGAGGTTATCGGGTAACTAGGGTTGTATGTGATGAACAAGGCTGTTTTAAACGAACCCTTTTTTCATTCATTTTATAATTTTTAAGGTTTTTATTTTAAACTGAATATTTGAATTAATTTGAATGATTTGGTTTGATTTATTCGATAAAGTGATAATTGATTCAAAAACTATTACTTATAAAAGGACAGCTGATGTGATAAGCTGTGGAGAGGCCCATTCCAGAAAGATTTTATTATTGAATTCAATCATATATGCTAGATGAAGCCTGTCATAAAAATAAAAGGTTTTTTATGACATGACGTTTTTATTGAAATCTTTTTGTTTTTAAAAAGAATAAATCCTCCTTTACTATACCTCATTTCATTATTTAATGTCTAAAATATTTTTTGAATGATATATTTCATAATACTTGATATATTCATAAAGAATATATTATGTATAATATTTAGAGATAGAGATATATTATAGATTTTAATTTTTTGTTTGACCAATTAACCTTGAGTATTACAAGCTATATGAGTTTACGCTAACGGTAATCGTAGTCATTAATATCGATCAATCATATGAATATGGACATTATAATATCAATGCAAACGAAACAACAAGGGATGTCTAGAGAGCAATGTAAATTATAATAACACTAAATTTGAGATTGTAGTTTGTTAATTGAAATAACAAAACGTGAATAATTAATTTTACTTTTCATATTATTTTTAGTAGCTTTAATATATTCTATGTACAGGATTCACACCGAACAGAATTTTAATATCGGTTATCCCTATTTTAGATTATTTTGGATGTTTATAAACAGTCGGACTTTTCAAAATTTTGTAATATTTGTAAAAACTTGAAGACACGAAATAACCAAGATTAACAGGTGAACATTAATTAAAATGTCACAATTTCAAATTCTAACTAAACTGAACTGGACTTAATCAGTTTGTAAACTTCTCAATGGAGCTAATTCACCACGCTGCTCCACTGTGATTTGGCGGATACTGTACCTTAAGTAACGATCGCTATTAGGTGTTTATTATAATAACTGGGATGGATGGCTTTACGTGCTCTCCTAGCTATTATCGGGACCCACAAGAAACCAGACCACAAACAATTATCAGTACGATATCTGCCCTGAGCGGGAATTGAACATGCTAGAGCTGGTGTTTATGTGACTACTTGTACATATAATACGTCACAACGGTTGTCATTCTAACTAGCATTGCCTAATTCGTAACGATAACATTGTAATAAAAAGTGCATTTATTGGAAAATATTCTCAATGATTATTTTGTATGACACTTCATTGCTTAGCAATGGATCATATATGTGAAACTAAAGTACAGTAATAGTTGTTGTTTAACAGAAACTTATTTTTATAATGATCATTGAATCATTGATACAATTTCGTAGAAAAGCAAAAGTGGTATGTAAATGTCTAACATTCGATTCGTTTATATTTTCCTACTTTTAATGTAATGAGATAACATCTGTATTTTTTTTAGATTTATTTGCGTTAAAGTAAAACAGATGTAACATTTCAAAATAATGCATTAATACAATCTAATTTTTCCTTGAAAAATTGTATTTAAAATATCATTTATTCATCTAAGAAACTAATAAAATTATTCTCGATTTTACATGACATTAGCGATATACTTCCTAATCTGTGCTTGTGCTGTGCTGGTTGGTACAGTTTAAAGTCATGCATTGTTTTTGCTAGTGCTATTATTAATCAGAACTTTAAAATGATAACAAAAAGCGTTACATACAATAGGCTGTCGGTGGAACTCGCTGTGTCTAAAATTCCGAACTCAGGCTTATATCAGACTCCTTCATAAACCATCGTATTTACTTTACAGCAAAAAATATTACCCTCAAACCGATTTTATATTAAAAAAAAACAATTGATGGTTGGGGCTAAAATGAGATGTATGATCTAACATTAATTTCTTATAACATGTATTATCAAATATTTTAAATTAAACCAGCTTACGCTTGACGCTATACCAGTTGAAATTATGTTACACTTTAAGGTAAGTTAAGGTAAGGTAGAGTTCTAAGGTAGTAGGTTTACCTTTCAAAATAGTTTCAAGCATTTGGGAAACCTTGGGAGATATAGTTTTAGCAGTACGTGTCAGAAATTACTTTGAAAATCGATTTTTTCTCGTTTGTTAGTGTCCTTTTATTTTGCAATGTTTTTGAACTTTTGAGGGTAGAATGGAAAAATACACTACAACATCAGCCGTTAGTTCCATCCATTCCCATCCCCATCATCTCCTCCATCATCTTTGGGGTGACGTACAGTTGTTCCCACCACTACGGCCTTGGTCGTCTTTTATGCACCTCTGCAAGAAAGATGTCGGAACTACACTTCTCAGCCGGTCACATCACGGCTTAATGTCTAACTGTATTATCACGATTTAACAGCTAACGGAAAAAAATTTATAACTGTTGTATCAGTCATGTCCATTCGGAATGGTTTTTATAAATGAAGATGTTTCATATTGATTCCATGTTACTTTTGACAGTCTTAATATTTTAGTCATAGTAATTTTTTATTTTGAATGAAAAAAATGAAAGTCTCAAAATTTGTTGCCTTTTAAAATTCTTGTAAAAAAGCATTACGTTATTATTAATATTTAAAATTCATTTAACTAAGTCCTATCTAAATTTAATTTTTTTGGTTACGTTTCTATGATGATAAGTGACTTTTTAGACCTTACTTTTGCATATTAAATACGTTTATTTAAAATGGTGATAATGACAAAAAAGTTATTGAAATTAGTTATAAGATAAGCGTTAAAGAATTCTGTTCTATATAAAAATAACTTAAATAAACCTAGGAAAATAAAGCGATTAAAACTAAAATTAAACTACCGGTAAACCGCAACTATACCTAATTATACGCAACGATCGCAATCCGTGGTCTCGTCGAGTTTATGACACTATAAAGTTACAAAAAATCACCTTTTAGTGTTTAGATTAAATGTTATTACATCGTAAAAAGACTTATTCGTGTGCGTGTTACGTAAACATGTGTGAGTGTTCAATGCGCATGAGTTTGGCTTTTAGTTTTATGAATTTCGTTTTAGTTTAGGTCTATACAAAATTATAAAGAGAAGGAGAGAATTTATATAATCCTCTCCTTCTCTTTATAATTAGAGATATGAGATAGATATATATGAGATAGATAGTGCGAGTATAGAATACGACGACCGTTCTGGTGTAGTAGTCCGAGTAGTCGGCTCAAAGTCGCGCGCCGATACTTGTATTTGTACAAATATTTGTTTCCGGTCTGGGTGTATGTCTTTGTGGATCTCCCTACCGTGCCTCGGAGAGCACGTAAAGCCGTCGGTCTCGGTTGTTATCATAGACACCTGATAACGATCGTTACTCATGGTAATTATTCGCCAACCCGCAGTGGAGCAGCGTGGTGAATTACGCTCCAATCCTTCTTCTATATGGAGAAGAGGCCTTCGCTCAGCAGTGGGTGGTTTACAGGTTGATACAGTACAGAGTATAGAATAATCTGCGACTCTACTGCGCATCGAATCACTCTACTTAAAAAAAGATTGAGAGAACCTACAAAATAATAAATGGAATAATATAAAATCGAAAGGCCTCCTTCGTTTAATAATTGGAAAGGTACCAAGCTTAATCCGTCATACTGTTTCATTCTGGGTTCACGGATATATTTATACATGGGTCATAAATTATCCTGACACATACATTTATACATTTCCTCGCTTTTCTTTTCAGAACCGAACTCTGAACAGCTGGAGCACAAATTTCATTACAGTTTTAAAAAGTCAATTGTCACTTTTGTTAAGTGTGTATGTATATTCTTGTTCCTGTAATTTTTTCGATTTCAGACGCGAATTATAAAGATCGACTCAAATGATAAAAACTGTGACCAAAACTGTCAAAGTATGTGTTACAAGAAATCAAAATAAATGCGAGAAAAAAAAAACTCGAATCTTGTAATAAAATATTGCAATTAATTATCTATTTATTCATTAGTACAATTTTCAAAACATGTTTATAACAATGTCAACATTAATTCATATGATTTTTAAAGTACATTATAGTCAAGTTGACAATACAAAAATAAATTAAACATAAATTAATAAATAAAATAACGAGCTCTGTACAAAATAGTAAGGAACGTGAAATAAATTTTGTATTCTACCATTATTATAATATACTCGTAGCATACGAAGTGGTGTGTGAGGTTGTATGTCAATAGTCTATCGTGTTGGAACTCTTAAATATAATTTATATTTTAATGACTCTAGCTACGCTCGCAACATTTTATTACGTAAGCATTTCTTCAGAATTATTATAATTGATGTTTTTACGATTGACTCACGAAGCAATTACAAAGAGGAGGTGTTGTAATCAATGTAGTCTAGCGTCCACCAATGTAGTCCACACATCAAACCGTAGTAGATCTACTTACCACCAGTTGTCGCTTTCGTCAGTACAGCTGTCGTTGCCGGACAATTAAGTTGCTCTCGTGACTAACTCCTTTTTATATATTTAAAAAATATTCTCGACCCGCGCACGTTGTGAACATGAAGTGCTGTGTTGTATCGTGTAGAAGTTACACGAACAAATCAAAATCAAATGAAACAAACATATCTTTCTTCTCGTAAGTTATATTTAAATTAAATATATTATTTATTTTTTCTAGAAAGTTCGGTGATTACCATGCCTCTATCGGGAAGTAGCAAAACTACTGGTCTAGCCAGGGCCGTACTTAGAATTGAAATTTATCTCTACAATACGATCCCCGATACTGTTCAAAAGCTTTCAATTAAAAAAGTTTAAAAAAATTGTCAATGAGCGTATGTGATGAAGGTTATTACAAAATAATTATTGAAGATAGCTCACTCACTCAGCGAATAACCGCTCAACTGCCCGTCTCGACTACTAGTTGACAAGAGTTTACAAGCTAACCACAATAACTGCAAGCGCCCGTGTCATGTAATGGTCGCCATGGCTATATTGCCCATGTCAACTTTTTTTCGACACGGGCATTAGTACGAAAAGTGCACCTGTCAACTACAGGTTGATTAACGTATACTACATTATCACCGGTGGGAAATAACGTAACAAAACGTGAGAGGCCTTGGGCAGTTTTGTGCAGTTGGTAAACTAAAAGATCATTGTTCGGACACTCAAGCGGATAAGGTGTTCTTCCGAGGCAATTTCAGTCGAATTGTTGTAGTGAAAATTCTAATTATGTAATTTTATATTCTGGGCTAAGGTTCGAACCTATAGTAGTTGGTTTTGACGTTCAATATTTGAATTTGATAATCTGATCTAATAAAAAATATTCTTTCTTGCTATAATAAGAAATCTATCAGTATGTACAATTTATAACTGTTGTTTATGAAAATAAAAGCATGTTATGTATCATATTATGCAGCATTATTCCATTTTATTTACACTACGTCTGGCTTGGGAAAAGGTTTACCAATTTTGATATCCTTTCCGTTTTTTTTAAATCACTCCGATGATAAAAACTTTATTGCATATGCAAAAGCAAATTGACTTTTAGTACGCAATTATCGACCAAAAGGTCGATAATTACGTATTGAGAAAAATCTCAAATCGATATTACACATGGCTACATAATATCAAGCTTTAATTTTCCAGCATAGGATGACGACCTTTCATTGTACTAAAATCCTACAAAGCGAAATCAGCTTATTAATACAATAGTAAATCATGATAATATTATATAGCAGTGTGTGCCATCCAACTTCAAATTACATATATGCTTAACTAAAAAAATCTGAGTACGGCCCTGGCAGACACCTAGTGACATATAGTAGAACAATTATAACGTCTGTCAATTTAGTCAATTACGTGTTTTAGCTAGTGGTCGCAAGATGGCTTACCGCCATTTGAAGCCCCTCGCACCCCCGCGCAGTTGCGACACTACATTATATGGATAAAGTTTCTTATGGCACCTCCTCTTTGTAATTGCTTCGTGGATTGACTACACATTAAAAAGCTATTAGCGTAAAAGGATAATACAAACATTACGAAAATAAACACACTAACATTAAAATATATTATTATTTAAAATTATTTGTTATTGGTGTATATATTATATAAAAACTTTTTTTTTTTGACGCTGTGAAATGCGTTGACGCATCCCGCCACCCGAAGGCGAAGGGTATGTGGGACTCGCTGACTGCGAAGTCAGAATACCCACTAAAACACAGCGGTGCCCTCATCGTCGTACTAGGGCGCCACGGGATCGCGGGCGTATGCCACCATGACGCCCCGACGGTTGGCTCGCCTACGCGGGCCGCCGTCGTACATAGAGCGCTCGCGGGCACCGTGAGCGCTCAATCTCCGCTGCACCAGGGACCGGCGAATCATTGATATACATTTTTTTTTTTTTTTTCGCTGGGAAATGCATTTACGCATCCCGGCGCCCGAGGGCGACGGGTATGTGGGACTCGCTGACACGGCAGAACGTGCCAGAATACCGCACTAAAACCCAGCGGTGCCCTCATCGTCGTAGTGGGGCGCCACGGGATCGCTTTCGCATTCAACCGTGACGCCCCGACGGTTGGCCCGCCTATGCGGGCCGCCTTCGCCTATAGAGCGCTCGCGGGCACCGTAAGCGCTCTATTTCCCTGGTGGCGAGTGGGAGGATAAAAGGTGCCCTCTCCCACTCTATTGCGGAGGGTGGAGGAGTGCGTATTGGCATCTCCTCCTCCCTGGTCGTCTTCTGCGGATCGAGTCAGCGTGTGCGGCTGCTTCCCGCTCTCGCTCCGCGGGCTCCTTCAGTGCCATGACCTCCTCACAATATGAGGTCACGGCCGACCAGCACCTCTCGCTGTCAAGCATGCAGCGGACCACACTTGACAGCGAGAGGTCTCCACCTATCACTGCCACCAGGGCCCTGCGCTGGGGTTCCCAAGCGGCGTATTCCTCCAGGGTGTGACGCGCCGAGTCGATTGGCGCGCCACACTCGTGGCAGGCAGGGGTGGCTTCTCGCCTAGCGATTTGGTGCAGGTACTTACCGAAGCAACCGTGCCCGGTAAGCACCTGCGACAGCCGGAACGTAAGCACCCCATGCCGCCTGTTGGCCCAGCGACGAAGGTGAGGACGTATAGCGTCCACCGTCACTGAGCCCGCCGCTGGGGACCCCAGATCCTCCTTCCACCATTGGATCAGTGCTCTCTGAGCTAGAGCCCTGATCCTGCCGACTTGGTCCACACTTGGACGTTCGCCATTCATCATTGATATACCTACCTCATCTCTGCTTTATTATCTTTATGTGCTTTGTCCAAAGATTATCAAGAATAGATAGCTCTTTTAGCGATAAAACCGCCTTTTCCAATTTCTCTTTTTCTTTTCTCGTCTCTATATTAAACCAAAATTTATTAGGTAATAACTTAGCTTCTCGATTTAACTTACATTACTTCTACTTCTGCTTACATTATTTATTCCATAATAACAATATAGTTATTGTCTACAGTTGCTGGACACAAAGAACAGTCTTAAGTGAGATATTTTTACAGACTGTCACAACGCTAGAAAAGATTATAATTTGTTTTATTTATTTCATATATTAAATTAAAAAAAAAAAAAATTTCGACTACATAAACTGTTTTAATTATAATAAATAATTGTAAATAATAATTACAATATAACTCATTCCACGATATTAAGACTGGGAGTAGATTTTAAGATTAGTATTTAAATTATGCATCCATTTCATAACACCGCTATAGCTTGAAGGCACATTGTGGTAACTTTAATGTTACCTGACACGTAAGCTCAACCCTAAGGTGTAGCGCAGACCACAGGCAAGACATAATGACAATGTATTTTAGTGTTGCATTATACTCGGGGCAGTGTTTAACCTACTGGGTCCCTCGGTACTTCATGATAATGAGTTGTCATAACTATTATAGTTGGTCATTGTCGTTTAATTTTACTAAAATAGTTATGTATATAAGTAGGGAGCATCGCTTGTACTTGGGCCATAAGCACTTGTCCAAAGTGTCTAGTAGATAAAAGGGACCCGTTTTCGTTGTAAAAAATAATAATAAATTTAGTAAGTAAAAGCAAAGCCGAAGACTAAATTAAGTCAGATATAAAGAAAGTGCTACTGTAATCCATAGGTTTGTCTTTACTGAGACTACATGTTTTAAATCGTTATAGGTTGACATTTGAAATTGTTATGAACTGTATATTATTAAGTTACTATAACAATACTGATATAAAATTCACTACCACTACATATTATAAAAAAAATTGTCGCTCATCACGTCTGGCTGCCTATCTGTCGGTGTCTCTCTCTGTTTGTTTGCTAAAAACTCAGAAAATAATTAACTATTTTTATGAGGATTTATCGTAAAGACAGAGTGGTTCGTAGACAAGGTTTGATAGTAGGATGAAAACTGAAACAGTAGTAAAAATCAGTGAGTTGTTCATATTAGTTATATATTCGTTGAAATAAGTATAATATATTAATAAAAAAAATTGAAAAAAAAATATTGCTTAATAAATCAAGTGATAAAGTTATGCCGAAAATAAATAACATAACAATCATGAAAAAAATTCAAAATCTGTTTGGAAAATGGATACTTAAAATATCTTCTCAGATAAAAAATGATAGTATAATAATATCGCCAACAAATTTTTATCTCTACGTATCGTATAATGTCTGCGCAACCCCGCCTACATCAACACCGTTTACGTACAAACAACACGCAAGGTGGCCTAGCGACCGCTTATTGATTTGTGGTACACGATTATGAAAATTTATGTTAAACATTATCGTAAATATATATCTATCTAATAATGAATATCTTCTTTAGATAAGTTGAAAATAGCTCTTACAGATATTTTACAAACGTTCCGGTGTAGTAGTACGAATAGCCACCTTAACGCTGGCGGACGAGGATTCGATCCCACTCGGAGCAGATTGTATTTTTTATTTGTACAAATATTTGTTTATGGTATGGTTTCTGGGTATGTATTGTTGATGAAACGATTGTCGAAATTTCTATTCGAAAATTAAAAGTTCTTTTACCGCATTGTAAAAAGCTTTTACTAAAATTTATTTCATCTTGCCTTGTCCGAAATAAAATTAAAATTATACTAACAATGTAAACGAAATTCCGACTCGTATTAACAAAACAAACTGTTATCTCACGACATTAAAATCCAGTGGAAATATTATCTTGAATCGTAATGGAAATTAAAATTGCTAACACACAACCTTTAATAAAATTAAACGTTGAACGTATATACAGTATTAAATTTTATGATAATTATTATAATTTAATATTTACATACTTTAGTTTGACTACCGTTTTGGTATAGTGGTGCGAGTATAGTCGCCTCAAACTGCGCGCCGGCGGTCGCGTATTCGATTCCCGATCGGGACAGATATTTGTATTTGTACAATATTTGTTTCTGGTCTATCTGGTATGTCCTTGTGGATCTCCCGACCGTGCCTCGGAGAGCACGTAAAGCCGTCGGTCCCGGTTGTTACATAGACACCTGAATACGATCGTTCGGCCTTAACGCCAATTGCGGTTTCTATTTCCACTCGGGGTAGATATTTGTATTTGTACAAATATTTGTTTCCGGTTCGGGTGTTGGTTCTTGTGGGTCTCCCCACCGTGCCTCGGTGAGCATGTAAAACCATCAGTCCCGGTTGTTATCATGGACACTGGTTTTTACCCAGCAGTAGTACGTTTACAGGCTGATTTAGTTCAGTTTAGTTAAATATAGTCAAGTAAGCGTTTCACGATCTTTGTATCGTTCGACATAAGTATTCAGGGACTTAAACAAGTTTATTATTATTTTGATTTATGTAACGTTAAACGTATCCACTTTATAATAGTAGATAGTAAGTATAGATAAAAAGAAATTCACTAGAAAGAGAAACAAAAATATTTAAAGAATAAAAATTTCAACAGAACGCCTTTGTCTCATCTCGAGACGTTTTAGGAGCAAGTGAAGTATCTTATTTTGTGCTCTGAATTCTAGAGAAACATCTTTGAACGTTTTCTCTTTTATTTTTTTCTAAATCTTTATGAATTTTTCTCTGTACAATGAAAGATTGACTGAGGTGACCAAATTTTGTTATTAAGGTTTGGTTATTAATTTTGTTATTAAAATCAAAACATATAATCTGTGTTATGAAAATCCAACAAAAAATAAAAAATAAAAATATAAATACATTGTAGAGAAAAATTATCATTAAAAAAATCAGCCTTGTTTTATCTGTATACGAGTACACTTATATTTTGAAGATTTCCGTCCTCTATTATTAAAAAAAAAAAAAAAAACACGGTCGGCGTACGGTGACGACATGTTAGTAAGGGTTTTTGTGCGATGTTGGAGCGCAAGAAGACAATCGACAACGGACTAGGGGCTTCAACTATAGGTCTGGGTACATATACTATATACTAACAATATAGTAGCTGTTTTATCTATATATCTGTAATATTAGTAAAATTAGCGTTAGTATGGATCGAATTTGGTAACTTAAAATGTCTCCCTAAAGACAACGATAAAATGTAAGAACGTTTAAGATTATGTTTTAACTACTTAAATGATAAAAATAGGTTAAGCAAAGCTTAATGATTTCGGTATCTTATCCCTATCCTATATCTTAGATATATATATATATATATATATATATATATATATATACATTACTCATTTAAAAATATCATATAATACTCATAATCATACTCATTTAAAAACTAAGAAAAAAAAAAGGATATTGCACTAATTTTTTTGGTTGATTGATTAAGTCTGCTAATGTAAATATATTTAAGTCTTTGAGGGTAAAATGCAAAATTTTACTACTATATCAGACGTAAACCTGCTCCAACATTTCTGGGTGGGTTTGCAAATACTCGCCACGCCTTGCAGGCAGGTTGACGCGTGCAGTGTGTTGGGGTAGGATATGGTGACGGTGCTACGAATCACTATCCTGGTTAGTGTACAGTTGCTTGCATCACTATGACCTTAGTCGCGTTTTATGATACCTCGGCAAAAAAAAAGCGGTCATACTATTCTTCTCTATCGAATATCGCACGGCAAGTATAGTTTTGCATGATACTTGATTTTAATTAATTTCATTAAGCCGGCGGGAGTGTTATGGGTGTGACATACCCCAATGTTAGTTAGTATCGATATATAATTTTATTGTTTTATGCGACGCTTTCACTGCTGCGTATAGCTGAAGGTGGGTCGTTTACTCTTTATATAATAGTTTTTGCTCTTGTTTAGATTTTTGACGAACATGTATAAGGACAGTGGTGAAAGAAGACTTAGGTCTTTGTTACACGACGTGTCAGAGAATTTTTCAGATGAATCAAGCTCGACAGATGTGAGTGATCATTGCAGTGAGCATAATTTGGAACCTGATACGAAACAGGAGATAAATGATGGGGGCCTAGAAGTGGCGGTGATCAGGATTCCAACGATATACCTCTTTCTACTCTGATGACCCATCACTCATCTGCTTAAGCTCAAGCACCACATTACAAATCTAAATATGGTCAAATCAAAATGGTACAAGCAGGTGCCACTTACAAATATACTAACTTGGTCGGAAAATATATTTGATCTGCGCCCTGGAGTCAAAGGATTAGCAAAAAAAGTTAAAACTGAAACGGAGTATTGGCATATTTTATTTACATAGGAAATGAAGAGTAATATAGTGAAATATTCAAATAAAAATATATAAATAATATCCATTTTTTTATATTTAAAAATATCTTGAAGGGTACCTAAACCAAAATAAATCAAGAATATAATAAATTGCCATCATTTTAATAACAATAATAATATACAGGCAGTTTGGTTTTGGTGCATATCACATACCCCACCACATACTTGATGTAATATTTTTTCACCACTCTCCCACCGGGTTAAGCGCTGCATGACTTACTAGTCCGGTGGGAACGACACGTCTAGAGCACAGCTCCGACACGGTGATCTAAATCATCCTTTTTTATGGGATTTGGGATGATAAAATATCGTCACGATTAACTGAAAGCCGGCCGAGAAAAACATTTAATGAAAATAATATGGATGGTATATCGAAAAATAGATACTCATCGACGTGAATTATTTATTAATACCCGTGTAGGCGTTACCATAGGCGTCAATATATTATCATAAATTCTGCCCACGTCATTATGTCAATTCGTTCGTAAATAATCTATTTATTGACATATATCTTATATATAATAAACAATTTTCTAAGCGTACTCAATATTTCTAACTAAGCGTCTTTTTCGGTCTTACTTGCATATATATTGCCAATGTATGGTCACTTGTATATGTATGCTATATCTGTTGCCAATTTTATACGGCTATGGTTGATAACATCTTTAACAGCCTGTATTATTTTTGAATTATATAGCTTTGTAATTGTTAAAAAGAAAAGAAAGATTTATTTTCAAAATCGGTTAAGTAGCTAATGATTTAGATTTACAGTATTAAAACAAGCAAATAGCAATGTGTATATAGTAAGTAATATTTTGATGACTAATTTCTACTGAGACTATGTCAAGTTTTAAATTAAATAAAAAAAAAATATGAACCAGTAACTAATTTAACTTAGTTTATAATATAATAAGAAATATAAGAGAACAGTATGTCAACTTAGTTTATTTCGTAATTACTTAATTACAGTTAGGTTGTAAACGACATGAAATTTCAGTGGGGTTCCTCTATTTTTAGAGTTATAACTCAAGCGTTACCAATTAATATAATTGCAAAGCGATAGAAATGTTATTATTTGATATAGGATTGATATGACCCAATGGGTAAAATATGTAAAACCAAAACCGTTGATCACTACTTCGAATACTAGCACTTAACTTTTCAAACATTATTTTATTTAAATTTTTAAATGCATCTCCTGGGTGTCATTGGTGAGAGGATCGTTAAAAAACTTGCAGAACTCAAGAACTCCAAATAAATTCTCAGAGATTTTTATTTGCCAATACATAGTGGAAGTGAATATAAGTGAATAGTCGGTTTAACTCCTACTTCTTTAATAAGAATACAGTTTCTCACTCAATGTATTCCAAATATGTTGCTCTATATACAAACTCGATAACTAAGCAAAGTTAAACTCTCGTACTATATATATTATTATGGTAAGTTAGCGTAATATTTCGTGTATCGTCGTATCATATCCCGTTGCTACGCTTAGGCGATGTTCCAGGTCCTTACTTAGGAAGCGACGACCGTGTGTAAATAGCTAGCTAATTTTGTATTTATCTTTTTCTTCTTCTTGTTCAGCCTAAATTAGACCACTGCTGGATATAGGCCTCTCCCAAGGCACACCACTGAGCCCAATATTCGGATCTTCGCAACCACTTGCTAACAATTTAGCCAACAACATCTAGCAGGTGTCTTTTTGAAGATTTCTCTCCTCTATTACTAAAAAAAAGCCTTATATTTTTGAAAAAGATACCATATGTTTTTTTTTTACTGGTTGTACTTCATGATGTATATAAGTAAAACTGTATTGTACTGTATCAGCCTGTAAACAACCCATTGCCGAGCGAAGAATCTTTTCCATATAGAAGAAGGGTTGGAGCTCAATCTACCACACTGCACCACTGCGAGTTGGCAGATAATATCCATCCCATGTGTAACGATCATTACCAGGTGGCTTTACGTGTTCTTCGAGGCACGGTAGGGAAACTCACAAGGACACACACCCAGAGCAGAAGCAAGTATTTGCACAAATACAAATATCTGCCCCGTGCGGGAATCGAAAACGTGATTGCCAGCGCTGAGGACGGTCGTCATAAGTAAAACAAAAAGCGTAAAAATTTGTAAAAATAAGCAATACTGTATGTTCTGCGTCATCAAATAGCAACGTCGTCTAATATACAGGTACTTGGACCGTACCCAAAATTTCATACGATGCATTTCACTTACGTAAAGTAGAGAGAATACATAATACACAACTTGTTCAACCTTCTTTCAAAAGTCCGCTGTTACGAATAAGTAAGGTTTAAGTTAAATTTTCTTATGATTTTTTTATGATTTATATTCAGTGAATCTGTACTGTACTTATACATGGTACTTAGACAGGGTTAGATAGATTTGTTTGGATTTCTATACGAATTTTCACCCCTTTTTTATCCCCACACAGGTACATTAAAAAAAAAACACTAGAATAAACATTTCTTTCTTGTGAACATCAACGACAACGACATTTGACAATGTCGAAATTCCATACAAAATTTCATCCCCTATTTCAACCCCTTCAAGCCTTTTTTTTTCGCAATAAAAGCTAGCCTATGTCCAAGGTCTATTTTATCTCTCTACCAAATTTCGTCAAATTCCGTTTAGTGGTTTAGGCGTGAAAGCGTAATAGACAGACAGAGTTTCTTTCGCAATTATAATTTTAGTATGAGTGAGAGACAGAGGGAGAGAGAGAGAGTCTGTGTATATTGAAAAAGAAATTTTCCAATTTGTACGAACATTATCATCATGAAACCTCAAGTGGTCAACTGAAAAAGTTTGATTGTTCCGGAATTCTTCTTACAACTTATAAATATTCTCATTGAAAATATATCATCTTTAAATTTAGGTCATTTTGATGTATTTTATAAAAAAGGGCATTAGTACTGTCTTGGAATTCTAGGCCATGCCGATGCATCCACAATAGATAGCCAAGTAATTATGTTCTTAGTATCATCAGTAGTAGACTGTTCTTTTGTCCAACGGTGAGACATTTAAGCCCTGCTATTATATCGAAACTCAGTACCTACGTATGGTATTATAGTATTAGTATATTTAACTCGTTTTGCCATAAAGTAATCGGTAGATAAGTGTAGCGACATCTATCTCGCCATATACGAACTAGCAGAAACTGACGTATCCTACATCGCGCTCTCGAAGTTTTCAAAGCGATTGAGAGTATATACAAGAACCCGACAACAAACGTTAAGTGGCGCCGTAGCCCACCAGACACATATCCGTCTGGTCGAAGGATCCTTGCTTTTCAATGGCAGCCTCTCTCTACGCCAAAATAAGAATAGTCCCAACCTCTTTCTTTCCGAGGTGTCGTAAAAGGCGACTAGAGCCATAGTGATGCGAACAACTGTACACCAACCAGGATGACTATGGGCAGCAGCGTCACTATATCCTGCAACAACACACTGCGCTCGCCAACCGGCCTGCCAAGCGTGGTGAGTATTGGCAAACCCCTCAGAGATGATGAGGGTGGCCTACGTTTAGCAGTGGACATCCAACGGCTGATGGTGGTGGATTTTTCTAATCTCAAAGGTTTTAATTCATTTATATCAGTTGTCTGAATCAATAAATCTTAATCGGAAAAACGTATTATATTATAACGTATTACAATTAAAAACCGGCCGATTTTGAGCGGGTAAAATTTGGAACGGTTCGTTTTTTGACAGCCATTCTATATTTGAAAATATTTATAGCAACCATACTGTTTGTCCCTCTCATACATTTTTATTACAATCCGTTCTACGCAGCTCTCCCAAGACGAAGCCTCTCAGTAAATAGTTTTTTATTGGGAATATTTTTCGTCACAAATCGTTTCAAATTGAACGATTTGTAAGCAAAACGAATCGCTTTCTGAATAAAGGAACCGGCTTATAAGTCCCTACAGTACTGTAGGTGTAAATAAATACATATAAATTACTAAACCGCACCATTTAAAGTTTCGACGCGTCATTGCGGATTATTGCAAATTCATTTTATGTATATTTTTGCTCTATGTAGATTTCCGCAAAGTAATGCCTGATATTGTTAAGTATTTTGAATGAGGTATTCATTCATAGAAATGTTTTGTATGAATATAAATAAAAATATTGTATCATAATTTACATTAATGTAAATTTCAATTCCTGAAAATTTGTTCAAATATTAATAATCTAAAAGTGTCCATCTTCGTTTTTATGAAGTAACTCAGAATATTCCGATTGGAATAATTATTTTTCCGATGCGAAAGATATTTATGTACGGAATTTCTATGAATTCTAGGAAGATCACGTAGTTCCTGAAAATCCTGAGCATAAATGTAGATAGCGGGTAGACGGAGAAAACTGTTGTGAACCTTCCATATTAATATACATACTGAATTCACTGCGTGTCCCAATTCTACAAAAAAATAGGAATAAAGTTGAATAGGAATAACGCCATTTTTTGTACTATTTCATTTTTAATTTCGGAGCTTCCACAGTTATTTGTGCCCTGGGCTGGTAACTAACCAAACTGGATACAAGATAACTTTAAATTTTCGTTAATATTAGTGGCATTCATTGTTTTCAACTACTCGTAAATACTAATTTTCAGTTGCTATATCAGCCTGCGAACCACCCACTGGTGAGCGAAGGCCTCTTCTCCATGTAGAAGAATGGTTTAGATCTTAGTCCACCACGCTGCTCCACAGCGGGTTGGCGGATAATTTTCCTTATAATGGGTAAAGATCGTTATCAGGTATATATAATAACAACCGGGAGGGAGCACGGTAGGGAGACCCACAAGGACATACAACCAGAGCGGAAACAAATATTTGTACAAATACAAATATTTGTCCCGAGCGGGAATCGAACCCGCGGCCGCCCCGGCGAGCGGCGTTGAGGCAACTACTCGCACCACTACACCAGAACGGTCGTCAAGGACCGTATATATTATATAAACGGTCCTATAATCTAAGTTCATATAATATTTTTAGTTAGCTACTGCTGATATTAGCAAGCATGATTAATTCATAAAATTTGTAACATCTTCATTAAGAAAAAAAAGCATGACCGACTATATAAACATTCACCATGTGCGGCTATCAAAACTTTGACACATAGAATCTATTCTATAATTGTATTACTAGGTCGCCTTTTATGGTGCAAAAATTTTAATAACAGAAACATATTTAATAGTTGGCAAATGATTGTATATATTTTTTTTTTTCGTTAAGTCTCACTGCAAAATCTAAAATATTTATCATAAAATAGGCTATAATGTATGATATATTTCTAATTTTTGACTGGCCCGTGGCGCAGTTGGCAGTGGCCATGTTTTCTGCTCCAGGGTTGTGGGTTCGATTCTCGCCCCGAGTCTGGGTGTAATATGTATTTATTTATATACCTATATGTATTCTTTATATGTATATTTATTTTTAAATAAATGTATATCAGTCAACTGTTACCTAAAACACAGGCATTAAGTTGCCTCTCTTAGGAACAGACGACCGTGTGTGTATGTTAAACATATTTATTTATTTATTATTTATAATTTAATGAATTTTGATGACCATGAGTTTGAAGACAACCTAAGTACAATTTTTTGTACTGAAAAATGTAAGATTGAATACTCCCATTTCGTTGGGAACAGAAAGGTCCGTGAAGATTCGTATATAATTTATAACATTCGATAGTACCTTTTCTTTTCTTTTTGCACTATACTGATCTGTTTTTCTTTCAAGTCCAATATCCATAAATTTAATAAATTTAAGAAAAAAAGATTATTTTGGTTTCGGAGCGTTTTGAAAACAATTTATACTGAACTGAATTTAAACAAATTAAAAAAAAATGAAAGACGTGTAACCGATTTAGACGCTTTAATGTATTTCTTCTAAACTAACATAAAATTAAATTATTATTATATTAGCCGCAAAAACTATACCTAATTAATAATAATACTTTTTTTTTTTAACGCGAGCGAAGCTGCGGGAAAAACCTAGTTCGTGCATAAATTCCTTCTTTTCTGCTTGAGTCCTTTATGTGTATGAAATAATTTTTGAAATATAAAAGTATATTACGCATACATATACACACTCCTAAATTCGTTGTGAACTATAGTACTAATGAACAAATTAAAAGAACAACTAAGTGAAATTAAAATTATTGTCATATATAGCCATAATGGCCGTGCAAAGAAGAACAGTCACCATCTCTTTCTTGCCAAAGTATCCTAAAAGGCAAGTAAGGCTGCAACAAATGTATACCAACCAGGATGGTGATGGGCAGCAGTATCACCTTATCTTGCCACCTCACACTACGCTCGCCAACACGTATGCCAATTTTTAAAAATATTTCCATTAGCAGGCTGAATCAATCATATTATTTTAATGGTTAACTTCTGTCATTACCTATTCTACTAAGTAATTTTACCATAACTATTCATAAAAAGGCTTTAAAAGAAACTGTTTAATATTTTATTCCCATAAAACAAAAACTTTATAGGGATTAATCCCTTTTACATATATATCTTTCAACAAAGTTCCAAATTAGTGTACGCAGAACGTTTTTCCGTGGTCTTTTAATGAGGATTTCGGACGTGAAAGTTTTATGAGATCCCCTTGTATTGTACTCTTTCCTTTCTTTTGTTTTTTTTTTTACCCGTTTTATTGTAGGTAAAAGATATTTTTTTATAAGGATAAGGAGCTATCAAAATAAATTTTTAGTTTAATAATTATTACTTATGTTTACTTCCTCTAGAAATTATGATAGAATGAAAAAATAACATAACATGTCTAAATATGAAAACTATTACTAATATATTTTGCAAGTCAGTTCCTTGGTTAACAATGATGTTGCAATTTTTTAGGTCTTTAATTAAATTGTGTAATTACGATTGTTATTAAACATTTTACTTCTATTATAAATGCGAAAATTTGAATAGATTTTTATTACTAAATCACGTCAGAGTGGCTGAACGAATCTGGATCAAAGGCACAGAGGTTACAGTCTGGAAAAGCATAGGGCTTTTTATCCCCGCAAAATATACAGTTCCCGTGGGTCAGATTTATATGCGAACGAATTCAAGTAAGCCAGTAGATATAAAAAACTTATTTTATTTCACACACACACACATGTGTTACACACATAGTCTGTTTGTGTCAAAAAATATTTCTGTAATAAGTCAAAGTAATTAAGAAAACTAAAAAAAACCGACTGCGCTTCCGTGTAATTTGGAAATGAAATTAATTTGACGCAAAAAATCTGTCGTCTTTTTTTACTTTTTTATTTTATTTTGATATACCCAGTGTCACTTTCACAGTAAATACGAATCTAATGACACCTTTCAATCTAAAATCTATCGAGCCGTTTAGGGGGCACAGCGACACAAACAATTATACATACATAAATACTCTCGAAAAACATAACCCTTCTTCTAGCGCAGTCAGATAAAAAGAAGTGACATTTATTGTAAAATAAAAATACATAAATGTCACGCTACTCGGCTCTTATTGTAACAGTACAGTTAATGGCTGCGATTTACTTTCAAATATCTGTAGGTGTCTAAATAATGTTCTCAACAGTAAACAAGCAGATTGAAGTAATTTGGTTACTGCGGCAAATTAAATCTATTTTAAAAATGACCTTTTCTATCTATTCCATTCTATTAATATCTTAAAAATGTTAAACAATATCTTAGTTTATTTTGGCTTGTTAAATGGTGTTCTAATTATTAACTGAGATAGATTTTTGGATTACAAAAATATTAGGAAAATGTAAGTAATTTCATATATTCCTGAGCGCCTCAAATGAAATTTAAAAGTCATAAACCATAGTGTAATAAATATATAACTTTGTATTAAAAAGTATACTTAACGGTAGGAGAGATAAAAAGAAAAAAAAAGTTATATCTGTCAATGTAGTTTATAAAACTCTCACTATAAAAAAAAAGACGTATATTATCTTCGATATTTAAATGATATCTAAATATTTCGTAATAGATAGAAAAAGAAAATTAACCGGCTTTTACAAAAAATAACAAAAAAAAATATTTTATTTAATATATAACCAGTTTGTTTCCAGTTTGTTGTAAGATCTGAACAATATTTGTTCTGTCCCCACAAGCACACTTATTCTTTACCGAAAAACAAAGCAAGTTTCTGTTGTTCGGCGGTAATAAAACAACCGTTTGAGTTGTCCACATTTCCAAATATAATCATTTTTGAAAAAGCAAGCTACATTTTTATGTTTGTTATTCAAAGAAATATAACAAAGGAAACTGACATATGAGTTTTAAATGCATAGCTTTGAAACGTGCTAAAAGTAGGTTAACATTAATTACTAAATAGAAGCGAATAATTAACTCTCTATATATATTACGTATATATGTAAGTATATAGAGCTATTACAAAATATTTTTTTTCCCAAGTTTATTTTCTAATTTAGATTTTATTAATTTAAAACATGCTGTATTATTTCAAAGAATTATTGTATAATAATAGTAACAAATGCTACACATATTAAAATGATTCGTGATAATAATTTGTATAATAAAAGAAAAAAAAATTTCATGAGTAGTTTTTAAAAACGATAACAATCAGACCGAATTTAAAAGTTCGTCTGTTATAACGAAAACGAGCATGAACATATAATACACACGCAAAAAAGTAATTTAATATACGAACCTGTTTCAGAACTAAAGAGCCCCACATTCAAATCCAATGACCACCACCGCACAGCTATTTAAAAAAAAAACTAAGTAAAAAAAATTAAAAATATATATCGATTCACTCAAACATCGATACACAAATTACATCGAGAGTAAACTTTAGTTTCTCTTTGGTATAACGTTCACTTTCAAAATTCCATATTTGAATTGTACGCGATCAGTTGCCGGCAACCGCGCGCGCCTTCAGGCGTCCGTCGCGTCACTGACGTATAGGGAACGTCTTACGCATGCGCCTTAACAAGTGTGCCGATACCTAGGCATTCATTTTGTAATGAACGAAATGTTTAACCGACATTGATCCATGTACACATGCAACAGAGTCCTATATTACATGACTGTTTTGATAAAAGGCACGTTTCAAGTTCGAAAATGTTAATACTTTCTGTCCTCCTTCCTCTTGAAGTCTTTACAATGCATTTGAATTTTAATTGAGCAGAACCGTAGAAAATAGAAATGTAGATAAAGGGTCGTGGATATGTGTGGTTAGTGTTAAAGTTTAAAGATCGCGTAACTTATATAGATCACGAATCGAACATCCCTTGGACATATTTCATTTTTAGGGTTTAAGCTAATGAGGTTTTTGTCCCATGATTTTAACTCCTTAACCCATCAATAATTCATCAAAATATTCTATAGAAATGCATCACCAGCTAGCTAGATTAGTCTACTTAACGTGACATACATCCTTCTTTGAGCAAAACAGTTCCGCTCTTAGTATTCATCTTCATAGCTTGTATGTTCTGCTTTCGCAGACAGAATAAATTATCAACAATAATGACACAATTAACAATCATAAAACTATAGTAAAAATATAAAACCATTACCAAAATGATAAAGGCCCAGTCACTAAGGGTAAATAACTTTATTTTTTAAGTCATGCTATACAAAAAGACAACCGTTCTGGTGTAGTGATGTAGTCGCCTTAACGCCGGTGGTTGCGGGTTCGTCTCCTGCTCCCGCCCGGGCAAATATTTTTATATGTGCAAATATTTGTTTCCGATCTGGGTGTATGTCTTTGTGGGTTTCCGCATCGTGCCTCGGAGAGCACGAAAAGCCGTCAGTCCCGGTTGTTATCACAGACATCTGGTAACGATCGTTACTCATGGTAGGAAAATTATCCGCCAAGCTACAGTGGGGCAATGTGGTGGATTAACTGACGCAGGTTCTCACCGAGCACGGTTGCTTTGGTGATTACCTGTGTCGGACGGCCCACGAGGAGCTGACGACTGAATGTCACGATTGTGGCGCGGCGGTGGACTCTGCCCAGCACACTCTCAAGGTGTGCCCAAGATGGGCGGCGCTGCGTCAAGGTCTGACGTCGGACCTCGGAGGGGACTTGTCGCTCCCTAGCGTCATCACAGCGATGCTGTCTTACATGGAAAAAAGATTTTTAGCCAGCAGCAGGACGCTTAAAGGCTTATTTAGTTCAGTTCAGTTATACAATTTACTTATTTGTAAGTGATAAGATATTTTCTGCACGTATACTGTATATAGATATTCTGGATACTTTCAAATGTCATTCGGGTAATTGAAGGCACAGTTAGAAATTTAAAGCCGGCAATACATTTGAAGTTATTTTGGACTGCCAATGTTCCTAAGTGAATCTATACTTAAAATTAGGAGTACATAGGTTACTTGTTTATAATGTTTACTTCTAATTTCTACTTTTATTAGTCATATCGTGATGTTTTATACTCAAAATTTATTCAGTTTCAGAGTTTTTTAACAAACAAAAACAATTCGTTTGGATTAATAATTTTAGAACGGAATTCTATGACTATTCGCACGAAATATTTTTATAATTTTTTCTAATCGCTAAAAAATGGAACACCTTCTAATATCCTCATTTCATACCACAGATAACTTGGGTATCTTCTAAAGAATAGTGAATACGCATTTTCGAGGTGAACACGCTTAAGTTCACGTCTATTTTACAGGCAAGTTTGTGGTCCGACGCAGGGCCGGCCTAAGGGAAGTATGCAGCCGCACACTCGAGCTTTTTGAGAGGGCATACAATTGGGGCATAAAAAGGGGCATAATTTTATCCTAGGGGCACCCATGAACATCATTAATATATTATAAGTCTTGCACACTCGCCATTTTCGTCTTAGGCCGGCCCTGGTCCGACGTGGCCCTTTGTACAAAAATTGTGCATGTGATCAAGGTAAAAAATAATCAAAAAATCGAAACTTCGAGAACGATCTTTCAGAACATTTAGCACCGTGAGATGAATTATTGTAAACAACAGCTTAATGTTGTGGAAAGGATGAATAATGAATTAATTATGAATTAATATAGGCCCCTCATATCCCAGTACTATTTATCTTAATTTAAAATATATGTATTTTGTTCTTAAAATAAAATCAGTTTGTATCTTTAACGCTATGAAAGATAATCGGGTTGGTTGAACAATGACCTCTTACAAAAAAGAGTAAAGCATGATTCACTTTCATTTCCTTCATAATTCTCCTCTGCGATTGGCAGTTATATGTACATATCCTAGAATGAATATTAAGACATGAAGGTTTCTCCCGATGTTTTTTGCGCCGTTGGGAAAAAGATAAATTATTTAAACAAATATTGACAAGTTTCAATAGACCATCAAAGAAATAGTATATAAATAGTATATGTAAAACTACCATAATAATGTCTAATAACATATTTTCTGTAAAATATGGTGTTAATTTCGTTTTAGATTTGCTATGAGCCTAGGTTCTGACACTGACTTCCTGGTGTAGTGGTTCAAGTAGTTTTAACGCCACTTTAAAGCCTTAATGTCGGCGGTCGCGGGTACGATTCTTCACTTAATCGGAGTAGATATTTGTATTTGTACAAATACTTATTTTTGCTCTGGGTTGATGTCCTTGTTGGTTCGCGCCTCAGAGAGCACGTAAAGTCGTTGGTTCCGGTTGTTATCATAGACACCTGATAGCGATCGTTAATCAAGGTAGAGAAATTACCCGCGAACTCGCTGTGAAGCAGTGTGGATTACGCTTTAACCTTCTTTTTATAGAGAAGAGGCCTTTGTCCAGCTGTGGGACGCTTATAAGCTGAAGCAGTTCAGTCGATTCTAAGCCATAAAAAGCCACGATACAACACAATAGTCCTATTGTAAGATGTTTAGGCTATCAGCTCCATAGGATACGGTTTAACTCAGTAATTAATTACACTCAGAAGTTAAATTACACTTTTACCATGATACGAAATTTATATGAAACAAAAACAAGAGAAATAGACAAAAAAAGTGTCAATAACTTTTGCACTCACAAAAACAGATTAATATATGTATCACCATAACTTATCTAATACTAACAGAAACGGAATGAGTATTTCATTAAATATTTTATCGTAAAAGTTTTATTGCCAATATTTAATTTTCCATGTTAGATAAACTGTTTAATGTCATAAATTAAAAAAAAAAATCATATGAATACACTAGACAGTTGATAAAATATAAATTTATGTAATAATTTGCGAGTCTAGCAGAATTTTTTATTTAGTGTTTAATAATAATCAATTCCTGATCGGATTTCTGTTCACGTCTTTTCTTAATTTTTAAATAAAAATATTTTTTTTTATAATTTATAAAGAAATATTGTATTTAAATTATAATTTTAAAAGATGAGCGCAAAAAAGATCTCTTAAGATAACAGAATATTTAAGAGTTAAAACAGATTAATTAGTAGAAAAGTGGTCATTACCGTCTCGCTTTTGTAATAAAGCATTGTTTTAAATAATAAAAACTTTTTTAATAACTGCTTGCTAAAGTACATTGTTATCCTTACACGAGTACGGAAATTATATTACTAATTAAATTTTAAACTTTTGGAGACTATCACTTACATTTGCTCAATGTACACAATTTAAAAAAAGAAATGGAATTTTTGTGTTCCATTTTTATGTTGCCGTTTTTCCTGAACTTCCCGAAAACACCTGGAGTTTTCATTTTAAAGACCACGAGTCCATCATACTTGAATGAGTGTCTGCCAAAAAGTAACTAGTAAGGTAAAATTGGTGACTTTCTATCGATTATTTACGTTTTTAGTATTACATATCTAAAGGATGCCAACTACTAATATCTCTTGGACTCTCTCAGACTTTGCTGTAGTTGAATAGGAGATGATAGTTTTGTTTATATTGTTATTTAATTTTTCAGGTACTATAGCTTTTAAAATACGCATTTGAAGTTGATATATTTGATTTATATGACTTTTATATGTTAGACCATCGCTACTTAGTCCATAAGATATTATGGATTCACCTAATGTTTTATAAATATTAAAAGTGTCAAAATAAGAACTTTATTTCTTATAATTAATAATTTTACCAGAAGGGCGCGTAATTTGTCACAAACATAATTAATGTGTTGATCCCATAGGAGACGATCGTCGATCAATAAGACCAAATATTTCTGATAATTAATAGTTTCTACTGACAAACAATTACATTCATCATAGTGATGTTTGTCTGTATGTAGGCATTGATGATTATAAACTATTAGTTTGACATCATCACACTATCTGTTCCTGCCTGAGCTTATGTAATTTTTTTTTATCAATATTAATACCGAGGCCACGGTCGTGGGACCATTTTAAGAGTGAACTAAAATCAGCTTGAAGCTGGTTCATTGCTTCCTAGACATTATTTTTATTAGGTACTTGATTTTTTCTAACAATATTGCGGCTAAAATGAATATTAATAAAAATAAAATGAAGTAGAAAATTAAAAAGCATTTAAATACATGAAATTATTGTAAATATACTGTAAAGAAGTATTTAACATATTTTAACATATTTCACCGAACATTTATTTATCGTTTTGAAAACTTTATTGCAATTTAATTGTTATAAATGAATTTTAAGAGGTTGTATCATTTTATTGAATCATACCGGGAAACGCCAGCAAACTAGATCTTTATTAATATGGATGATTTTAAAATAAACGCACCAAGACAAACAGTCAAAAACAAAATCCTGCAATTTTCGTAAATCTTTTTCATGGTGGCAACACTTTTTTACCTAAAGTTGCTTATAAACTTTAAGAAATTCACATAAAATCGTGCACTGATAATTACGACTTTCATAAAACATGTAATACTTTACTTTTAAATAAACATTTTTTTTAATTATTTAAAAGATATTCAAAGAACTAAACGTCTGTCAAAAGGTCTTTTCTTAAGGTTGCGAAAGTTGTGCAATTATATTATATTATCTTTAAGTTGTTTGATTCAGATTATCGCTTATAAAGATGATTTTGTCAGAAAACAAAATTTAGGTTTAAGTATATTTTTATTTATGGATTGATTCAGCCAGCTGATGTAAATGTATTTAAATCTTTGAAGGTACGCCACGCTAGAATTCAAGATATACTCGTAAAGCTAATTACGTCATATTCAAAGGCATCACTATAACACAATATCTAATAATAACAATAAAAGAGGGGTTGTGTTTTTGACTTATATGTATGTTTGTTCTTACAGTTCATCGTAACTATTATACAGATAAAGAAATATTGATTTATACGTCATTGAATTCATATAGGTTGCATGAGTGTCAATGGGTACATCAAAAATTAAATAAATAAAATATTATTGACCACAACCACCACATTAGCCGTTCGATATCCACTGATGAACGTAGGCCTCGCCATTTTAATTAAAAGACTAAAACGCGATAAAAAGGATTTTATCGCGTTTATTGAAAACTTTACAGTTTAACGATTTTTTATTTTATTTTCCGACGTTTCGGACCCTTTACAGCGTCCATGGTCTCGGGGGAGATCTCAGAGTCCCCCGGGACCATGAACGCTGTAGAGTGGGTAAAATTCACGTAAATATAAGAAAACAAAAAGAAAACAGTAGGCCTCGCCATCTCCTCTGGGTGTGTTACCAATAGTCACCACGCTTGGCAGGCGGACGACGCGGACGGTGGACGACGATTGACGCTGCTGCCCATCACCATGCTGGTTGGTTTACAGTTGTTCACATTACTATGGCATTAGTTCCACATATCGGCAAGAAAAAGGTCGGTACTATTGTTCTGTGCCGATGACCATACGGCTGCAAGTATATTTTAATGGATATAAACTTTCGTAGTAATTAACATTAAACAATTTAGCAGCGACCCTACTAAAAATTATTGAAACTGTTCGCTATCATAAAAAGAGCTGTCCTTATCAGTTACGAAATAATGGCATAAATAGTGTATGGCAGTGGCACCAATACCTTAACTATTTATTCCCTAACAGTTTTCTGCAAACATTTTTTTTACCGATAGATTAAGTTAAAATTCAAAGCTACATTTGACGAATAATAAATGATAATAAGGTTTCTTGCGATAGAAAGAGTCTTGAACAATCACCACTTGGTCATTGTTTGGAAGAACTTAATGTATAACATGCGGTCTGACGCTTCGAAATTCTAATTTCCCCGGAGAGCGCTATATAATTGCATGCTCAGGTGATTAAACGCTTCATAACGTATGTGTTGAAACAATTACAAATGTTAATTAGTATGCTTATTTTATATTTTAATTGTATAAATATTGCATATTTAAATATGGCTACTATTTTCATATTTCCATTACATATTTCTTTTAAAAGAGTTATTCTCTTTTCGTATTTGCGATAGATAACACAAATTTCAAATACATCAATCTGCCTATATTATACGCACACAGTACCAACGAATCACGCACAGAACTCTTTGAATCTAAGTACCTATTTATATTACAAAAAATAAATTTGATAAGTCATTTGCATTATTTTAAAAAAATTTGTTGCTCTAAATAGCCGGTTTATTGTGGAAGATATGAGTAATAAGTTATACAAAATCAAGTAACGTATCGTAAGAAAGAGAGTGTATGCAAGTGAAATCATGTGAGAAGCTTAGTCTAATCTTAAATGATATTTGCACTATATAACACCGCATCGCAAGTATTAAGATTTCTTACAAGGTGAAAAGACCTAAATGGAGTCGCGCAGAGTCGCTTGCTTCCGGCGGCACTGGATTGCGTTCGTTGTGAAAGGAGGTTTTCGTTCACCAGTAAAAGTCTATCGATTAACAATGACATTCGATATAGAATAATAAATGCAACAAAATTATAGCAAATCTGCATTAACAAAATTATCCGGACTATAATTAAAACACCCCAATAATATTTTTATCCGTATTGACTGTTTTATTTTCACCTCTACTGTGGTACTGTTTTCTAAAAAATTCTGGAGCTCTATTAAGCATATAATTTACCCACTAGAAACTAAGATAAAATAATATGTATTTATAATACTGTAACTTATGAAAAATATCTACAATTTTAGTTTATCTCGAACAAAATGTTAAAATTATTTTTTAAGCGTAAATCGCTTCCGTAGTACCTTGTTCTTAGGTAAAAGCACTATAATTGTAAGCCTGCTGTAATAGCTCGAACTTGTGTATACTTGAGATATTATATTCATGAAAATTCCAGGTATAAAACTAATAATTAAGAAACTTTTGAGAACCGATTCTACGAGTATTATTAAGCTCATGTCGCTAAAACGGGTGGTTCATTTCATACTCGTATTATTATAAGACAGTTTTGATATTCTAGTAATAGAATTACAGCTACAGTTAGAGTTATAGTATCACTGACACTGTGATGAAACGTCGATAATTTTGTACATAACCAATAAGTGTTTTCATTATTTTGACAGAGATTTATAGAATGGGGATTATAAAATGAAAATTATAGTTTTATTTAAAGTTGTAAGTAGAAAATTATTATATTCTTAAATTATATGTTTTATAAATGTTTTGATGTAGTGGTGCGAATGTTCACCTCAACGCTGGTGGGTTAATTGCTTATACTTGTACAAATATTTGTTTCTGGTCTGGGTCCTTGTGGATTCCGGTTGGTATTATAGACACCTAATAGCGATCGTTACCAAGGGAAGCGAAATTATCCACCAACCCGCAGAGGAGCAGCGTGGTGGATTAAGCTACAACCCTTCTATATGGAAAAGAAGCCTTCACTTAGCAGGAGGTTGTTTACAAGCTGATACAGTATCAATGCTCAAGCATCTAGTTTATTTGTAATTTTTAGGTAAAATTTAATTTAGTACGGTAGTAATAATGGTTTTATTACAAATTGTTCGTCATTACAAAGTTAAAAAGTTGCGGATAATATTATGAGTCACGATCATTACCAGGTATCCATAATAACAATCAGGACCGATGGCTTTACGTGCTCTCCGAGGCACTGTGGGGAAACGCACAAGGACATACACCCAGACCGGAAACTAACATATACGCAAGTACAATATCTGCCCCGAAACCGCCGCTATTGAGGCGAATACTAGCAACACCAGAATGGTCGTCGTCGGTCATCGGTAGCATTGATAAATAATCTTTTATATATACTCATTAAAAACATAATCTTTTCTAACCTTTTAATTGCAACATGCAAATTCTTTAAAAAAAAAAAAAGAATTTGCATGTAAATTTCTTAGATAATAATATCTTTATATGGAATAATACAATATGTAACAAGGTAAATTGTTGCCTTTTCATAATACATTCAGAAGAAGAAAATGTAGCACTCATTTCGGTTTTTGTTTGAGTGCAAAGCGTTGAGTTTAAAGACAAATATGATAAGAGTGAACACAGACTTACGTTGATAGAATTCTGAGCGAATTCTTGAAAGTGGAAAACTCAGATATATTATGCAGATAGATAAAGATTTATTAAGTTATTATTAAAGTTATTATTTATTTATCGATGACAAAATAACAAAAATATACATTTTCACATATACATTTTCACAATATTTATTACGCTTCGATTGTTAAAAAACTTTGATAGTGTTATTAGAAAAAGTAATGTAACAAAAAAAAAAAACTATATTTTGCTAACACTGCTTTACAAAAATTAAATACAATGTGTATGCACCCTATAATAATAGTACAACGGCATATTAGCAAGTTGCTATGATCACTGGACCAACGCGTCGTCAAAAACACTCGAATACTTTGACTAATCTTAACGTCCTGTTAATGACTAACTTTCATACTAAATATATCAAATTAATGTTATTGACATAGAAGTACCTAGATTTTACAAAATACTCCTACTATTCTAACTGAACTGAACAAAAAAAAAAGAATTTAAATATCAAAAAAAAAAAAAAAACCTAAAAGCTTCCACTCTTATGAAAAAGAAGGTTTGGGCCCTAATTTTTACTGCGGTTGACGAATAATAATTTTAATACTAAGATTAACTATCGTTTGTTTATGATAATAACCAGGAGCGACGGCTTAACGTTCTCACCGAAGCATATTTGGGGGACATACAAGGACAGGCACCCAAACCAAAAACAAATATTTGTGAAAATGTTAGTCAAAACATTTTTAATTAAGCATGTAAAGTGGTTTATAATAACTGAGTTTTTTGTTTGTTGTCATATAATCATTATAAATTTAGTCACATATCCTGAATGAAAGCCATTGTTGCTAAGCCCACACATCCTTTTATATATATATATATATATATATATATATATATATATATATATATTATATCAATTTAAATTTGTAGGGAACTGTCTCTTACAATAAAATATTAATAGCGATTCACACCTATAGTAAAATTTTGTCATGCGGTGAACGGCGGAGAAGAATAATCGCGACCACTTTCTTGCCAAGGTGTCTTAAAAGGCGACTAAGACCATAGTCATGCGAACAGCTGTACACCAACCAGGATAGGCAACAACGTCACCATATCCTGCCACAACACACTTAGCTCATCAACTCGTCTGCCAAGAGTGGCAAGATTTGGAAAAACTCCTCAAAGATCATGGGTGAGGGTTATGTTTAGAATTGGGCATCCAAAGGCTGAAGTTGTGATTTAGTGAAAGTTATTTGTACTGGTGTAATTCTATTTTGGCCATATTTATGCTTACTTAATATTGTGTAATATCATTGTATCTTAATGATTTTGGATTACCTAATCAAATAAATAAATAAAAAAATATTCCCGAAATCGTTCTCACGAACGTTCGTCTATATTTGAAAATCGAATAATGTACACTTACAATTACATAAAAGAAAATCAACGTGAACAAACACAGATATAAAAATCCTAACTTTGCATTCAATTACATAATACTAGCGGCCCGCCCCGGCTTCGCACGGGTATTTAACTAAAATTTCAAAAAATATAAATTTATATTTTTTATCACCTAGACCTGCGTCAATACTGGAAAATATTTTATAACAGACGGATTGGTTGTCAAACATGTGTCAAAATAAATTTAAATTTAAATCAAAATCACTATGGAGTATTTATATGAAAATAATTTTCTCCCCCCTTTTAACATCGTTAGAGGATGAATTTCGATAAAATACGAAACACGTCTTCAACCAATTCTGTTGAAGAATATTTATGCGAAATTTGAAGTAGATAGGACCAAGGAATCATGTTGTCCCATACAAACTTTGCCCCCCCCCCTTTTCACCCCCTTAGAGGTAGAATTTCGTAAAATCCGTTCTTAGCTGACCTCTACTCGGTGAAAGGAATATTCCTACCAAATTTCAAGTCTCTGCGCCTTATAGTTTCAGAGATATCGTGATGAGTCAATGTATACGTGGAAATCTCTTATATATATATAGATATCCGTAATGAAATTCAAAGTGAAATATAACGATTATATACTCCTAAATACGATAACATACTTCGACCCCTTTTCATATCTTTGTGACACCATTATATTTGTACACTTTCATTTCGTAAATGTATGATAAATTGAACCTTATGTTCTGTACTTTAAGGACTACAGACGTATCTTAGTGTGTTTTAGGAGATGTATGAATAAAAGTAGACGCTAAAGCGATATGAAAACAGGACACTTAATTTTCGTGTCATATCTATTACGACTTGATGAAATGTATTTTATGATATTTTGTTAGCCGTTTTAAGGATCGTTAAAAAGAGTTATGTATTACTTTACTTTGGAATTTTTATAAAAATATTTACGGTCTCTACAACGACAGCCTACAAATAACGATCTTTCTGGCAAAGCAAATGTCAGAAGGCAAACCCTGACTTCTTCTGCTTGACATTAGCCGAGGTTAATGCCAGACAGAAGAAGATACTTTTTCAGGCCACAAATATCTGTCTACACCTGCAAAAACCTTTTTGTATTATACAAAATAATGACAATTCACTGATAATAATTCAATTCAATTCATAAAAATATACAATTTTTCATCAATGGTTTCTTATGACGTTGTTACGTAAAATTATCGTCCGTAATCCGACTTTACAGACAACCATTTTTTTTTTATAATTAATATTTATTTGTTTTTTCAACTATAAATTACACTATTATAGATGGAGTAATTACAATGATAAACTTAAAAAATATATATATATATATATATCATGGTAATGGTAAAAATTGATGTAATTTAACCGGGGCAAGAATGATGGCAAGAATGCTGGCAGCATTTCCCGTTGAATTGCAACTTTTCAAAGGAAATAATGATCAAACCTCCTCCTCCTGCGACCATAATCATTTTTATTTATTTAATCAAGCAGTGCAGTTGAAATTCGTGGGGTTAATTTTCTCACACTTTTTTTAAATTCTTCTACTGCAAATTCTAAATGTTTCGACTGCAAATGCATCGAAGATAAAATACTATCTAATACTATATCAATATTAAAAGACAATTTCCAATTTTCCCCTGGAGTGTAGTGTAGTGGATAGCTAGCGTAATACTATAATAAATGTAAGTTCCACGAGAACATAACTAAAATTATCGCACTAAAACACTACAACGACCGCGATTTAATCATCCTGGCAGCGCAGAAAATGAGTGCCATTAAACAAAATTAAATTAAAATATGAAAGTAGCTCCACGTTACTCGTAAAGTTATAATTTAAACTTTATAATACATATAATAAAGCGAGATTTGTTTGTTTGTTTTAACACTTAATATCATAATTACAAAACTAGACATCGTAAGTGGCTCCATCTGCAATAAACTTCTTTATTTTCACGGAGTTTCTTTTTCTCTTCTTTGAGTTTTTAATGTCTGTAGTATGTGTCGAGTAATTTTCAAATAGATATGGTACTCGTGATTAACGTGCTTAAATAAACAATTACTGTACTGTACTGTACTCTATCAGCCTGTAAGCCACCCACTGCTAAGCGAAGGCCTCTTCTTCATATAGAAGAAGGGTTGGAGCTTAATCCACTACGCTGCTCTACTGCGGGTTAGCGGATATAAGTAACGATCGTGATCAGGTGTCTATGATAACAACCGGGACTGACGGCTTTACGTGTTCTCCGAGGCACGGTGGGGAGACCCACAAGGAAAAACATCCAGCCTGGAAATAAATATTTGTACAAATACAAATCGAAGGGAAATCGAACCCGCGACCGCGAACGGTTGTCCATATAATAAACAGTTAAACAAAAAATACTTTGGTATTATCATATTAGAATAGATAAAACTCTCACATGATCGCTTATAGTTTTTAGTGTAAGCTTACGAATTTTTTACGAACGTTTTGTTCTTCTTTTGTATCGGATCCGCTCCGATAGAAAAGAATGGAAGGTGAATTTTCGGAATCTATTTGCTTTTCATTTGACTTTTGACTAAGCTCACGATATATCGTCAAAGGCTATACTTTTGGAACATGTGCATCGTACAAAGAAGTCGCTTTCAAAAAACCTAGTACTTATAGTTATCATTTTTTAAATGTTTCAAATTGTATTTAATTTTTTATTATACTACAAAATAGTTTTAATTTAGAGATTTACATGGTTTTATACAATGTGAGTCGAAACATAAATTCTCTATCAAGAATAACAATAGTTATCAGGTATTTATGACAACAACTTATACTGGTCACTTAATGTACTAAGGCATGCTGGAAGACCCGAAAGGATGTTTATCCTTCCTAAGCAAAAAAAAAAATTTTTTTTGCACTACTACGAATATCCAATTACATTATCACTGTACTAAAACAGTCATCACACTTGTACTTATTTGGCAATCTGAGAAAGAGCTAAAAGAGCTGGTAGTAAGTATTGCCAGTGGAAATAGCTAAAAAACACGATAGCTAAATGTTCTGTGCGTTGTATAACGTCTATCATTAACGCATTATGAATAGCTATTTTGGTTTCACCTAAATCGCGAATGGATTTCGTCGACTGAGGTCGTTGAATAATATTACCTTTTGAATATATTTTACTTTTTGGGCTATTTGCTTAGTTTTGTTACCGCATAAGGTAGAAAGGTATGATTATAGGTACAATTTATATGAATGGAATGACGTACTTTAATTGAAAGTTCTTTTTGATTAATTGAACTTTGAAGTGCCGTGGGGCTAGTAACTACGACACGAATGACATCATGATAACTTTTATTATAGATTATTTTTCTCTGTATGAGACTATTAAGACAGAGACTATTTGAAAGAATAATAGAAAAAAGCTAACAACTGAATGTGTTATTTCGGAAAAAGCAAATTTTAAAGGAAAATTAGGATTTCTCTTTAATTTCGTTCGTTTCCTTAATTTCTTTAAATTCGTTTGGCTTACAGGCAATTCACTTTTGGAATGCCTTAATGATAATAAATATTAAAGAAGTAAGGTAACAGTCGCAAATATTAAAAAAGATTACATATACTTATTGAGCAGTAGCTCGCTGAGATAATTTAATTTTTTTTTTACATCTTTTTATTTTCTTCCCTCATTTTATTTAATTTTGGAATTACAAAATTAAAATATTTAGATAACTTTAAAACGTCTTATATGAATATGTGCTATATATTTATGTATTTAATTACATTTATTGGTTGATATTATAAATTATTTGTTTATGTATTACGTAAATAACAATAAAATACCACCAACTAATTATATATTATTTATTCTTTATTTAAATTTAATGTATCAAAGAAATCACTATTTAGAGATAAAACTGCATTTTACGTTATTATTTGTTTTAAGTAGTTTAATATTTTATTTGTTACATCAGTAATGTGCAATAAATTATGTTTCCGAAAATAATGAATAAAATATTTACGGGAGAAACACCTACTTTTGGTAACTTAAGGTTGCTTAAAAAGATATAACATCATATATTTAAATGTTCTTACGGGGATTAACACGAAATTAACTTTACGGTAAAATATATTACCTTGAGGCCTGACGTTTCGGCTAGGTTACACTAGCCGTGGTCACAGGTAGACTGATCCAGCGATGTCACGACTCCGCCGTCGGGGTAAACGTTTCTTCATCCACCCTCAACTCGTGATTATTGTTATTTGTACCGCGACACACAACACTTATAACGTCCCTATTCTGAAAGTCAACCGGAAGGTGCCTATTCTGATATTTAACCGACTGCGAACTAAAACGAGGTTGTGTAATTTTAATCACTGGGTTCCATGTCGGGGATAGTTTGAATCCGTCTTCGCGATTGAATGTTTTATGTTTTTTAATTTCTATTGCTTCTCGCACTACTCTTGAATAAAAGTGGCGGTCTGTGGAGAGGATTTCCGTGCGATGAAATTCGATCCAATGATTAGTGCCCGGTTGTAATATATGTTCGGCTATCGCTGATTTATTCGTTTGTCGGTTTTTTACAGCGGCGATATGTTCTTTGACCCTTTCAGCTATCGTCCGCTTAGTCTGGCCTATGTATGAACTGCCGCAGCTGCAATCTATCTTATAGACACCTGGTGTTTGTAACGGCAAAACATCCTTCGGTGTGCCCACTATGTTGGTAACCTTTGCCCCCGGCGTAAAGACAGTGGGTATTGAATATTTCTTCAATATACCGCTGATCTTGTCTGTCACTCCTCTCACATAGGGCATGTAGGCTGGTTGTCGTTTAACTTCCGGATGTCTGCGTCTTTTTGTCGGTTGCCTGGTTTGTCTATTCACTCGATATCCGTTGTTCGCAAGTACCTCCTGAACATGGTTCAGCTCCTGCTCCAAATGTTCAGGGTCACAGAGATCCTGAGCTCTGTTCTTTAATGAGGTTACAACGGACTGTAAGTGACGAGGATGGTGGTGTGACGACGCGTGCAGGTACCTATCGGTGTGTGTCGGTTTGCGGTATACACAGTGAGACAAGGATCCATTAGGTTTCACTGTTACTCGTACATCTAGGAAAGGTAGCGATCTGTCCGCCTCCATTTCATATGTAAATTTCATCTTAGGATGAATGGAGTTTAAATGTTGTATATATTGATCCACCTCTATTCTACTACCCTTGACGATGCTAAAAATATCATCTACGTATCTTTTCCACAGTCTGATGGTCTTCGGGCCAAGGCTGAGAGCCTTCTCTTCAAAATGTTCCATCCAGAGGTTGGCAAGTACCGGGGCTACAGGACTACCCATTGCGACACCATCAATCTGGAGGTAGTACTGACCTTGGAAAAGAAAATAGTTACTCTCTAGGCAGTGCTGTAGTAGATCAATATAATTTAACGGCATTTCACTATCCCTAAGTTTGTCTCTCACTACGTCCAGACACTCATCTATTGGAACATTGGTGAAAAGGGACTCCACATCAAAGCTCACCATTATGTCATTCGGTTCCAATGTGATCTCCTTGATTATCTGAACGAAGTGGCGTGAATCCTTAACAAAAGACGGTGATTTACCCACAAGTGGCTGCAATACCGATGCGACGTGCTTTGCAAGGTCGTAAGTAGGAGAGGCGATTTGACTTACGATAGGCCTCAACGGCACGCCGGACTTATGTATTTTAGGCAAGCCATATAATCTAGGTGGTTGGTGTGCTTTAGGTCTATAAAGTCTTTCGTACTCGTCTTCTGTAAACAGGTCCTGGTTTTCCTGTATCAAAGTGCGTATTTTGCGTGTGACCCTGGCCGTGGGGTTGTATGAGATCGGTTTATATACCTTTTCATCACACAATAGTTCCCGTATTTTTTGTTGGTAATCAGTCGTATTCATCACTACAGTGGCGTTTCCTTTGTCAGTCTTCAAGAGTAGTGCGAGAAGCAATAGAAATTAAAAAACATAAAACATTCAATCGCGAAGACGGATTCAAACTATCCCCGACATGGAACCCAGTGATTAAAATTACACAACCTCGTTTTAGTTCGCAGTCGGTTAAATATCAGAATAGGCACCTTCCGGTTGACTTTCAGAATAGGGACGTTATAAGTGTTGTGTGTCGCGGTACAAATAACAATAATCACGAGTTGAGGGTGGATGAAGAAACGTTTACCCCGACGGCGGAGTCGTGACATCGCTGGATCAGTCTACCTGTGACCACGGCTAGTGTAACCTAGCCGAAACGTCAGGCCTCAAGGTAATATATTTTACCGTAAAGTTAATTTCGTGTTAATCCCCGTAAGAACATTTAAATATAATAATGCAACGCGAAAGTTTAAAAGTTGTTATAACATCATATATTTGACGGCCGGCTGGTCGAGTGGTCAGGCAACTGGACACTTTACGCAGCGGTCGCGGGTTCGAATCCCGCCAGGTGCAGATAATTTGTATGACGAATATAGATGTCTGCACCGGGTCATGGATGTGTATTTATGTATATATGTATTTATATAAATTTCTTATATTTGTTTCCGTTCCTAGTACCTGTAACACAAGTTCTTACGAATTTAGCACGGGGCTAGGTTAACGTGGTGTGATTGTTGGTTAATATTTATTTATTTATTTATTTATATACGACTATACGTATTCAGATATTAATCTATTTACTTTTGCATCTCACAAGAATTACGACAACTTGCGTTTAAATGTATTATTTATATTTATATATGTAATTTTTCTTCTTGATAAAAATGGGAAAGAGAAAAGTGCAATTCGTGTGACAGCTTTATTATTATGTAAATAGAACAACTCAACATTAACTTAGTTGTTTATTAAGTCAATTGTATTAGTTCGGAACTTTTTTACAATAAGTGACAAATATATTTTTATTAATTAACTAGCTGTGCCCCGCAGTTTTACCCGCGTTGATTTGAAGGAAAAACGTACTTAAATATTTTTAAACAATAACTCTAAGAGTATGTACCCGCCTCGTTGGTAGAGTGGTCGCAAGCGTTACTGCCGAACAAGGGGTCTCACGTTTGATTCCTGGGTCGTTCAAGGTATTATTGAGTTTTTTTTTTTTTTTTGAAAATTCTCAGTAAAATAGTGATGTTATATTTACTTTAAAAGTGGAACTATGGTTAAAAAAATGTCTCGAAAAGAGAAATAATAAAGAACTCAATGGAAGCTGTCAAAAAAGATTATTTTCCCCCGTTTTTGTAACATTTCTTATTATCGCTCAGCCCCTATTGGTCGTTTTTTTTTTTGTGTGCCGGTGTAATTAATTTAAACTGAAAAAAGTATTAAAAGCTCCTTCCTCATTTTGCAGCTAATTGATGATCCTTAAATATATAACAGTAAAACATTTAATTACAGATACACATACAAGTAATTGAAACAAAAATGTTTGTTAATAATGGCCCGTTTTACACGTTGCTGATAAATCAGAGCTTGTAATAACAACCAGGACCGACACCTTTACGTGCTCTCCAAGACACGGTGGGTGACCCACAAGGATCACTTGACGTTGGAAGACACCCAGATCGCAAACAAATATTTTAACAAATACAAATATCTGTCCGCAGCGGGAATCGAACCCGCGACCGTTGGCGCGCGGTGTTTAGGCGTCTACTCGCACCACTACACCAGAACGGTCGTCTAAAAAATATTCCATTTTTAAAATTGTAAATTGGTATTTGATATAAGATGTATTTTGTCAGTCAACTTTGTTTTGAAATTTTATTATGGAAATTTTCCAGCGGTACACGTTTAAAGCTCATAAGCAAGTTTCGCAACTAATATAAAGTTATATTTTCTAGAAAGTATATATGCTTTAAACATATTTAAATAGCAGTGAAGTCAGGACGTCGTTATAGTATAATAATATAGTAGTATAAACTAAAGTTGTCCAATTTCAGTCATATTCCTACAGCTCATAAACTAGAACCTTGTTTTGACGATGCAATGCATAATAAGGTAGGTAAGGACGTGTTTAACATGGATGAAATATACAAGCGACTATTTTATTTTATTGCGGTTATTTTTTAAAGTATTGAGGCTGCGAGGTTGCGAATTAATGCAATCGTTCGTACGTCTGTATCCCTCGTAGATGACCACCATTCTCCTATCGGATTATGTAGCAACGTCGTTACCATAAATCCGCTGGCTAGTATAGCTGTAATCATTTGACTAGTGTTTACAAAATGCGATGAAATAAACATAATTACAACAAAAATTGTTTGTTTTTATGTACAAAGGTGTATTTTATGTATATAATAATGTAATCATATATTTTTATCAAAATGTAATTTTTTTCTCTTTTGTAATTATTGTAAAATTTCAAATAATTGATACTTTGTATGTAATATAGTTTATATGTTTATAGTCCCATTTTCCTTACCCAAACTTAAACTTTGCTAAATACTACCCAAATCCAACATCAGAGATGCTAATGTTCAGCAGAGGATGAAAACAGGATCCCACGGGAGTTGCTGGTCTCCTACTGGGCGCGTCCCCAAGTGGCGGTACCACTCGTCGCTCACCACGAGTGGTTGGGGTCTACGGACCCTCGCGGACGAAAACAAGCAGCGGTGGGCGCGAAAGCTCAGGAAACAAATTTATGTCATTAAAATTGTTTTAAATAACATAATACTTATGTAAATATACATGCATAGATATAATAAAGGTCGTCATTAAAATATTTCATTATAACTAACCGTTATTCAACAGCGTGAAGCAAGAGCTGCTAATGAAAGAACCAAAGAACCCCAATTAATGAAGTTTTCTTACTTGGTCGCACCCTATTATAAAAACAGATTTATCTCTGCAGTTGTTTATATACAATCTGTACAATTTTCATGTTTTATTCTTTTATAGCGACGGTAGTTTTATGTTATTGTAACCTTTTTACTGCCTATGTAGTTTATATGTCAGCTATTATATGAAAAATGTACATAATAAAGTGGCGTAATTGGATGGAAACCTTGAATTGAATAAACTTTTTATAGACACAGAGGCATAAATGCGTTGCTGGCTTGTAGAAAAGTGAGAGAAAGAGAACGATATATATTAGGTTTATATAGTTTGGCGTGAAGAGAGGTTGCCATTAAAAAGGAAGGATCCTTCGACCAGACGGATGTGTCTGGTGGGCTACGCGCCACTTAATGTTTGTTGTCGGGTTCTTGTATATATACTCAATCGCTTTGAAAACTTCGATAGCGCGATGTAGGATACGTCAATTTCTTCTAGTTCGTATATGGCGAGATAGATATCGCTACATCACTCCCCCTCCGAGACCGGAAGTCGATAGCAGGTTGAGTCGTCCATACCATCTTCTTGTGATGCTTGCCGGACCAGTGGAATGTTCCAGTGAGTCGGAATCAGATGCCGCATAGTTCACGATGAGTCGGAACTGTCTGCGGTGATGCCCCAGTGAGTCGGGGTGGTGCAGTGCTGCGTAGTGGCTGGCTGCTGTGTCGACTGGGGGTGGTGACCAGAAATGCGCGTCCGCTGCATGCTGGTGGTCAGGATACACGTAGTAGCCGTGGGTGCTGGCTGGCTGTATGACTCGCTGCTCGAAAGCTTGAGGAAGTGATGATGACGTTACGATGACGTAGATTTGCGAAGGCTGCGCTGACGTTCAAGCTCGGGGTCACTAGTTTGGCGTAGAGAGGTGGGCTGCCATTGAAAAGGAAGGATCCTTCGACCAGACGGTGTTGCGTCTGGTGGGCTACGCGCCACTTAATGTTTGTTGTCGGGTTCTTATATATATACTCAATCGCTTTGAAAACTTCGATAGCGCGATGTAGGATACGTCAATTTCTTCTAATTCGTATATGGCGAGATAGATGTCGCTACATCAGCTTTCTTATTCTATCTTTTACTATGCAGAAGCCGTGGCAAGCTCGACCGCTTCCCTCAATGTTAATAAGGTCACTCGAGTTTTAAGTAGTCTGTTCATGAACTGAATCAGCCTGTAAACGTTTTACTACTGGTCTAGGATCTATTTTCCATATTGGAGAAGGGTTGGAGCCCGATCCACCATGCTGCTAAACTGTGGGTTGGCAGATAATTTCTCTATCATGAGCAACATTCGCTATCAGATGTCTATGATTAACACCGGGGCCGACGGTTTTACATGTTCTCCAAAGCACGGTGGGGAGAGCCAAAATAAATCAAAACAAAAACAAATATTTGTACAAATACAAATATCTGTCCCGGGCGGTAACCGAAAAAGCAATCGCCGGCGATGAGGTGAATTTTTGTACCACTACACCAGAACGGTTGTCTTTTAAACAATTTTTATTTTCCTCTTAATATACTTAATTTATTATTTATTTCATTATTTGTGTAATATAAAGCAGATTAAATACAATATATATTAAACGTTTATTTCTACTTAATTATTATTTATGAGAATAAGTTTTTAAGATAGATACGCATAACTTATGTCAAGTTCAAATGCCCGTAATTTACTGATTTATGTTTTGATTTTACTGAAATACTTAATTACAACTTAATCTACTTACAACAAAACCGAGACAAATCTTGACACAGTATGTTAATATCCGAAAAAAAAATCAATAAAGCCCTGGCCACATATGTAGCAGATTGTTAGAATGTCGAAAGTAGCCGTTAGTCGCGTTGTAAAATAAATATATGGATATCACAGATCTAGTTTGAACTTCTTTCGATTTTCCAGTAGTTAAATAAGTTTATTTACACGTATATAACTCAGGGAACTTATTTAGTCTTGGAATCCTAAATGATTAAACGTCACTTGTAATTTACAGTTATATTAGTTACAAAAGATACAGCCGGAAAACCAAAAAAAAAAAAACTTAAAATTGTTTAATTAAAATAAAACTATTTCTAATAAAAGTGTCTGATGCAACGCGACGTTACAAACAAAATGACACTAATAATTTTAGTTTCCCACAATCCGAGAAACTTGGTAACAAAAGTGTAAGATGACCGGTTTACGAATTGCTGACGTATGAATTTCAGGCCATGCACTCTTAGGTTAGAACTATAGAGGAAGCTATGCGAAATAATACATTCTTAAGCTGGAACAAAAAAAATGTTTGTAAATAATTTTTAAGTATTCGTAACTATAAGGGATTATCTGCTGATCATGGTATCTATTTAAGTCCAACTTACTTTGTCACCTAAGTCGCCAACTGCAAACATCTGTCCCATGAAACCTTAATATTTCACATTTAAGTATTTGTTTACATTGTAAATAGTTGAACTTGTAAACTTGGAAACGTTTTCAATTCAAGACTTTCTCAAAAAAATTAAAATTTACCGAACAACGAAACAATATTTCTAATAATTAAGTTTTAGTTTTTAGGGGTTTTTACTAATCGTATGTTTAAATATAGCTGAAATATTTTAAAGCGTAAAGTTGAATTTTAAAAATTGTGAACAAGGAAATAACAATGTACATAGTAACCGAGATATGTACAACGTAACAAAAACGAGTACAAGCTTTTTGTATCCATTGAAATGATATGCAATATCGCTACATTTTTAAAGCACTAATTATTCACATTATTGTCGTGAGACGTGGGCTCTGATTATTTGCCTTTTAAAAAAGCTCCAAGTTGCACAGCGTCATATGGAGAGGGCTATGCTTGGTGTTTCTCTGTAAGATTGAATCAGAAATGATGAGATCCGCAGACAAACGAAGGTTGCTGACATAGTCCAACGATTTTGCAAGCTGAAGTGACAGTGGGCAGGGCACATAGCTCGTAGAACTGATGGCCGATGGAGCAGAAAGTTTCTCGAGTGGAGACCACGTACCGGCAAGCGCAGCGACGGATGGCCGTCGACGAGATGGACAGAAGACATGAGAAAAGTAGGCGGAAGCCGTTGGATGGAGGCTGCTTTGAACTGGTCAATCTGGGGGTCAACGGAGCCTACGTTCAACAGTGGATATCCAATGGCTGATATGACGATGATTATGAATGATTCACAAAGTCCAATGAGCAATTTTTGTGTGGGTGTGATTGTGTGATTAGGGATAGTGATTAGGGGTCGTATTTTGTAAAGAACCTTTGGTCTCACCCCATTATTTGACATAAGTTTTTTTTACGGAACTTTTTTGATCTCAATATCAAATTTTACTTATTAGAATTGAGAACAACAGCATTTTATTCAGATCAGTTATAAATATATTGAACATCATTTATTTTTAGAATAGCCTTATTGACAAAGGAACGATTTACCGCTATATATAGTTATATATTTACTATATATTGAAATATATAATTTCATATAGTAATTATACTTTCATAATATCCTGCGTTGTCGCCTTAATATCACGAATTATTAGCCGCCTTATATCGTATCGAATTGTATCTTGTCGCATCTCGCCTACCTAATATAGTGACGTAGCAATAAAAAGTCGCGACTCAGTAGAACAAAATTCCACTGATTTATACATCAAACGATGTGAACTAGTGCGATAATATACGATACAACGACAAAATTGTATATAATTACAATCAATAATCGAGACTTTCGCGTCGCATCGTGCCGCTTCACATCGCCATCGCGTTTTTTCTTTCCCAAGAAGTTGTAAACACTACTGTGGTGCAACTCAATATACATTCGGTCTTAACAATCTGATAAATCTCGTCTAAGAAAGTCCGATGTCAAGACGAAGATTTCGGTCATTCATCTCCGAGTCAATATTGGCTCGGGATATTGTTCTTCAATAATTTCTCAGCTAGCCTTATTGGGTCAGTTTCCTGTTACAGTCAATATTTACTGCGCAATTGATTATCGCCACCGCAGACTCTAGACAAGACTGTCGCTCGCTTAGAACCCATACATTTTTGTAATTAATCTGTGTAATAACGAAATGGCTGAATTAACAATGTAATAAATGAATAAACAGGAACGGGCGAAGTGTTTGTTTCATTGTAAAGCACTTTACGTTTTGGATGGTTTTGTGTGTATTATTAAAAAATAGTAGAAATCACATTAAAATCAACATCCCACACTCACCTGCCCTTAATATCATTATTCAATAAGATTACATCATTCCAATAACTTTCGTTTCAACTAGGTACTGGATTTTTTTTATATTCAAAAAACAAACCTAATATAACATATTCTGGATTTTTATTATATATTTCATGGAGACCCTATTGTCATGATATGGCCAATCGTGGAGGACAAAATCGTTAAACGTTTACGATTTAATTATCTGGTCAAATTTAGTTGCCTATATCATGAAATGCGACGATTTTATTAAATTTTCAAGCATTTTATAATGTAAGCAATTTTACGATATGGCCATGACATCTACATATTATATATGATTGTCTATTGCCTATTTAGTCAATCAACGTCAAGCAAATTCGTTATACTGTCGCTGGCTACATTTATAAAAAAATAATGTCGCCTATGCCTTATAAATGGGTTTCATATTGTTATATAATCTTATGTCATACTAAAATAAAAATAGTAGGCTATAAAAATCTATGTCTTATATCTGCACTCCTCTTTAGTGCGCGATTGATTAGACCCCGTCCTCTGAAATTTAATTACGCGCCTCTGAGGCCGCTTTGTGCTTTGAATCGTAGTCTACAAAGAGATCGTTACATGTTAATAAACACCTATATATTATGTAACAATCTTTAAGTAAACTATGACTTTAAATTATAATTATATATCCTTATATAATGTTTGGTTTCGTTTCGAATATTTTTATACAATAAAAATAGAAGTTTAGATTTGTTTTTATCATAAACTATGTGTAGCAAGTAAGAAGTCCACGCATATTATTAGAATTCAGAGAATACATTGTGCATACATTTTGTATTTCATTTGAATTCGTCTTAGTTTAATAATTCTTACATCTCAACAGACTATATTGAGTATTGTATTACTGATACGCATCTTTTTTAAACTAAAATTATTTCTAAAGAGAAGAAAAGTTCACTTAATTCAATTATTAAATTTTTAGACTAGATCACCGGTTACATTTAATATTATTCTTCGCTTTTGTAATTCATAACTCTATATTTAATTACAATAATATTCCTCAATAAACAGATATTTAACATAACGTACGTGTATTTTTTTAAATCGATCGATCGATCGATTTTTATATATAGCAATCAATTAGTATCAGATTATCAGGTGCAGTAAGTTTATTTATATTTAGTTTGCACCTTGCGTTATTTACTCGCGTAAATTATGTTATTGTATGAATTTAAGGATAAAAAATCGTTTGTTTTATTCTTGATTTCCCGCTTTTATCTAAATCTACATTCATACTGCTATTTATCGATACCAACTTTGTATATATCGTAATTTTGTAAATCATATCATTTTAAAATATTAAAAGGAAACTTAAAAAAAGGAGGAACTAGAAAAAAAGTCACTATAATATTATTTAAATTTTTTATTTATTTAAATAATAAAATATTTTTACAATAAAAATATTCATGAACCATCAAACTCGAGACGACTTTAAGATGAGTGTGCATTATGTTTGCAATATCACTGTGTAACTGTCATCGACGGTAAAATAACCAATGCTCGCGAATCTAAAGCATGTTACAGGCATAGAAATATTATAGACATATAATAATAAATATATAAGACATATGGTTAGAAAGAGAGAGAAGATCGCGGTACCCCATTGGCATTGCGGTCTCAAGTTCAAATTTTGATTAAAAAATTTTTGGATTTTGTGAACATCAATTTTGTATTTTTATTTTTCGACTAAAATAAATCATAGAAACAACTCTAATGTCCACAGTAATATTATATCGGTATGTAATTCAACCGGTACCGCGGTCGACTCTCTCTTTCTAACCGAGGGACAGCTGGAGGCCTGGGTCCCATGCTCTATCTAAAATACCTCTATGCTTACAGGGCAAGCAATCGGAATCTTGTCAATTCTCATTACGAAAGCAATACGGAGCGTAGTGAGTAATACAAAAATTTATTCCCACATATTTTGCCTACAACTGAAAGAGACGATAAGGATTTTATAGTCTTCAATAATACAAAATATCACGATATAACAAGTAACTTTGGTACAAAGAACATAGTTTGGGCAAAAACTTCTACAATGTACACTCATACAACGTCTTATGTGTAAAAGTGCGCATGGCAGACAATATCAGATACGAGTGACTCAGCTTCACAAACATAAAGAACACCCATCTTGACAAATAAAATTATAACAATAGAAAAATATTTTTGAAATCTAAAATCCACAGCTACCCAACATACTTATTATTAACAATAGAATAAAAATATTATCTTGGGACTGTAATTAATTTGCCCTCTATTTTACATTTTCATTAGTTTCTTAATTATGTAGATATAAAATTGAAAGTAATAAAAAATAAATAAACTGATTACATTTAATAGACTTTCTAATAGTTACAATGATAAGCATTTACACAGAGAATAATTTTCTATGAGGCAAAAATTATATTAATGTGACAGTTAAAACGTAAAATATATTTGTATTTTTTGCATTCACAATTCACAAAACAATTGAAATTGGTCTTGTTAAAAGTAAATGTCAATTGCAAGTCTTATGCTTTGGTCAGTTTTCGTATTTAATGCACATTAATACGTACTAGTGTCGCGTACTGACGCTACGTTAAAATATTGTATTGTGTTTTAATGTAATTGTTAAAAGCTGTCAAATATAATCGAAGCGTTAGAAGTGCGTTTTGATGTTCTAGCATGACGGCAAGCATGCATTTTGTTATAATATATCTGTAGTAATTCAGGACTATTATATTTTCTATCTAATATTTAAAAATTACTTAAAATCAAGGTCGAAAAGAAAGTAAGAAAATTAATTTATTACATAAAAATGAACAAGAAAATTCTAGACAAAAATAAAACAAAATAGGTACAATTTCCAGATAAAATTCTTTAAGAAAATCTACAGAGATACACTAATTACATTATCATCCTGTAATTTTTTTCTTTCAGACCTTTTCCGTTTGTCCTTTTATATTTACATTTCGTATATTCTTTTACATGGATAAATGTCGTATCTTATAACATTCAACGTCCAACTTATTTCCCTAGCTGAACGTTTTAACAGCCATGATTTTCTATATCCTAACTTACTTTGACTAGAATATTTACCTTTTATTTGGCACATTTACTCAGTTATATATATTTTAACCTTTTTTATTTTCTATCGTAAAGAAAATTCAATTTCTTTCGTTTTCATACCCAAGGGGCACGTTTGTTAAGGCCTAAGAAATTGATTATACTAGAAGGAGCATACTCTACTAAAATAACGAACTGAAAAATTGTATAGTCTGTAGTTAAATTGATGTTGTTACATTATTTGATACTGAAGCAGATTTTTTTTTGAAAAACGAAAGAATTTTTTTGAAGTATAAATGTTGTCAAATATAATAAGAAATATTTTTATTACATACTCGTACATAATGTACATATATAGATAATGTACTTATTAGTACACATAATGTGCATATTAGATGTAATAAAACTTATAGGAGCTGCAAACTATAATACAACTATAGTTGTATGACTGACGATGATAATAAGAAAACACGTCAAACAATATAAAATTGTATTAACTACAGTGATCAATTCATTGATCAATCAACAAAAACAAAAGATGTGAATGTATTTTAATAATAAATCTAAATAATTGTATCTATTTCATACCGTAAGTTACTTAATAATGACGCAGAGCTCTCAAATTATTAATATTGCCTTTGGGTATTTTCGTTCGAATGGTTTAAATTTCCAATCAGAACATAATGGAAATACAGAAGTGGAAGATTATTACAACAATCGAAGTTTTATTATAGACTCAACCAAAAATAGTTATTCTAAGAAATTTGATATATCTTAATCTTCTATAGAGTCATATTGATCATAAATCGAATTATTTATTTTCATAAATTCTAAACTATATAATATTTGAAAATATCGATGACTTATTTTATTTACAATTCATAATTGTACAATATGATCACTGTTTCGTCTTTCATTTTACAAAATATACAAAAAATTTTATATTATAAACTAACAACGACTACTCTATTTTGGTCGAGATGAAATTGATTTTTTTTTTTCGTTTTGGTATAAATAAATATTTATACCTTCAAAATTATGTAAAATTTTCTTTAATTACAATATTTTTTTTTTATTTTTTTTTTATTTATGAATGTAAACACAAATTTTTAGCACGTTTTTTTCTTTTGTTTTTAGTAAGTATTTTATTTTGAATTTAATTCTAATCTAAATTGAGACATTTTATAACATCGATTAATTTATTTATGTTAAAAAAGACTTAATAAGAGTTATTATTAGGACTGTTATCATTCGAACTACTATTTAAAGTAGTATCAACTGTGTTAGAATTTATAACATTAGAATTTATTTCATCTTTCGAATCTAAAGTATTTTTATCTTCATTTACATTATCATTCATCATAATATGGTTATCGTTTTCTTCTAAGTTATGTACATCATTCTTATCTAAATTTTCACAATTATCACCTGAATTATTAACATTATCTTTCACAGAATCTGAAATGGATTCGGTTTTTTCAACTATAACATCAACACTTGGTCTGAAAAAAACATTCTTGTCGTTTTTGGATAAATCTGGCGGACGAACAGTTGAGAGGGTACTGGATAAAAATGATGATTGTAAATTGTAGCCGGGTAATAGTTTCGGTTGCAGGGGTAGCATCAGATCTAAGGAACCGGTGGTTGCAGGTCTTGGTTGCAGGGGTGGGGCGGTCATCAAAGGTGGTTGTAGAGACGCCAGTGATATAGCACCGCACTGCGTGTTGATAATCGGGCTCTCGACTGGAAAAAATATGGACAGTTTAATATTTCAATCTTTATTTACTCTACGTAATTGAAATGTTTTTGTGATATATGTATATTACATAATGTAAATATGAAATAAATCACTTGAATCTCTTAAAACAACCGATAACTTGCTTTAAAAAGTTATCTTAAAGTCTCGTTGCGGGCTATGGGGTTTTATGTTTAAGAGAGGGATATATGACAATCACGGGTTGTTTAGGTATTTTACCTATGGGTGCTCTCGCTTGAAGAGGTTGAGCGGTCGCTGGTGGACGAAGAAGATTAGACGGACCTTGGAGAGCTAAGCTTATCATGTTCATGCCATTTACTCCTGAAACAATGCGTATATATAAGTAAATTTGAATTATTAAAGACAAATTCGTGTCTGAGGAAAACAATATGAAGTCTGAAACTTCTTCTTAAATCCGCAAAACTTCATAAATAATTCATAAACATAAAATTATGTATACGCTTTTGAGTGTTTTAAGCAAGCATTATTTTGTTCATCAAGTTTTTAGTAATCATAAAAGAAATTATTGAGGTAATTTGAGACTACGAACTTAAACTCGTAAGAAATTGTTATTTATTAAAACCAAAACCAGCCAAAGTGCTAATAATTCTTCAGTAGCAATTTTAAAATGAGATCAAACTGATATAATTAATTCATAAAAATATTAATACATTCAAGATTCTACGCAATATTTGTAACATAAAAATTTTACGATAACTTTTGCATATAATGAGACATCAGAAAAATTTTAATTTAGCGGGAAAGCGTTCCAGAAATTGCTTTTTGATAATAATAATTTTGTTTCAATCGACATTGAAATAGAATATGCATTTCATTTACATTCATTTTCTTTAACAAACAAAAAATAAATCTTAGAGTTAAAGTAGCTAGATGTTGAAAATCGATGCGAAAGGATCTCGGTATACAAGTTTTCTACTAATCCTAATTCACAATTTAACGCCTTGTAAGGAAGCTTTATAAAATATCAGATAATAGCGAATAAAACTGTAAATATATTATATTGTATTTTATTGTTAATATTTGATTATATATTATATTAAAAAATCAATTAAAATTTGAATTTTATGATATACATACAATGCAATCTTTTATTTTTAACCTAGATCTGTATGATGGTGTTTTCTTTATTTTTAAAGATTGAAAACTTTAAATTTAAAAAAAAAAACATGCAAGTTCAAAGAGTAATAAAATAAGACAAGATCGATTGTTTACCCATTTCTTATTCGTCTCACTCTTTTTTTCTTTACTATGTATAATTTTGTATTGGATTTTCCAAGTAAATAAACTTTGAAGTACAACAATGAAACTGAGTAAACTTTGAAGTTGCTTCAAGGGGTCACTGAGAACAAATCACTACTTAATTTTCACCTTTTAACAATTCTACTACGCCTGCCAAATTAGGATTTCTGATTCATATATATATTTAAATAGAATTATTTATCCTAGTAAGACAATATATTATATACAATATAATAAGTTTTTTTTTTAATCTGTTATTAATAAATTAGGTAATTTTACTTCATAATTTCAATGTCATATAATTAAAAATAAGTTGTACGCAGTTTTATGATAATATAGGTAAGTGATCGGTACACTGGTTTGATTATACTAGTACCACATAGCGAACGCAACCCAACATAAAAAAAAAACAGACCTGCTCGACCTAAATGCAAACCAACTTGCACTCACATATGTCAGCTTATTATCGAATCTATTTGTGCTTTTCAGAGTTCTAAAAGTTTCAATACATCGACGGTTTCTACGTATAATGTTGCCTAGATAATATATACTCGTACAAGTTGTCAATGTCCAGTACATTGTGTAAAATACTGAAAATATGCGCATCTGTGCCATCTATCGATACTGAAAGAAACCTCTACGAATCTACGAAAACTCACCGAACTTATTATTCCCGGGTAACTCCTTTAGCACCACGGGATGCTTAACTGCATTTACCCTGCGATTGGAGGCGCTAGCATCGCGTTTTCTTCGAGGTTGTTCAACTGGTAACACCCGTCGCCGCTTCTTGGGTAGTTTTGACCGCGCCTGCCGGTAGATGGCGTAAATTAATATTTAAAAATAATAAACCATTTTATATACACATGGCTAATTTAATTAAAAATTAATAAAAATGCATTAAGTTCAATTAATTTATTGAACAATTTTAATCCTTTTTTTTACATTTTATATCAAATAAATCAATAAAATACTTAAGATATCATTTAGGTAATTAGACGATAATATTGATAGCACGCAAAAACATTATCAAAATAAAAATACACGTTGTAAATTAGAACACATTAAATTAATTTTGTTATTAATTGGTAACAATGCTTATAAATTAAAATAAAAATACCGTTTACAAGTAAAATTTAAATTAACTTTAACAAATTTAAAATTATATAAAAAAGGAAAAACTATCAATCACTAGAAACACATTAAAATTTAAAATAAAATAATTCCAGTGTAGTAATTATTCTATTATGTATTAGTAAATACCTACATAAAATAATTTCATGGCATTCTTTAAAATAAATTAAATCTGTGATGTTTATATAAGAAATATAATAGAAATAATTCAGTCTTATGTTGTGAAGAGGTCCCATCCATTTCAGGTAAAACCCTCGTCGAATGACACCATTTTTCTTCGTCTTTTATTTCAAGTGATGTTTACCCTGTGACTATGATTATTTCGTCTTTTCATCTGGAGCACATTTTACTATATCAGTCGTCGATAAATGACTATACGTCATAAAAACGGTAAAACTCGAATAAGTTTATGTGACATCTGACTGATATTTGTAATTTATATCCTTTACTAGCGGCCCGCCCCGGCTTCGCACGGGTATTTAACTAAAATTTTAAAAATTATAAAAATAAATTTAATTTATACTTTAGCCTCAACATCACGTGGTAATTATCAATAATTATGCTGTTAAAATGTAGCTTATATGACACGTTCGTAGATTTACCATAGCAGCGCCATCTATTGATTACTTACTCAACCCAGTCGAAAGGTATCGACATCTGTTAGAATCATTTGGAGTTAACAGATAATTGTGACTGTCAAATAATAACAGACAAATAATTAGCAATAAATTAAAATTGCGACTATAATTTGAGATTTAAACTATCCTATCTCTCAAGTTGGATCGAACTGCACATGGTGTGCGAATTTTATTATAATCGGTTAAGTGGTTTAGGAGTCCATTGAGGACAAACATTGTGACACGAGATTTATATATATTAGATTTAATTAAAAGTCTAAATCGGATTTTATCGCGTTTATTTGTTTTAAAACTTTACAGTTTAACGATTTTTTAATTAAATTAAATTATTTCCCGACGTTTCGGACCCTTTACAGCGTCCATGATCTCGGGGGACTGAGGTGGTGGGTGTCTGAATAAAATTATTCTGAATTTAATTAAAAAATCGTTAAATTGTAAAGTTTTAAAACAAATTAACGCGATAAAATCCGATTTAGACTTGTAATTAAATGAGTAATATTCGCGTAAATATAAGAGAACAGTATTTATATCCTTTTTTAAATAAATAAATAAATAAATAATAATAATACATAGACGACTGATATATTCATCATTCAAATTATATGTTGTAAATTTTTAATATCAATAGTATGCCGTGCTAAAGTCCTTATAAAACCATTACGATACTATTATGACATACGAGTAATAACATCGTTACGGTATATTGATGCAAAAAAACTCGATTATCGAAGCTTGCAGGTTCGATTCCCGCTCGGGGCAGATATCAGCGTTTTACAGATATTAGTTTCTGGTTGGAGTAAGTTTTCGATCCAGGCTCCATAAATACCTGGTAATGTTCATTATTCTTAATAGGTACTGTAAATATGCACCAACCCGTAGTGGAGCAGCCTTAATTAAGTTTCAAAGGCTTCTTCTTCTTTTTCTCCACATATGAGATAAGAACTTTGCCCAACAGTGGGACTTTAAGAGTTCATTAAGTTCAGTATAATATAATAAAACTAGAAATACACTGTCGAAAAACATAATTGTTAACTTACTGATCTAGAAGTGAAACAATTGTAATCATATATTCCGAGGTCTGACATTAGGATTTTCCTCCTTGTTGCTACACTTCACGCTATTGTCAAAATTGCGTTCTTTGTGAACATTAATTATAATTGTGGCTCAAATTTACGTCTAGTATATTTTGTATTATTTATTATTATAACAATAACAGTTTAGTCACGTTTATAGGAATAATACTTTTTTTTTGTTGTTTGTTAATTAATTAAGATCATCATGAATACGTTAGCGAAAAATGTCATTTAAAAGATTTACACAAAAAAATTAAATTACGTGTCACGTAAATCCTCTTAATGATATAGCAGTAAATTTATGAGATATATTAAGAGCTTTAGTTCGTAAGTTATTTGTTGTAAAATATAATTTTAGGTAAAATATATTTTATGATTACGAGGAGCATCGAAAAACATCGTTAATAAGCGTAATATTGTTTGAATTAAAATTATTTAGTCTGATAAAATCTTATTCAGCTTAATGAATGTCTTTTGATGTTGTAATTTTATGCTTTTTTTTTCTTTAAACAAAGATTGATTTCTCTGAACTGTTAGTATATAATTTTGTAGTACAAATTGTATCATGATTAGTTAAAAAGTAAGATAACATACCCTAGTATTTTATTGGGATTGTAATCTATTTGTATATTAGCATTACTTATACCTATAAAACCTCGTCATCGTTACTGCCAGTGACAGTCTGACAGTAACAATGACAAGGTTATTTGACAGCACTATTTGGCAAATCTTGTAAAGTTGTTGTGTTTCGTAAACGCATTTTCTCAAATATTACTTTTGGTTAACTTAACGATATATTGTTTCAATATGTAACTGGATATTTGTATACTTAATGATTGTTTTTAAATATCATTTTAACAAGATCTACCTACTAGACTAAATCCGTTTTTTGATTAAAATTGTTTTATGATTGAATTATTTAAGCCGAGATTTCTGAGTAGTACCTATATAAAATTCACGATAGATTTTGACACCAGACTTTCGTGGATTCAAATTAATTTCGATACCGCGAGGGTATTCATGTGCTAAATTTATGCTTAAAATTATCTCGTGTTCGGCTTTCAAAACGAAATCAGAATAAAAACATATCGGCCAACTGGCAGTGAAGCACCGAAATAAAGTATCTTTGTTTGGAGAACCTATGCCAAGTATTTGAGTGCTTACAGGCAGATACAGTGCAGTAATGTGGGGAGACCCGTCGCTATCGGGATAGTGTTAACAATCGTTACTCATGGTAGTCAAATTATGAACCAACCCTTTTTTTTTTCGCAGGGGAATCCATTTACGGATGATATGCAGGACGCCTTGGTAGGCAGTCCTAGACCTATGTTGGACTCGGCAATTTGGGAGTGCAATACCGTACTAAACCCCTGCGGGAGCCTTCAGCCGCTTTAATTGGACGGTCCCGGATCTGCAGGCAATAGGATCCCTCTAGCAGCAGGCTGGCCTCGGAGAAAAGGCCAGACTTCTCCACCATGGGTACTGTCCGGCTCAAATTATGAGCCAACCCGCAGTAGTCTATCACATGTAGAAGAGTCCTTTACAGTGGACACTTACAGACTGGTTTATTATTACATTTAAAAAAATAATAATAATGTAATCAACGTATAAAAATTTATTAATTTTCTCCCGTATTTTAAATTGAGTTCAACAAGGTAAAGAGATCTATTCTTCGGAAATCTATTTTCTTCTAATTATGAAACGAACTAATTTTTTTTTAATCATTAATTTTCTTACACTTTTTGTAATTAATTTGAAATTGCCGTATTTTCTAGCGTTTAAAAAACCCATCCCGGTTTTATTTTAGACGCGAAATTTTATGTTTTATTTAAGAGACTGTTCAAAACGGAATGTGAACTGAATCAGCCTGTAAGCATTCCACTACTAGGCAAAGGCCTCTTTTCCATGTAGGAAAAGCGTTGGAGCTCAATCCACTAAGCTGCTTCACTGCGGGTTGGCGGATAATTTCTCTACCATGAGTAACGATCATTACCAGGTATCCACGATAACAACCGGAACCAACGGCTTGACGTGCTCTCCGAGGACGATGGGGAAACCCACATGGACACACACCCAGACCAGAAACAAATATTTGCACAAATACAAATATCTGCACTGAGCGGGAATCAAAACCGACGACGTTGAGGTAACTACTCGCACCACTACTCCAAAACGGTTGTCAAGGACACGTGCATTTTACCCTTTTTTTTTTTGAGGTAAAAAAGAAATAAGTAAGTAGATAATTTATTTTAAACAAGAAACAAGTGGTTTTTCATTTAATATTCTATCGATAAACTATCATTTTTATAGCATATAACGAGTAAAGCAGTTTTGGTGCATTGGCATCGAAAAAAATAAGATAAATGGTAATTATCACGCTGCCAAAAATATTGCCGAAAAATTATCTTTATCGTCCTCCTATTGATTGAAAGAAATTTAATTATAAATACATTTCATATTCACAAAATGAAATATTGTTTACTGTGTAAATATGTTAAAGAATACACGAATACATGTTATTTTCACAAAATTATCAACATAATCTCACAAAGGTTGGCTGTAATGAAATAAAACGCCTGAATATACAGCTTATATTATTTTCCGCCTTATCTCTAGAATTGAAAACATACGTTCGAAAAATGTTTTTAAAAAAAACGTTTTTTTTTTAATATGATATACCTTGATCGTTGACCTTGTACCGAATTTATAGATACATTTTTCATAAAAAAAACTTAATAATCAATGAGGCCGTTTGTAAATTTATTATTCTTTTATCATCTAGAAATATTTCGGGTTTTTTATAAGGGTCACTATGTTTTTTTATATTTTTATTTATCATCTGATAGGATACCGATTTTGTAATCATATATTAAAAGTAAGTTCACGTACAGTAGGATAATTTGCACAAACGTAGGTAGGTAACCGACTTAGGGTTACACATAAGGTTTAAGTCATTTCTAAGCATTAACAAAACGAAGGAAAAAGATTATTAACGAAGATGGAATTGCAGTGTATAGCTAAACTAGCGTTATAAGTTACCAGATCAGGCGGATCAGACACTACAACTATAATAATACTAATTAATTATCGACCGTTCTGGTGTAATAGTGCGAGTAGTCACCTTAACCCTGGCGGTCGATGGTTCGGTTTCCGATCGAAGATATATTTGTATTTGTACAAATATTTATTTCTGGCCTGTATGTTTGTCCTTTTGGGTATCCCCACCGTGCCTTTGGAGCATGTAAAGTAGGGTCCTGGTTATTATCATAGATACACCCGATAATGATCGTTACTCAAGAAAGGGAAATTATTCGTCAGCCCATTAGTGAAAAGCGTGGTGGATTAGGCTCCATATTTTTTCCTATATGGAGAAGAGGCCTGGAAGAAGGACGTTTATTGGCTGATTCAGTTTAGTTCAGTAATTCATATAATTGTACTGTAACATTTAATAGTCCTTAAATGTCCCATTTCAGGGTATAGTGGCTGTAGAATGAAATTAGATACACTGGAAAAAGGGTCTCTTCCCATAATTTCCCGTGAGAGATGTATGTTTCCTAACAATACCGTCCTTTGTCACCAGGCACCAAAAATTGATAAATTTTAAAGCAAATTTTAAAAATAAAATTTTATAGGTGTTTATCCGGAGTCTTTAAACTTTCAATTAATAGTCTCGTGTTTGTCCAGCAGAATGTTTCGACTCTAATTATATGATCACGGTATTTTTATAATATTTTATTTCTCGGTAAAAGTTATGCGAATTACTATATATTGTTGTCAATTTCGGGTGAACCTAAATGTACACTTTCTTACTCCATTGACTCGCGTTATGGAATGGGAATGATGTGATCGCCGCCAGGCTATTTCAACTTATAGAGTTATTGTTAATTTCAATTAACTTTAAAAAAAAAAATTGTCCCGCTGAGTTTCTTTCGCCAGTTCTTCTCAGGTCAGAGGCTTCTTCTTTCCGAACTGGTAGTAGACTCATGACGTTCAGTAAGAAATTGTAATAAATTTATGCTGAATAAAATATTTTGAGTTTGAGTTTGAATATGTTACACTGCAATACTGTTAAATATTTTATGTGTGCTTGCACACACACTTATATAGACAACTCTGATAATACGGCCGGCTGGTCGAGTGGTCAGGCAACTGGACACTTTACGCACTTTAAATTTATAAAATTTATTTCCGTTCCTAGTACCTCTAACACAAGTTCTTACGAATTTAGCACAGGGCTAGGTTAACGTGGTGTGATTGTTGGTTAATAAAAAAAAATAAAAATAAAAAAATAGCTTATTGAAGCCATTGATCTATAAAAAAACCCTAGATACACAATCAACGTGTCAAAAAAGTCCGCCAAAAGAGCACACATTGTTTGCTCATTTCAATCTAAGAATATACCTACGCGTAGTCGCTCGTGTCACTGCCGGCAAATTTCAATGGCTTTTTTTTATTTATTTAATTTTTTTTTAAATATAGCACTTTTTCAGTGTAAGAAAAATATATTACAATTTCATTTTAATTAAAATAATACTAATTGATTATGTTCTATTTATTCAAACTTCTGTCATAAATTTTATTGATTTTTGTACACTACTTTGTAAATACAACTTTAAGTTATGAGCGTAAGGTTGAATTTCCAAAAAAGTATGTCATGTCACAAACATAAGTCCTTTTGTTTATTTGGAGCATATTTGGCGACATTTTTAAGCGTTACTTTTGTATGTGACTGTGCATCTAAGGTTTTTTAGATCAATGATTGAAGCATAAAAAATTTTACACAGTCTGTCATTTTTCCAGCCCGTATGTATTACTTTATCATAGATGTGTGAAAAACAAGTATCAAGTAAAAATACGGCGTAAGTCGGTATTACTCGTTACAAATATGAAACTGGATTCGAAATGATAAACCTGATGTTATGGTGATATTTTTATGGCTTCATACCGTGTGTATCTTTCGTGAAAGTATTGCCGGAAGATTTTTGCAATATTAAACCGTATAAAAAACAGGCACTTAATATAATAAATGATTTCAAATATTATGATTTAATGCCAATCATTGGCACATTGGCGGTTTGATGTATTCATATTTAATTCTGTTTCTTATTTATTTATTTTTTTTTATTTAAATTAAATTTAGAACTTCTTTGTATAAAAGTAACAGTGTGTTAAATTTTAACTATTGAATTTCAACTATAACAGTGGAAGAAGTTAAGTTGAGGAGTTCGTCCCGTGACCATGCCGTATGTAACATCACCGAAATATCGGCCATTTCAAAGCAATAATCGTGGTAATTCCTGATTTAATTAAAGTGTTAATAGTGATCGTGACATCTTAAAAACTTATATAAATTATTTTTAAGAAAGAAAACCCTTTTTTTGTCGCAGGGGAATCCATTTACGGATGATATCCAGGATGCCCGGGTCGGCAGTCCTAGACCTATGTCGGACTCGGCACTTTGGGAGTGCAATACCGTACTAAACCCCTGCGGGACCCTTCAGCCGCTTTAATTGGAGGGTCCCGGATCTGCAGGCAACAGGATCCAAGAAAGAAAACCCCAGCGTAAGAAAATTTAATTTAATTTTGTTTGAATAATTACCAAAATAATAATTTAAATATTGAACTGAACTGAATCAGTCTGTAAACGTCTCACTGCTGGACAAAGACCTTTTCTCCATAAAACAGAAGAGTTGGAGTTTAATCTACCACGCTGCTCTACCACGGGTTGGCGGATAGTTTTCTACCATGAGTAACGACCGCTATTAGGTGATTATGAAAACAACCGGGACCGACGGCTTAACGTACTCCCCGAGACATGGTGGGAACACCCACAATGACATACGCCCAGACCAGAAACAAAATATATTTATATAACCACAAATATGTGCCCCAAGCGCGAATCGAGCCCGCGACTGCCGGCGTTGAGGCAACTACTCATACGACCAGAACGGTTGTCGTAAAATATTATTCTTTTTTGACAATCACTTTATGTGCAGACACGAGTGCTTGCAGTTTTATTATAAGCATGTGGATGATTAATGAAGAGAAATTTAACGATCTTCATCTGCGGTAGCTCTTAATTTCTGTAATATTTCCTTGAAATAAGAAATCATGTGAGGAAACAATTAGTACAATATTATATACGTTTTACTATTTCTTATATGACGGTTTGATACAGTTTTCACAGCAACTAACGTTAACGGTCGCAGGCGATCCTTGCACATGATAAAAACATAAATTCATAAACAGACAGCATACAGATGTGTGTCGTGGTTCATGAGTTTGTATTGTATGTATTTTTGGTCCTCTGACACACGATTTTTATCCCACTGGGAGCCCTTCGGTACCAACCAGCACCACATCAGCCATTGGATATCCACTGCTGCACATAGGCGTCCCCGAATATATCTGGGGAGTTTTTTATCGCGTTTATTTGTTTTAAAAACTTTACAGTTTAACGATTTTAATTAAATTAAATTATTTCCCGACGTTTCGGACCCTTTACAGCGTCCATGATCTCGGGGGACTGAGGTGGTGGGTGTCCGAATAATTCATTCATTATTCATTCATTCATTATACTAAGCAGAATCTACATATTTTCAAATACGGTGGTAGTTAAAAATTAATTGTAACTTTTTTTTTATAGAATGACAAGTCACGAGTGCTTTTGTTACCTACTTGAATAAAATCAATTTTAGATTATGGTTTGGTTTTTGATTTAAATATACGAATTTTGATAGATTTGATAGCACAGAAGAAGAACTGTGCAACTTATCTCAGAATTTCTAAGATATCTTCTTCTGTCACAAAAATAAAAATGCATTTTTATACTAAAACATCATGCTAAATTTCACTAAAACTACCGTTACAATAAACATTAAATTCACACGACTATTTTTATTATAAATGATATTTAAAATACATTTCGTACTTGCAACAATACTATTTACTTTACCGAGTGCGAGTAAGCACTATTAGGTTTAATGGATACATCGTCTACGCGTTTCATACGAATTGTTTAATTCAAATAAGTGAATGAATAAAACAAATGAATAAATGTATAATAAGCTGTTTGCTCGTTAGAATCAAATTAAGATTATGTAACTGCGTTGAACAAGAAATATCTTTTTAATTTTTTTTATTCAATTTTCTCTCAAGAGTTCTCTTTCAGCATTTCTCACATAAATCTTGTAATTGCTTATTACACACTTACATTTTTACTTATAAAGACATTTGTACGATTAACCGCATAGTCTATGAACTGTAGTTTACGAACTATATGGTCTACGAACTGTATGGTCTACGAACTGTATGGTCTACGAACTGTATGGTCTACGAACTATATGGTCTACGAACTGTATGGTCTACGAACTGTATGGTCTACGAACTGTATTGCCTACGAAGTGTATGGTTTATGAACTGTATGGTCTACGAACTGTAGTCTACGAACCGCATAATTTACAAACCGTGTAATCTACGAACCGTGTAATCTACAAACCGCATGGTCGTACGATATAACGCAAACCAATGGACTGTTTCGATTGCACATGACCTTGAATACATGAGTAAATTTCAGCACATCAACGATACGATCGATCGCGACACAGTCCGAACAGCATGAATGGCAGTTTTAATAACGTCATTTCTCAGCCCTCAGAATCAGTTTTAGTACCTTTGTTGGTGACGTCATCAGGTGAACTCTGTCTTCAGACGAGAGCTACAAATCACTTCAGGGTGCGAATTTAATCAAAGGTGCCACAAATTGCCCGCCACCGACTAATTTACGATCGTCTCGTACACTTATAAATGAAAGTACCATTTATGCGAGATGGGCAAATCGAACGAGCGAGATTATTACGAGTGTAAAAAAAAATTGGTAAAGCTTAAAAATAAATTTTTTGAGCAATTTTTATTTACAACTATAGTTCTAATTGGACTAAGATGACGACGAAATTGACACAATCCTGCATTATGATACAGGATTGTGTCAATTTCGTCGTCATCTTAGTCCAATTAGAACTATAGCAGTTTAATAGCACTAAACAATCAAACTATATGACGGCAACAGCAGTAATTTATTGTTAGGTAAAACTATGTTATAAAAGTAAATAATAATAGTAATATGAGTGACAAGTCATACCTTCGTAGTACCTTCTTATTGTTCTCGACTGAGATTGACAAGGTAAACTACTACATGAGTAATATTTTAAGCAATTTTCAAAAAAAAAAGAGGAAATCAGTGGGTGCAAAATAAAAATCTGTTACTAAAATTCCCCTGTCCTTCTGTCTGTACTTTTGCTAATCGTCTGTCCCTCGATAAATAAGTTGTATTTGGAACGGTAATATGAAGTCACTTGAAACTATCGCAGATTACAAAATATTAGAATGTTTTTTGAAAATGTTTGTATATTGAATTATTTTTAGTCACACGTTTTTTAATCAATCGTAAACAAATAGTACTCTAACTATGGCGGTGATTTATATTACTTGAACAACCTCGTTGGTAAGCTTTAAGTAACTTTTTGAATAAGAAATTCATCGGTTAGTTTTTAAAAAATATTGTCACTACGTCATTTAATTATTCTAAAATTATATTTTTTTTTTAAATGTCTTGCACGAAATGCAGCGGAACTAAACCTACCTTACCTTGGCAAATATTTATTTTGCGGAGTCCCGAATGCGTATGAAGTAATAATTTAATCATTCCTTATGTGTTGCATTAGTACATTTTCATCAAATTAATAAGATGATTTATTCAAATAATTGAACTACTATCACAAGACTAAAGATTCTAGAAATCGTGGGAATTACGAAATTTTTCATTACTAAAAATGAAATTAATTGTAAATATCGGTGCCATAAAGATTACCTCCATTTTGTAGCACCTATACGTTTATGAGATCATGAAATCAAAGGAAAGGTGGTTTTAACCCTCTGCGACTGACGTGGTAGTCCAACAGACACCGCGAAACATAAAATTCGGTTTATTACCGTTAATTTTCAAGTAGGGACGCCGCCGCTCTTTGTACCTTACTGTAGTGTACTCGCGCGTCGATCAGTGTGCGGAGAGTGGTCGCAGCGAGCGTACGTGGGCGTAGCGGGAGGAAGGTGTCCATGAGACTACCACATCAGTGTTAAGGTACGTGTCTACTATACTACCACCACAGTAAAATGGTTATATTTCCATAGTGTCTCCTAAACTACCACATCAGTAAATATGTTTTTTTTACCGTTGTTTTTCATGTAAATGTGTTTTTTAGATGGCTTATTCAAATAACAACCCGAGGCCAGCTACTTCTACTCGTAAGAGAACGTCGGCGGGAACTTTTGTAGGTAACGAAGATCAAATACAGCAGTGGCTGGAAGAGGTAATTGAACATGAATTGAGCGATATTGATGATGAAGTTGAAGATCCTACTTTCGAGCCAGAAACACAATACGTTGAAGAAGACGTCATTTCACGTGAAGAAGACCCAGAGTCAAACTTAGAATCACAACAAGAAACTGTGGTTGAACGCCAGCGATCTTCGCACGTCTCAGAAGACCACTACAAATGTAAAAATGGTTTTGTTTGGAGTAAGCAAGAGCGTCTTAGGATATCACGAATTGCAGCTCATAATATAATTCATTTACCATGTCTGTCATACTACAAAAACTAATTTTGAAGGATACTCGGAACTTTGGTCTTAGCTGATTGACCCCACAATGTTAGAATCTCTAGTGCGATTTACTAATCAAAAACTCAGTTTCTACCGTATTAAGTTCAAAAATACTACTAAGCCCGAACTTCAGGACACAAATGTAAGCGAGATAAAAGCGTTCATTGCTTTAATATACTATTCATCAGTATTCAAATGTAACGACGCAGATCTTCGCACAATATTTATCACCGATGGCACAGGCCGTGAAATATTTCGTTGCGTTATGTCGAAATGGCGTTTCTCGTGTTTGATGAACTGCCTCAGGTTTGATAACTCGACTACCAGAGTGGAACATCTAAAAGATGATAAACCGAGTGTACAATAAATGATTGCCAAGGGAGCTGCGGATGAATATCACTAGAGTTTTAGGTCAAGATATGCCCCCTCCACCACCAGTAGTTCGGTCTGTTCCACCAAGTGGCAAAAAGCTATGTTCTATTTGTCCAACAAAAATAAAAAGACAAACTAAATATTTTTGCTGTGATTGTTCGAAGCCAATTTGCCTTCAGTGCTCCAAGCCACTGTGTGATACTTGTCAAAAAAAGCTGTAACTTTGAAACTCTCTAAAATTTAAGTCAACCAACGAATTTATCTCATTTATGCTAGACTGATTAGTGTAATTGTTAATTTTTAAAATGTTTAATGTTAAGTTTGAAAAAAGTTGACTTTGTAATTTTTTCTATGTCAAGAATGTTTAAGTAGAGATTCCTAGAGTGATTTGTGTTAAGATAATAAAAACTGTTTAATTTTGAAAATACAAATGTTTTTTATTATTTAAAGTTTATTTCAGATAAATAAAAGATTAAAGATCAAATAACTATAAATAAAATATCTGCATAATTTGTGCACGTAAAAATATTTTATTTTGAAATGGTGTCTGGTGTACTACCACGTCAGTACAATTGTAAAAATCAAGTCACGTCAGTCGCAGAGGGTTAAATAGCTCGAAAACCTACCTGATTTGAGTTGTATTTATAATTAATGCTTGATAAGCTTAACAATCGAAATCAGAGATCGAAATTTTAGTATGTTTACCTTAAAAATAGCAGTTGACATTTACTTTAAAGGTAAAGTTTAATTTTCCATTGTAATAGAAAAATAATTAAGCACAAATTTTATTGCAATAAAAAGTTACGATTGGATGATTTATCTAAAAAATTTACTCTATCCATGTAGTCTTTGAATCGCAATTGTATTCAAACATATTACAGCTAATTTGAAGTTATTGCCGAATTCGTGATACAGATACTGTTGCCGAAAACCGGTAAGATAATCAACCTTTGATTCTTTAATTACAATCTATAAAAATAACAAGCAAATAGATGATGGGTCACGTAATGTTAAGTGACCATCGCCCGTAAAAAGTCTAAAGTTTAAGAAAACAATGTACAGCTGGCTACATGAATAAAGGGAAGTAAAAGGGAGCTAAAGATCGGAAAAAGAGCAGGGAAAATATCATCAAAACCATGGATTTTTAAATAAAGTAGATTTACTTTTTTATTACTTTATCTTTAGTCTTAATAAACTTAACTGAACTAAAACTGTCCCACTGTAGGGTAATTGCCCTTTTTTATGATATAGGAGATGGACTGGAGCTTAACTCACTACACTGCTTCATTGTGGGTTTGCGAATACTTTCGCTACCAAATCAATCGTTATTACATGTTACACTAACAAAGACAACCTACCCAGTTAAATACAAATATTTATAATGCGAATCAAACCCGCTATCGTCTACAATTAAAAAAATTGGTTACATCTACACCAGAACGGTCGTCCTTTTCATAAGATTCATACTCATAATAAAAATGGGTGAAAAAATTGCATATTCTCTTATATAAATAATATGACCTCAGTGAGTAATTAAAATAACATTAAAACCAAGAACGGGCTATAAATAAAATTAACTGTCAAATTTTAAGTACATTTTAAGTACAACACCAGTCTTGTTATTAGTACGATGACAATATATTATGATATCAACGTATTTCGGAGGTTATCACGGTTATATTAGATAATTAATTGTATTTTGAATTTAGTCCGACGTTTCAACGGCGTTGAATTTATCGTAGATCAGTTGAAATGAAATGAAAATATTTCGACATGAGCTAACCTTACAGACACACTTAACGAATGTCAAAAAAAAATCTACATTTGAAATAAATACGTCATGGTAATAAAACCCTTTACAAGACAGAAATGGCTTACTTTTATCATTAGGTGCATTACAAACTTATGCAATGCACACAATATTATCCAACTACCGTAAGAGAATTACTACTAGTTAACCTCTAGAAATTATTACTAGCTAATATCTAGTGTCTTAGTCTATTAACCTTACTATTATATCATTTAAGTTCACGTGTATATCTAATATTGTCGGCATAGGGTCATATAAGAAATAACTGAACTTAGCTGAAACAGACTATGAAAATCGTACTGCTGTACAATGCCGTCTTCTTCTACTTTATACGAAAAGGGTTGTTAGTCTATAATGCTCCTCAACTGCGAGTTGGCGGATAATAAACAAAGTCACAATCATCATCGAGTGCCTTTTTTTATCACAGGGGAACCCATTTATGGGTGATATCCAGGACGCTCGGGTAGGCAGTCCTAGACCATATGAAAAAAAAAAAAAAAATGAAAAAATGAAAAAATATTTATTTCAGTACCATCGAGTTATTTTACACATTGTGATTGACTCCCTCAATTAGGTGCAGAAAGCACCTGAGCCAGATGGAGTCGCTCTTCCATTAAAAACTAAATACTAAAAACGGTACTTAGCGCTAATTCATACTAAAAAAATAATAAAAATAGTTAAATAATATAATAGTTAAATATTCATACATAGATATACATTAGAGTGTATGTGTGTGTGTGTGTGTGTGTGTGTGTGTGTGTGTGTGTGTATGCGTGTGTGTGTGTGTATGTGTGTGTGTGCGTGTATGTTGTGTATGCATAATTGAGCGTATACATGTGCGTGTACATGCTTCAGCCTAGTTTATTTTTAAAAGGTTTTCTGTCTGGTCGTAATCTAAGGTTTTAAGCCAAGTTGATAGCCTATGTCTGCATTGACGAAGTGTCAATGGATGAATAACTAGGGATTTATTGATGTTATTATATAAAAATGATGACATATATCCGTATTGACACTGGGCGAATTGTGTGTGAGTACGTTTAGTGTCAAAAACATTGTTCTTTCTTCTCTTCTTAAAATTTACTATATTGTAATCTGAGGAGGTATGCTTTCTTAAAATTGTATGCTGAATGTATAGTTTTCTGACTGATAATATCTCCGATGTTGTGTAAAGGCTTGTGGTCGAATATTGGCGTTTTTTAAAATAAATAACCTTCAGAAGTGCCCGCTGTGCTCTCTCCAACACAATTAAATGAGTTTTCGAAGCAGCGCCCCATATTGTAATACAATATGTAGTGATTGTCTGTGCTAAGGCGTAGTAGATCTGGTTCAACAACTTTTGGCCAGCCACATGCCTGAGAATTTTAAAAATCCACATAAGCTTTATAAGTCTACCAGCCACTAATTCTACATGTGGTAGCCAGGACAGTCTATGATCCACCATAACACCTAGGTATTTAGTGGCAAATACTCTTTCAATTGAGGGGCAAGTGCACGAAATGTCATCAGGATGATGATTATTGTGTATTTTGATATTGAAATTGCAATCCGGTTGGGTTCTGTTAGTTACTGTAAAGCACATGTAATTAGTTTTGGAGGTATTCAAAGTCAGCAAATTACATCTGAGCCAATCTGCGACCAACCTTAAGCCATTTTCTGCCACAGCTTTAACTTCATCCCATGACTCCCCGGTAAAAACCAGTGCTGTATCATCTGCATAAGAAAAGATCCTAGTATTCTCCAAGTTCAGATTACAAAGGTCATTAATATAAATAAGGAACAGTGTTGGACCCAGGACACTTCCCTGTGGCACACCATAAGTAGTGTAGGTTTTTTCACTTACCATACCATCTATTTTTACTCGTTGAGTTCTATTATTTAAGTAATCTTCAAACAGATTCAAAGCAGCACCTCTAATACCAATCTTTTCAAGCTTTTGTAATAGTATGGGAAAAGAAACGGTATCAAACGCTTTCTTTAAATCTAAAAAAACTGTTAGACACTTACCCCTGCCATCCAAGTGATCAATAATAACAGAAGTCAAGGCTTCAACAGCATCCACAGTTGATCTACCCGTTCTAAATCCGAATTGTGATGCTGATAATAAGTTAAATTTATTCAGATAGTTCTTTAATCTTGAGTTTATAAGTTTTTCTATTACTTTGGATATGGATGGCAAGACGGAAATCGGTCTATAGTTACTAACATCGTCTGTAGCTCCATTCTTGTATATTGGAGTGATAATTGACTCCTTCAACTGAGTAGGGAACACGCCATTAGCAAAACAGAGATTTACTAAGTGGGAAATGATGGGAGCCACTTCAAGTCCTGCAAGCTTAAGGAAACTGGTCGGGATATTGTCATATCCAGGGGCACTAGTGGTTTTTAACTCGGAGATGACAGTGTGTACTTCCTTTGGATCGGTATTAAGAAAAACAAAGGAAGACAGATTCGTTACCAAATTATATTGGTGAGTCGTGTTTGCTTGGTCTATTTTTTCAGCGAGACTTTTTCCTATATTGGCAAAGAATTTATTAACAACTTCAACCGACTCCTTTGGAGAATGTTGTATCTGTAGGAGCTTAGAACTATCAGTAGTTTTCCTTTTTTGATGGGTAATAGTTGCAATATTACTCCAAAGGGTCCTGGGATTACTAGATGAATCCTGAAGCAATTTTCTGTCATACTTCCTTTTTGAGTTTTTTACAAGATTGTTGCAGAAATTACGATATCTTCGGTAGGAGATCCCAAGAATCTCGTTGCTAGGGTTTGAGCGAAGTTTGTGCCATAATCTATCCCTGTGTCTGATGCATCTTAACATCCCCTGTGTTATCCAAGGTTTGAGGAGTAATTTACTCTTCGTAATTGTTATCTTACAAGTGTTTTCTTTTAAAGAATCTGCTATATTCTGTACAAGACTGTTCGTGAGAACTTCCGGGTCAGTTAAATTTAATAAATCAAATAAATTTCTATTTTTTAAATTGACCATACACATATAATTGACCATATGGAAATATATGTCGCTCTAGTCCAATCAGTACTGATTTACTGCATTCCCATTTGGGGAGGTGCACTAAAAACAAAGTTCCTGACGCTAGAACGAGCTCAGCGAGCTTTAATTAAGGTCTTGTATTTTAAAAATATAATGTTTCCTACGGACCAACTTTATGAATTAAGTTGCTTACCAACTGTTCGAAAACTATATCTATTGCACATAATTTTGAAAAAGCACAAATCTCTTCCCTATGACCCACAATTAGAAAATAAAAGAAGGAAATATATAATAGCGCGTACCCCAAGAACTAGAACTTTATTTGCTAACATTCAATGAGTCACGTTCATGCTTTTTGTATAACAAAATAAATAAAATATTAAATGTATACCCCATGCTATATTACGAGTGTAAGGAAAAAATTAAAGAATGGTTGACATTACTTACTTACGAGGATACAGAAGCTTTTATACAGATTGTTCAATAGAAATACATATAATATGTACCCAATATAATAAATATATACACTACACAACATACCCGTATAATAACACACACATTCTACACATGCATACAAATATACGTAATAATCATGCATCCACCTCACCTCACACCACACACCTCACACCACTCACCGCATACGCCACTACATGAAGGCAACTTTGTTAAGAACAAAATAATGAAAAATAATTGTTATTATTGACGTGATAACGTCTAGTAAATTGATGAAGGGGTGCCCGTTCGAAGAAGATGACGTCATCATTGTCACAATTAGTGAGCGAGAGCGCAGAACAAGCGATAGAGAGGCACGATAGGGATGTTCATCGGAAAAAAATATCGATAATTTTACTATCGATAATTATCGAATCGTTTTATCGATAGTTATCGATAATTATGGAATGAATAGTTATCGATAATTATCGGAGGAAAAGTTATCGATAGTTGGCGACAGTTATCGATAATTATCGGATAAAAATTGTCGATAGTTGACGAAAGTTATCGATAATTATCAGTCGATAGTTATCGATATTTATCGAATGAAAAATTATCGATAATTATCGGATCAAAATTATCGAATAACACCTATCGATAATTATCGATAATTATCGAACGGAAAATTATCGAGTAGTTACGAATTATCGATAATTATCACACACCCCTACTGTTTTGTAATTTATCACTTGTTTGGTAGAAGTAGGGATGTTCATCGATAAGAAATATCGATAATTTTACTATCGATGATTATCGAATCGTTTTATCGATAGTTATCGATAATAATCGTATGAACAGTTATCGATAATTATCGAAGGAAAAGTTGTCGATAGTTGGCGACAGTTATCGATAATTATCGGATAAAAATTGTCGATAGTTGACGAAAGTTATCGATAATTATCGGTCGATAGTTATCGATATTTATCGAATGAAAAATTATCGATAATTATCGGATCAAAATTATCGAAAAACACTTATCGATAATTATCGATAATTATCGAATGGAAAATTATCGAGTATTTACGAATTATCGATAATTATCGCACACCCCTACTGTTTTGTGATTTGTCAATTGTTTGGTAGGGAGTACCACTTGAAACACTCCCCTTGATTTCCTACTTTTCCTATCATCTTCCTATCCTTAACAAAATAGCTCAGATTGGAAAATCTTGAATATCACACTATCATATATAAAGTACTACACTATCATATATATGTAAAGTAATACACACTATCATATATAGGTATGTGATAATAATTCAATTTGATTCATAAAAGTATACAATTCTACATCTATGTTTTCTTATGACGTTATCACGTAAAAATTATCGTCTGTAAACCGAATTTACAGACAACCATTTTTTTTTTGTAAAATAATGTATAAGTTTTTATTGTCTTTTTATTTAATTTTTATTTTTTATTTTTTATTTTTATATACTGTTATGCTAATGGAAGAGCGGAGTCTCCTGGTACAGGCAACAACATGCTTAAAAGGAGACTCCAATCACTAGTTGGTTTTTGTAAGAAACTTTTTAATAAATAAATTATTATTATTATTTTTTAATTGCTACACTCCACCCGTTCAAGATATACATATACACATATAAATAAATATAATACAATACTTATATAAGGAGTATAATAAATTTACATAAACTTACTTAGATAAATATAAGCGGGTGGAGGATTACGCCCCGGCAGGGAGGTCAAACGGCCGGGGGTTAGGGCTGTAGGCTGAGAAATCGGCGGACAATCCTAGCCGAGTCGAGTAATACCGCCTTCTGCATCCTGGCTGCGAGCGAACCGTCACGGATACCCAGCTGCCTCAGATGGTGAGCGAGGCTAACCGGGATCAAACCGTTGGCAGATATAACGATAGGGATGATTTCAGTGGAATCAACACCCCACATGTCGACAATCTCGTGCGCCAGATCCAGATATTTACGTTTTTTCTCTGTTTCGGCTTTCACGAGGTTCTCGTCATGCGGGATGGTAATGTCCACTAAAAACACCCTCGACTGTGCCCTATCCATCACCACGATATCAGGCTTGTTCGCCAGTATCGTCCTGTCCGTGGCGATAGGCCGGTCCCAGTAGAGCCGGACTCCGTCGCGTTCGAGTACTGGCGCCGGTGTGTACTGGTAGTACGGCACTCTCTGTTCCAGAAGACAATACATTAGAGCAAGCTCTTGATGAAGAATTTTGGCCACTTGATTATGTCTGTGCAAGTACTCAGTGTTGGCAAGCGCTGAACACCCCGTAAGCACATGTCTGAGTGACTCGCCGGGATGACGACAAGCTCGACAGAAGTCGGGAGTGCCATCCTTCAGAATGTGCTTCCGGTAGTTGTTCGTCTTAACCACCTGATCCTGTATTGCACAGACAAAACCTTCGGTTTCCCCAAAGAGGTCCCCGAATCGCAGCCACTGCACGGAGGCCTTAACATCCACGTGAGGTGCGTGGAGCGCCTTGTAAAACCGTCCATGCAGCTCCTTCTCCATCCATACGGTCTCCCGGTTAGAGGTGCTAAGTACAACCGGTCTTCGCCATTCCTCTTTGGCCAGGGATAACGGGGTGAGACCTTTGTCACATACTATAACTTCACCATGCATAGCGCTCTCCCTCCTCGTCTCAAAGTAGGCCCTGAGGCTGCACACCTCACGGTTATGCATGGACTTGGCGCTTAATAGGCCTCGGCCACCACACTTCCGTGGGATGTACAGTCTCATGACCGACGATTTCGGGTGATGCATGCGATGGTAAGTCATAGTCGTGCGGACTCTTCTGTCCAGGGCGTCGAGTTCGGTCTGAGTCCATCTGAGCACGCCAAATGTGTACAAGAGAGTGGGCATGACCCAGCCGTTATAAGCTCGGACCTTGTTGGCGCCCGACAAGTAGCTCCGAAGAACTTTTGTCAGCCGTCCAAAAAAGACCTCGCAAACCGCCTGTTTCATATCCACCTCCTGCACCCCTATGCATTGTGACATGCCCAGATACCGGTAAGATTCAGCTTCGGAAAGGGTCTTGAAGTTCGAAAGCTCTAGGCTAATTTCAGCCGATTGCGTCACCTGTCCCCTGTCTACATGTACGACCGCACACTTGTCCACTCCAAGCTGCATCCTGATGGAGCCGCTGAACTCAGTAGTGATTTTCAGCAACTCCATAAGGCGTGCAGGATTAGGTGCCAGCAGCTTGAGGTCATCCATGTAGAGAAGGTGGGAGACTTTAGTACCTCCTCTCCGAAACTGAAAGCCTGTCCCCGAACGCTCCAGCAGAGTGCTTAAAGGGTTCAAGGACAAGCAAAACCAAAGTGGGCTCAGACAATCACCCTGGAAAATACCCCTTCGTATCCGGATACGGTCATCAACACCCGCCGTCAGTCTCTCGCCCTGGAGACAAAGGATCGTACTCCATTGCCCCATGCATACTTCGAGGAAGTCTCGAACTGCACTGTCGATCTTGTACAGCTCGAGGACCCTCAGAAGCCATGAATGAGGCACCGAGTCGAATGCCTTCTTGTAGTCGATCCAGGCAGCAGAGAAGTTCCGACGGTTGCGTTTGACAAGCTGGCCCGCAACAGAGTCAATGATAAGGAGCTCCTTTGTGCCGCGGCCGCCTCCACGGCATCCGTTCTGAGCTGCAGACAAGATGTTAAATTCGTCAATATGACGAGAGATCTTGCAGCTCAGAACGGATGTCAGTGTCTTGAAGATGGAAGTCAGACACGTTATGGGGCGGTAGTTAGTAGGATCCGCGGTGTTGGTGGACTTAGGAGCTAGGTGAGTGATCCCAGTAGTGAAGAGGTTCGGAAGCGTTTTCCGCTCTATCGCCTCTTGGTATTGTCGAGCCAAGGTCGCATGGCATACCGAGAACCCTTTCAGCCAATAGTGATGCAGGCCGTCGGCCCCCGGGCTCTTCCAGTTCGGTGCCCGCCGGACCGCATCAGCTACGTTCTCCGAAGAGATGGTGATCGGGTTCATCGGTTCGATTCTAGCACATGCTTCCTGAACCGCCGCAATCCAAGGGCCCTCCTCATGCTCCACCTCCCGTGACCATATATTTCGCCAAAAGGCGACGAGGTCAGCCGTATTTGGTTTTTGGGAAGTAGAGCATGGCGTCGGGTTCTCCAACTTCCTGTAGAACCTCTTCTGATCACTCAGAAAGAGGCGATTTTGTCGGAAGCGCTCAACTCTCTCAGAGTACCTACGAATACGCTTCCCCCATGCCGCGATTCTCTGCTTCAGGCCGTCGATGCGCTCCGTCAGTTTCTCAGCTATATCAGGCTGGTCTAGTCTGACACCTAGCCCGTTGAAAGCTATTCTAACGGAGCGCACAATCCTTGGCCTAGTGTTGCCCGACCTGAAGCTTTGCAGTCTGCCAATGAGGGCCCTGGCCAAGCTGATACGGCGTTCTATTCTCTTCTTCCAGGCTGGTACGTCACTACTCTTATTAGTAGTGCGTCCAGGCTCCTGGTTTTTTGCTCCGATGAAGCGGTGTACCGCTAGAGCTGCACCGAAGAGAATAGAACCCGTATCATCCAAGCCCAGACTGCCATCCAAATATGGAGGTAGCAGCCTGTTAGCTGCCTCAATGGCACCCCGCGTCGCAGCATTAAGGGGAAGTCGGGAGAGTCGTGGTCTCTGTTCTAGAGGAGTGCTCCGAATCTCAGAAATCGCCTCCTCCAAAATCCCTCTCATCTGCTCTACTTTTTGGGAGACTGCTCCTTCAGCGATCGCATCTACAGGCACTTCGCTACGAACGCTTTCCTGTTGCGTTACAACTGCGTTATGCTCTGTAGACACGGGTTCTACTTCAGGAGCAGCCTCACGTCGTAATCGTTCGAGCTCGGCAGCGTTGAATACGCCCTTTCGTTGGATGTACCGAGCTCTATCTGCCAGGTTTTGCTCCGTGACAGTAATATTTGGCTCGAGCAGCAGGAACTCGCGGTGCATTACTGCTCGGTAGCCAGTCCGACCGGTTCCCCCCCCTACGGCCCTAAAATACGCTCGCATGACATTTTCATTCATTGAAAGAGTCCATCTCATGCGGCGCACTCCACCAGCGGCGGGCGCCGAATGCTGAGTCCCTTGAGACTCTGTCGGCGCCAAGCCAACTGGTGGGGATGGTGGATACGCCGACCGGCTAGGTGGTGGTGCCGGTCGGCGGGGGTTGCTGGCGGCCCGCATGCTGCCACGTCCAGCGCCAGCTCCAGACGCGCCCTGGCGTCCCCCAGGCAGCGGCCCTATGCGCTTTCCTTTCTTTGTCTCCATCATCCATGTGTTTGGAGTGCTGAATTACTCACCCGCAGAGGCACTCCAAACTCTCCGAGGAGGCTGCGTTGGTGTTATGCAGCTTTGATTGCCTTTAGTCGCCTTTTACGACACCCTAGGCGGAGGATGGGTTGGTCCTATTCTGCTCTGCCGGGAACCACACGGCCAATTAAAAATTATTATTATATTAAAAATTATTATTATTATTATTATTATTATATGTCAGAATCAGTACTGGGGGGTGCAATACCGTACTAAACCCCTGCGGGAGGGAGCCTTCAGCCGCTTTAATTGGACTATCTCGGATCTGCAGGCAACAGGATCCCTCCAGATCATCGAGTGTCTCTGATAACAACAGGGATCGATGGCTTTACGTGCTCCGAGGCAGGGTGGGAAGATCCATATCAGAAACAAATATTTTTACAAATACCATTATTCGCTTCAAGCGGGAATCAAATCTACAACTTAAAATTCTATCTATATTAAGCAAAATCAGAGAAAGATAGATCATTGAAACCATCTGTAAATGAAGTTGATCGATATCTCAACTGTGTCATTAGTAAAAGGATGGCTCGGTCAAGCCTGAGTTGGAAACTCAGAAATGAAGACAACGATCAATTAAAATTTCATGTTTTTAAGGTCGAGCAAAAAAAAAAAAACAGTTATATTGAGCATATGAAGTAATACGGGCCATACTTAAATAATATAGATAAGTGTGTGTGTACGTATGTACGCACGTAAGAAGTTATACTTAACGATGCGCCGAGTTAATTGGGTAGTGCGCGCCATATGTAACTTTCACTTACAAGCTTGTAGCGTAACGTAATTGTTAGCAACTAACGACATATGGCAGTTATGGAAATGGCAATTAATTTTAATATCTTACAATTTTATCTTAAAATTTTAACTTTCTATTTTATTAATAAATTAATGATATTATAAATAAATATCAATTTGAAATTTATAAATACTTAAATGTTTACTAGCTAACTTCAGAGTGTAGTATAACTTCAAAAAAAAAAAACCAACCTAATGCGGTGTTCCCAGGCGGTCGCCCATCCAAGTACTGACCGCGCCCAACGTTGCTTAATTTCGGTGACTGGCCAAGAACCGGTGTATGAATCGGACGTTCAATAGTTAATTTCAATGTGCCGGTTTTTCGTGACTCATCATTTTTCCCTAACGCGCCAGGAGAAGTATAACTTCAAAAATTGATGACCGTGCTGGTGTAGTGGTGCAAATAGTCGCCCCAAACCGCGCGCCGACGGTCGCGGGTCAATTCCCGCTCCGGACAGATATTTGTATTTCAGTAAGTCTAAGACCACTATAAGATGGTGTTTTTTTTTTACACTTGCAAATGTTCAAAAAATACAGATCTGAAATGTAATTTATTTAATAAACTGGTGACTTTAATAGGTACTTGGTTGTAGATCGATCGCATAAAAACTGAGTCAAAATTATCATACCATATTTATTACCCTCGACAAAATAAGAGGTGTCGTATTCTTAACGTGTATTTTTGTATGTGGCATCATAGTTCGTAAATTGAAGACATTTTTTTTTAATTATAATAACGTCTCACACTTAACGGCCCCCAGTACGATGTGAATCTTGTATCGAGGTTCGGAAACACACACAATACACAAGCACAAACGCCCAGACCACGACAAACATCTGTATGGCCTATACAAATATTTATCATGTGCGGGGATCGAACCCGCGACCACTAGCGCATCAGCCAGTTGCTGTGACCACTGCGCTAGTGCGTCGTCAGACCTTACTGAATCAAAATTTGTTATCACGCGACATCAATGATGGCAATAACTAAATAGCCTCGACGTAATTTTTTTGATTTACCTGAAATCTACACGATTTACAGATTCTAGAGGTATCGTAATTGGACTTATTATGGCCTAAACGATCTGATTTTAGATAATAATTATATTATGGTGATAATTATTATTATGAGACAACAAGATCAAACAGGTGAATTAATGTTAAATAGTTTACGCATAAAATGTTTAAAAAGAAAATATCCATCTTTACAAATTTGAAAAGTCTAAAACATAAAAATACCGATAAGCAATTCAATATCAGCCTTTGTAAGTGCACTGAGGAACATAAGACATAGGCAACATAGGTTGGTTGTACAGTTGTTCGTACCACTATGGACTTTTACGTCACATCGGAAAGAAAAAGGTCGTAACTATTCTTTAAGTCGGTCACCGCATGATATATTTTATTACTTGCAAAACAAATTTTAAATATGCATAATAATATTTAGAGATAAATATCATAATATTCAGGAATTATCCGATCTATAAAAGTATTCTTTTCTACCAGATCAACTAAATTCATGAAATTTTAAATATGTATAATAATATTTAGGGATAAATATCATAATATTCAGGAATTATCCGATCTATAAAAGTATTCTTTTCTACCAGATCAATTAAATTCATGAAATTTTAAATATGTATATTGTATAATAATATTTAGGGATAAATATCATAATATTCAGGAATTATCCGATCTATAAAAGTATTCTTTTCTACCAGATCAACTAAATTCATGAAATTTTAAATATGTTTAATAATATTTAGGGATAAATATCATAATATTCAGGAATTATCCGATCTATAAAAGTATTCTTTTCTACCAGATCAACTAAATTCATATTCAAATGGAATCATTTTAGATAAATCCTAACGCTAACGCAATAATTAATCAGTTCCTATTAATCATCCTGCAATCAATCAGTTAATTAGTGTTAATAATTAAATGCACCTATTCCCAATTAAACAGGAACTGTGACGGAACCACGTACAAGTCGAGCAATTGGAACCGAATAAATTAAGACGAACGACTGCCAAGATTACGCTGTACAATTTATAAGAGGTAGCGATTTATATAGTTGTGTAACTATATAAATCGCTACCTCTTATAAATTATATTTATAATTTAAAGATACAACCTTTTGTGTAATTGTAATGTAAAAATATTTTGATGTGTTGGTGTGTGTATATTAATGTAAATTCTTAACGTCAACTGTCGGTATGAAATTTTTTAAAAGATTATATAGCTAAAGAAGAAAAAAATTTAAATTATTAGTGATTTTTCAAAACGCTTTGTCTTAAATAAGAAATGATTTGAAGTTTAAATAAAACAAATCGAAGCTTTGATGACTGTTTACTGAAATCACAATAAATAAACTTTTTGTTGTAAAAAAATATGTAGTCTTCAAATAAGTCAATATAGTAATTGTAACAACACATTCGGCTTTCAATAAAATTTGTTCCCCAATAAGATGTATATACCAGTATAGCAAACGCTTATGAATTGCGACAATAACTAGATCATTATTAAAGCATTTAGTACCGTTTCCAGCTAGCATTTTCATTAACTAGTCCGATTAGATTGCACCGTTTGCTTCTGAACTAGCTTCAGTGTATTGATCCAGAATACTGGTGTTTGCAGAATAAATATAATAAATTATAGCACCGAATCATTTGCTATTAATTTTTGCTTATTTTCTAGAATTGATTGCAACTTTCTGGCACCTTGACTTTTTTTTTAAATTTCATTTTTAGAAGCATATTGATAGAACTGAATCAACCTGTAAACAACCTACTGCTGAACGAAGGTCTCTTCTTTATATAAAAGATGGGTTCGAGCTTAATCCACCACGCTGCTTCACTGTGGGTTGGTGGATAATTTCTATACCAGGACTAACGATCGTCACCAGGTGTCTCTCTATGATAACAACCGGGACCGACAGCTTTACGTGCTCTCCGAGACACGGTGGGGAGACCCATAAGGACATACCACAGGTCAGACCGGAAACAAATATTATATATTTGTTTAGTTTTGTCCGTTGGCGCAGTTTGCAGTGACCCTGTTTTCTGCTCCAAGGGTTGTGGGTTCGATTCCCGCCCCGAGTCTGGGTGTAATATATGTTTATTTATATATGTATTATTTATATGTAGGTATATTTATTTAAAAAAAATGTATATCAGTCGGCTGTTACCTAAAACACAGGCATTAAGTTGCCTACCTTACGAACAGAGGAGCTTGTGTGTGTGTTAAACATATTCATTTATAATTATATATGCCCCAATCGGGAATCAAACCCGCAATTGCTGGCGTTGAGGCTACTACTCGCTCCACAACACCAGAACGGTGGTCACTATTACCCCTGTTAACGTAAATTTTTTTTTAATCCTTTGTCGATGTATATGTAATCGTTTTTTTTTTAAATCCTTAGAATTTTGAGTTAAAAAGCCTGTTTATTAAGGAAAGTTATTTATACGAGGCATTACCTTACGATCTATTTTAGGTGTAACCATAAATTATATCATGGGTAAAACACCACGCGATTCATAATGTTTATTTACTGATTGTAAAGCGCGATGGAGGTGAACTAGATGAAGAGGAGAATTCACGGTGAGTAGATATTGGGTCATAGACTCCCCAGCAATAGGCGGAACAAGTGACGACAGATCAAACTTGTGTATAAATAAATGCCTCTCATTCAATGATCCCTAATAGAATTAAATCCTGAATTGAGGGTCCACAAATATACACAACATAAGAATCCAGAACACAACAAATAATCCTCTAAGTACGCTCCTATCACTAGCTAAGTATCCTCCTTAGCACTTCTTTCACGGCATTCTCTTACAACATAGAATTGTTACGTGTGACACTTATTACTAAAAAATTTTGAATTCAGTTTGAAGAGAATCACTAGAGAACTAATGTATTTTGCAATTATTTTCAACGATATCCATAACTAACATATTTCACTTTTTTATATTTGAGACTGGTATTTATAATATAATTTAGATATTAATATAAAATAAGTGCGTCGAAAGGTCGCTTTTGCGGTAATGTCAAATAGGTTGAATTATTTTTATACCTTGACGTCTTTGAATAGAATTTCGCAGAAATTTTTCTCATAAAATCAGATTCCGTGCCGTTTTGTTATCGTAAAATAAGAGACTCGTGTGTACAAAAACGAATCTCGGAGTTTTTTTTTTCTGAGATCTGGTAATAATTGTGATATGAATAAAACTATAATCTTTTAAATTTAAAAATATTATATTATTTTAATACGCATAAAATAAAACCAATAAAATATAAGGTAATAAATATATAATTATCATCGTTAACGGTAAATGGTTATCGGTTCAAGAATCTTCTCTCTCATTAAATAAAAAGAATATAGACTCAATTACGCTGCTCTGCTGACAAAAGGTTAACGACAAAATTAACGAAAATCGATAATCTATCGAGTCTAGTGTTTAATTTATTTTATTTCTTTATGATATAACCAATAATAATAATAATAATAATAATAATATAGTTTATTTTCTCACCACAATATACATTTACTTAATTTTACATTATCATATATATATATATATAGTACAGGTATACAATTGAACATATTATAAAATCTAGTTGTTTTAATTCTTTTTTTTTTTTTTTTTTTCTCTTTATTAAGGTAAACAAACAGCATTACAGTATGAATACATAAATGTGATAGAAACAAAAATCACTTACTGCAACACCAACACCGTTTACCACAGATTAATTTCAGTACAAAAAATTAATCGATCATAATAATTAGGACAAACAGCTATACAATTTAAAAAGAAAGAGGAAATATACAGTAAATTAGTCTAAACATTGTAACACAAGTTTTTTATAAGTGCGGGGACTCGTTGCTGCAATATCTAATGCGTTAAACAGGTTGTTAAAGGTATTTAAAATTCGATGCAAGGGAGACCTTTTACCAGCATTTGTACGACATCGAGAAGTGGCAAAAATCTTGCAGGCACTGCGACAGTGGGTTCTAGTTGGCACTCCATAACATACTTGGTTCACAAGACTAGGACAATCAAATTTATTATGACATAAATCATACACAAACATAGCTTCAAGTAGACTACGTCTAGCTTCTAAGGTAATGAGCTTATACCTCCTAAGCAACTGTGAATATGGCAGTCGACATAGACAACATCTATAATGCATACTCTTTAAAAATTTTGCTTGGATATTTTCGAGAATCTCTGTATATTTTTTGTAGAATGGGTTCCATACAAGCACAGCATATTCAACCTGAGAGCGAACCAGAGCATTATATAAAGTGATATAAGAGGATGGCTGTTTGAAGTTAATGGATGCTCGCATAACAAAGCCAAACATTTTGAGAGCTTTACTTCTGATATTTTCTACGTGCATATCAAAATGTAGCTTACAATCCATCAGAACTCCAAGGTCTCTGATAGCTTTAACCGATTGCAGCTGTACATTGCATAATGCATACTGAAAGTGACTAAGATTTCTTTTTTTGGTAAAAGTAATCTGCTTACATTTGTTTATACTGAGTTCTAGTTTGTTGTCGATACAGTATGTGGAAAATTTATCAAGGTCTGCTTGAAATTGGAGATGATCGTTAAAACTGACGATAGTATGATAAATTTTTAAGTCGTCTGCATACAGCAATATATTGCAGAACTTAAAACAGGTTTTTACGTCATTTACAAATAATAGGAAAAGTAAGGGACCCAAAATCGAGCCCTGAGGAACACCAGACGTTATAGAAACGAACTCCGACTCATAACCATTAAAAACAACCTTTTGAGTCCTATTGGTTATGTAGGACTTAAACCAGCGCCATAAGTTTCCACGAATACCATTGAATGCCAGCTTTTCTAAAAGGATTTTATGATCGACTCTGTCAAAGGCTTTTTGAAAATCAGTGTAAACGCAGTCTGTCTGCTTATTTTCATCGATGCTTTTAAATAAGTAAGTTGTATAAACTAACAAATTCGTGTTAGTTGAACGACACTTAACGAAGCCATGCTGTTCAGGAATTATAATTTTGTGCAATGATGGGTATATGGCATTATGAACAAGTTTCTCAAAAAGCTTCGACAGAGCAGGCAGTATTGATATTGGTCGGTAGTTCTCAACATTCGACCTATCTCCATATTTAAAGATTGGCGTAATCCTGGCAGACTTCCAAATGGTTGGAAAAATACCTTCCCTTAGACTTAAATTGAATAAATAATGTAGCGGTTGATAAAAGACGGAGGAACAGGACCTAAGCAGAATAGGAGGCAGATTATCCAAACCAGAACCTTTAGTGACATCTAAGGCCCGCAGCGCAGTCAAGATATCGGTTTCGGAGATATATAAATCTGTTAAGTTTAGGTCTGAATTCAGATTAACGTCAGGAATGTTATTTATGTCAAAATTACATGGAACACTGTTGGGTCCAAAAACTGACCTGAAATGCTGGGAGTACATCTGGCTTATGCTATCCGGGCTACTTGCTGTAATATCGTTATAATAAAATGTACTTGGATAGTTGTGGTGTGTAGTAGTTAGTTAGTGAGTAGTTAGTTAGTGAGTCAAGTAGTTAGTTAGTAGTAGTTAGTTAGTGAGTCAAGGTTGACTTAGTGTTCTAAGTCAACCTTGTCTTTGTCAATACGAACTATATATTTTTTTGCTATTCGTTTGGGCATGTGTTTAGCTAAGAATAATAAGATTGTCTCATGGTCAGTTAAGGATGAATGTGCAACCAAAGTGGAGGCCGGAAGCTGGGTTTTTAAGATGAAATGATCTAAGCATGCATTCTGTCTTGTTGGAAGAGTGTGAGCGGGTAATAGGCCGTGAGACGCTAATAAGTTTAAATAATTATGTTTGACAGCTTCGCGACAATCTGGATGTATGTTTATATTAATATCACCCGTAATGATTATGTTATTGTAGCGAGCGACAGCACTTAAGGTTGTATTCAGTGAGTTTAAAAATTTGTCGATCTCTCTGTAGCCAGGTGGTCGGTATATTGCTAAAATTATGGTATTTGAGTCAATAGTAATCTGGAGACAGTTTGCTTCTAGGAATGGAGGCTCTTCCATCACAACTTTAAGTTGTTTGTTTACATAAACCACTACACCTTCATTTTGAGTTAAATTATTTGTGGTGAGAAAATAGTTGTAGCCAGCTAAGTCAGGAATATTATATGTATTGGGGAGCCAACACTCGGTTAATACAATTATATCCCAGTCAACTTTTGTCCTGGCAAGAATAGTATGAAAGCCTGGCATATTTTTTGATATACTTCTTATATTTTGAGTTAGGATTTTAAGTGATTGGTTTGGTCTTGTTATTGATGGAATACAATTATCTAGGTCACATGTTGATGATTCAGACACAGAGATACAATCAATATTGGTGACATTATTTTGTAATTGATCGAATTTTTATATTATATTTGTCCATATTTACATTACGGTTTGGAACTTCACATTTAAATGTACTTAAGGTTAAAGTAAGCAGTGTATTGGAATAGAACAGCAATTTGAGCAACATCTTGTGACTATTTTTGTTCGTTCCCGTTTTGTATGTATTTATAAGGTGATTGTGGAATATTGCTAGTATAATTGGTTGTAAGGAGTGTATATGTAATTGTATGTGTGTAACGTAATGTAATGTAGTTTGGAGCGTAAATTGTATGTGTGTTAAAACTAAAGTATAAGTAAAAATTATTGGTTTAACAATTTGAGTATAATTCTGAAGTAATATTAGTGAACTATCATTTAATTTTAAATGAGACGGACGTAACAGCGTATATATAGATAGTCATTTCTTTCCACGTAACTTGGCTAGGTCTTCCTCAGTCTTAATAAGCCGGCTAGGCATTCCTTCTTTTTCGCGAACATAAACTTTGCCGTTAGCGACCCAACATTGTTTATATTCCCCACTTTTTATGAACTCTCGCGCAAGATAGTGTACGCGTTTAGTTGTGGAGGTGAGGACTTCGGACACATATAAGGGGAGCTTTGGCCCTTTTTCTGTCAAATGATGAGTGTTGAGACGATCAGTTAGGTTATTTTTATTATATATTTTAACTGATTTAAAGAACTCCTCTTTGAGATTTGTCGATGAGAATTCGACCAGAACAGCGCCCTCGGTATTAGTCTTACTTTTTTTTCGGAATATATTTTTAATATCTGCTTTACTCACAGATTTTTTGACAACATCACCTAGTTTTTGGATTGTACCGATTAGGGTTTCACTGGTTTCTGGTAACTGGCTAGTTGGAAGATTTTTTATTTCAAGCGATGCCGCCTTCTGCTGTTTCTCTAGGAAGTCTACCTTTCCTTCGAGCATTTTAATAAGTCTTTGGTTGTTACTACATTCCATCTTTAATTTGTTTATTTCTAGGAGAGCGTCATCATATTTGTCAGACAAGAACGATAAAGTCTTCTGAATTTCGTCATTTTGTGTTCTAATTTCAGAATTTTGTAAACGGATAACAGCATTTTGAGATCGAATATCGTCAAGGGCTGACTGTAGTGTATCCATTTTATCGTTTTGCTGACTTTGTTTCTTTACTAATTCAGAAAACATTCCTTTCATTTCCTTCATCATCGTCTCCATTTGCTCCCATTCATCCTCAGTACGTTTTCTTTTCCTTAATGTTATGTTAGAAGTGTTATTAGTATCAATTGTACTTGTTGTAAGGTTTGGTTCGGAGGCGTAGAAAGAGGAGGGAGTATTAGGAGGCGTTCGCTTTAGCATTGTTTCGGAATGTATTTATAGTGAAAAATATGTTATCTAAAACCTTAATTTATAGAAACAAATAATTCTACAAGTTGTAAAAAGAGCAGTTCTACTCACTATGTATTTGCTAAATCCGCCGCAAGCAACCGCGCGCAAGAGCGTAGTATAGGCGTCGCGTATCGTGCTGTCGAATACGTAAATCTTCAATATGTTTTATTCCGTCTCGGCGATTGAAGCGAAGGACGGTCGATGATGACTTAGCAGTTTTGTCGAGCCGCCAAAGTTCGTTGACTCGTTGAGCGATGACTCATGCGCCGCCAGTGCAGATTCAGATAATTTTGCGAATGTTACTGAATTATGCGTTGATAACTTTTTTGTTTCTTGGCCGATTCAAAATCTGATTAGTGCACCGCAAAGACCGTACAATAAGCTACAGAATGATATAATTTTATAGCCTAAACGTCCACTTTTTACAAAATTTAAGATTTTTATTGTGCGAGAATAACGAGAGAAAGTGTTAACACCACGGTAGTTGCGGGTGGGAAAGATTAGATTAGAGAAATTATTGATTCAATGAATATATTTTTGGTAATATTTTGTCGGCTAAATAATTTTAAACATAATACTGTGGGTCCACTATTGGACATCAATGTTTCTCAGAGCTCAAAAATAACTGGTACACCATATTCCTCGACCAATTATTTTCTGTCACACTTATTATGTCATCAGTCCATCGTGCTCAATACATCGTTTGCCAGTTGGTAGTCACCACTCCTTCTCAAAACTTTCTTTGGGCTTGAGGTTTCTACTGCAATAGTCCCTACGACTGGCATGACTTGTCCTCTGCCATTACAGTTTGTTAATGGATCATGTTATTTAATAGCTCATTAGTGACTTTGGTCATTTATTTAATAGCATCGTTCACGTTTCAGCCTCACGGATGTTGATGGAATAACTACATTGATTAAACCTTGGTCTTTAGACACTGAAAAATTAACGAGCAACATACTCAGTTTTCTATTTGCCGTACAGCCCAACTAAATTTCTCTCAACTTCTGTGCATTTTTCAAACACCGCTGAACTTAACTGAATTTTTATGTCAGCTTTCTCGTCAAAATTGTCTCTATGTGAATAACTTAGACATTAAAATAATTGCTATGTTAATAGTGTCGACGAGAGGCTTTATAAAAAAAAGCTTTTTTTTTCTTGTCCATGTTGATCCACTGATCTCTACGTTTGAAGAGTAGTTGAAGCTACAGTATTTTCTTAGAGCACACTTAAATTCTAAAATACGCTTAGAGATGAGATTCAAGTTATCACAAGAAGCACCACGTATTACCAAGTATTGAACAAGTAGCACTTAAGTCGGTTAATAGATTTCCACACCAGAACCCTCATTCCGTTGTTCAATAATTCATTGAAGTGTATTAATGTACTCGTATAATGGCTGTTGATCTAAGCCCGACTATAAAATGGAACTAAATGTTCTGGAACCACTGTTGGACTATCTCAATATAAATTATTATTCTAAAGTCAGTTTTAGAGTTTTAATGGTGGTAAAAGTTTCGCTGGTGTGTGTGTGTGTGTTTGTGTATGTGTGGACGTATTTTTTTAAAATTGTTTTGCTTTAGAAAGACTGTTTTTGAATTAAAGAGTTTATTGGAACGAATTTCCTTACGGGGGGCGGTACGGGAGGCGAAAGACGCGAGCGCCGCCTGAGGCACCACATCCGCGACTACGCGTGGCGCAAGAAAAAAATTTACTTAATAATTTAAATTACTTTTTTTTGTTTCATTTATTTTATTTCACATTATTTGTTATTTTCTAAAATACTAAATTTCCTTAATTCTTTTATTTTATTCGACACCACTTTTCTACCTCTAAAATCATCCCGGCGTAACTCCAAAACCAGCCACCCTAGACCCCTTACTCTGGGGACTCATTTGAAAGGGGAAGACCCCCCCCATTTTGCCCCACCCCTCTAGATCGACTCCCCACGAGAAGTCCCACCACCCGGATTAGTCTACCAGAAGAGCTAGATACCCAGAGTTTGGTGTTAATCGAATTTTAATTTTATTTTGCTGTTAATTAGTAGTATTGATATAATTATTATAAAAAGTTTATAATAAAAACCATATTGTGCTTTTTAGTTAACAAAAGTAACTCTTAAATTATATCTTATTTTTCTACACGACACCCCATAGAATTGTCGGCACTTACGCGTTCGCGATAACTTTTAAACTATCTTATATTACACAAAATCTTTATAAATTGTAGCCTATGTGTTATTTTGATGTATAAGCTATATTACTGTTAAGTTTCATCTAAATTCGTTCAGTAGTTTCGCATTTGTAATATTAATAGGATATAACAACAGTAATATTATATATACACTTATTTATATCGATCATTATACATAATAAATACATTAATTTAATTTTTATTATACTTTAAATATTTAAAAATCGAATGCTACCTATATATAAACGCATCATCGCCGCAACATGTTTCCAATGCATTATCTTCGTCCAAAGCATTCAGTTACCCCTTAGTCGCTTCTGACGAAGTTTTACTTCAGTAATGGAATACATTTCTTATATTTCATCGAATAAAAGAACTTCAGAACGATATCGTGATTGAATGATTTTTGAATAAAAAGTCATAAATATAAAGTCGCTTCAATTAATTATATGTCAAGGAATATTAATTAAGGCTTCACTAATGAGTAGACCTAATGAGATTTACGCCCTAATTTTTTCAAGTGTGACTTGCATGGATGTAAAAGTTATAAGCAATGTTTATTTTTGAACGCGCTAAATTTTTCTAATTAATTAAAATTAAATTTCACATTTATGACAGTAAATATTTCATATAATTTTAATTTTAATAAAAGTAGCGCTGATGGCTTAGTGTGTTGTACTATGATGATCTGTAAATACATATGTACATGTTCAATCAAAGGCGACCAAAAATCTCCTCCTTATTAAGCGAAAGAACCGGCTTAACCGTTATCATTCTGATGAAATGACAACCTTTCTGGTGTCTGGGTGTATGTATGTTCTTGTGGGTCTGAGTAGACCCACAAGAACATACATACACGAATGTACGAAGCAAGGTGGGTACCGTACTTTGAAAACCAGGTAAATCCGTTGATTTCTGTCGATATCAAAAACCCGGTGTAGAACCACCGATCATAAGTTATGGCAGGGATATAAACTACCGATTTAAAAAAAGTGACAGAAAAGTATAGCAGATTAAGATCCATCTTTTTTTCCATATGGAGAGAAACCTTTGCCCAGCAGTTAGACGTTTCTAGGCTGTTTCTGTTTAGTACATTATAAGTTTATCCGCTGCGCTGGTCCACTACGGTTTGGTGAATACTAGTACGTATATTTCTTCGACGACATACAGATTTTATCTCAATGATTTTTAAGCCATCCGACGATTCAGCGATTAACGCAAATTGATTAATATTAGTACATATGTATACAGCTACTGTATTGGTACAGTAGCTCGCCAGTCGACTCCATTAGATATCTTCTAAGACCACTTACAAACTACGAATGTGTTTCAAAAGTGGTCTAAATGAAGAGCGTTTGCCTAAACATTAAAAGTTTTATAAGACCCTTTAATGTTTTCAGTTTTTATGTGAAGAATTTACGAATTTCTTTAAATTACCGACTTCAAAAATATGAAAGTGTTATGTTAGTCTGTACATATTTATTTAATTGTAAGTTCGCCAATACGCATGTTTGTTTATTAAAAAGTATGTTAATCTAGTTTTACATACTGATAAAAGCGATCATCCAAATATATTCTACTTTTTAAGACTAACAACGTTATATTAAAATAGTACCTTTGAAGTTAAGAAGGTCAAAAATATTAAAACATGTCACATTTATAATTCGAAATATCGCTTCAGCTTATCATTTTAAGTCACACAACAACTTCAAGTGTCTTACTGAAAATCAAAGTGCGGACTTACAAGAGAACATACTTTAGAATTGTTTACGGCCAGATGGCGGTGAAATTCGGATACTTGATCTCTGGCATGAACCCTCTTGGAGGACTTGGTTTTAGTTGTGTGATGACTTCAACTTTTTTACATAAGGACTTGATTTAGTGGTGCGATGACGTCAACTTACTAATTTTTTTGTATTATATAACATTTTCTTACTGCTTGGTACGGCGATTTTATTGATATCTGTTTTATTTGTAGTATAGTCGAGATGGCCCACTTAATAGATTGAATAGAACGCATCAAATCGATAATATAATCGCGGGTTCAAAGCTGGGCTCGCACAGATAATTATTCTATTGTTTTTTAGTTAGATAGATTTATCCTGAGATTATGTGTAGAGCTAATAGCTTTGCTTAGCTGTTACATAACCTTAAAATAATTAGAGAAATGTACATACTTAAAAAAAAGTAAACTGTTATGAGACTCAATACTTTTAGCATTTATTATTTGTACTGTACTGTATCAGCCTGTAAACCACCTACTGCTGAGCGAAGACCTCTTCTCCATATAGAAGAAGGGTTGGAGCTTAATCCACCACGCTGCTCTACTGCGGGTTGGCGGATAATTTCCCTATAATGGGTTACGATCATTATCATGTGTCTATTATAACGACCGGGACCGACAGTTTTACGTGCTGTCCAAGGCACGGTGGCGAGACCCACAAGGACATACACCCAGACTGGAAACAAATATTTGTACAAATACAAATATCCTTTCCGTGCGGGAATCGAGCCCACGACCGACACGGTGCGCAGCATAGAAGCAACTACTCACGCCACTACACTATAACGGTCGTCATTTTATTATCCATACACAAGTATTCTGTGAAAGCCTACAACAGTCTCATAGGTGAGCATTATTCTCATTGAGATTCTGCTCTATTAGAGTAACGACAAGCTATAGGCGTTTTCCTTTTTAATTTGCATTAAAATTTTACTGCTGTATAATCTACTCCATTTAAAGCTGTCGCTATATTTTTCTCAAAATATTTATTTGCTTTTCGCAATTAATATTTATCTTTCTTTTCTATCTCAAGTGTCGTCTCAGCTCAAATATTTCATAATGAAATCATATCTAACAATTAGGACGATAAATATACGTCGAGATAAATGATGTCCATTAGGAATGCTTATTCTATTGATGACAAATAATAAATTACTATAATGACGTTCAGCCTCGATCTATTATCAATTAATTAAGATGAATCTGAGTCACAGTCGCGAAATATTTACGGATTTATGAGTAGATGTCTGATATCGTGACATATATATAGCTCACAAGCTTTTGTAAAAATTTAGCGTGTGTCTTCTTTATAAACATATTTGAAACTAGCGGCCCGCCCCGGCTTCGCACGGGTACTTTACTAAAATTTTAAAAATTATAAATTTATATTTTTTATCAACTACATGCGCCATCTATCGTATAATGGTAATAGTATAGTTTTTATATTTAGTGACATTTAACATAATAGTATCTATAATAATTGAAAATGATGTTTATCTAAAACATTAAAACGATTTCTATTCCTATCCGACATATTTAGTAAACTTTTAAGTTTAACAAAATAATAACTCAAAAATAAGTTTTGTGAGTTTTTAAGATTCCTTAGACCAGATGGCGTTGGCGGCGTAGGTACCTATTTCTATTTTCTTAAATATTTATTTTTAAATTTAATTACAATGAAACAAAAACTAAATTATACTGTGAATTATGTTTAATTTTTATGTATTAAAGTTATTTACATTGGTTTCGTAATTTTTACGTGATACGTGCACAAACAAAAAACGATAAGAGATGGCGCTGATTCAAAAAAAACGCGCTATTAAAATTTATTCTTGATGATATATAGTGTATTAATAAAACGGAGGTTTTAACAGATTTATTATTTGTATAGATAACGGAATATAGTACATATGTTATTTATAATTATATTATAACATATAATTTAAATACTTTTTGGTTCTATAATTATAGTACCTGTTGATGACGTGTTTTAAAAACAACATATCGTCATCCGGAATACCGGCGAATAGTATTAAATTCTTTAAAAAATCAATGTTGTAAGTAATTAAATGAACTTTTGATTATTTTAAAGACACAAAAACCTCTACAATTGTGCTGTAACTGTATTGAAACGCATATGTTTCGGAATTTCTCTAGAGACAAGCAGGTTTTCTTACGCTGCTTTCCACAGCTGAATTCAAGATGAATTTTTAATAAAAAGCTTGAAAAAGTCAAAGCATCTGAAACAGGTTTGACCTCGTTTCTTTTTCTCATGATCTACGTGATCTTTCCATTGACCGATCTTGGTATATCAAACTTTTTATATATGTAAACTTTCTCTTACATCGCTCATGTAGACGATATATATACATTCGTACGGGTATTATTTATTTCCATTAAAACGGACGGTTTTACTTATTTGCCGAGGCTGTCACATAATATATATTTATTATGTTCAATTTTACAATCGTCGTAATAATATAACTTTATCGGTATTAATTATTAAAACAGATTTAGCTAATTGTGAAAACTGAACAAATCTCTCATAAATCTCCAAAGAGAAAGTGATTAAACAGTTGACAAATAATGATACGGTACTCGTAAATACATATATTCTATTTACAGATAATTTGTTAGAGCATGTCGGTGTTACAGCTGACAGCGCTTTGATATTACCAAGATGTTACAATTTATTACATCTAACAATAAGATGCCACGCACACAAAGAATTTTTTTTATTAGGTCCATGAAATTTAATTTCTAAGAGACCACGCACGCAAAGTAACGTTTTAATAAGTTAATAAATTTTAATTTGGGTTTAGATTTTATGAGTTTATTATTAGCCATGTTGATTGTATCACAAGAAGTTTTTTCATAACTTCGATGATGTTTGATTTTCAATAGTTATCAAATCGATTGATATTTTTGTTGTTTTTGTTACATTGATTATTATGTTTTATACAATAGCATGTGACATTTTAAAGCCTGTCTTAATTTTAGGATATTCTAGCTACTAGGTAAAAAATCATTATAAAAAACTTGAATAGCTCTGGTATTGGTGCATTCGAATGAAAAAAAAAATCAGTATCAATTTTTTTTATGAAATAAATTAAACGCACAGCACTATCCGATCTGATGTTTTTTTGTAATTTTTTTTAATTCACAAATTTTCTCGATAAATAAATTTTCTGACGCTAAAATATTTTTAAAATCGATGCAGTAAATTGAGAGTCAAGAGGGAGATACAGTTTTAAAATCTCCTGCTGTATAAAATTAAATAGAATAATACGTACAAAAAGTGCTTTAGATACTAAAGCATAAAGCCATGAAAAACGAAAAAAGTAATTGATGGGATGAGTAACTAGTTTGGATTACTTTGCATTTTTACAAGTCATGCAAATAATGAAAATGTTAAATTCTTGGTTGTCAATATTTGTAAAGTCAGGTGACTCAATACAATTTTGGGTAGACGCGTCGTTTGATGTGTAATGACTCCAAAAAAGTGACTAAATGACCTTATAGTATACATAATATTACAATAACTATTTTATTATTTTTGAACTCGTATATTCTAAACGAGATATGATTTTCAACAAACAGCTTAATCCACCACGCTGCTCCGCTGCGGGTTGGCGGATAATTTACCTATTATCAGTAACGATTGTTATCGGGTGTCTATGATAAAAACCGTGACCGACGGCTCTACTTTAGTACATACACCCAGATCGGAAACAAATATTTGTACAAATACCAATATCTGCCCCGAGCGGGAATCGATGCGACTACTCGCTACACTACTACACCACAACAGTAGTCTTTAACTACATTCAAACAATTTTAGGGTGAAATAAATTGACATTATTGTAGCTACGGTTGGACCTATCAAACTCATATAAATAATATTTATGCCTTACAGTTACGTATATTAAAAGCCATTATCCCAAAATTTAACGATAACTTGAATGAAAATGATATTTTTAAATATTGCAATGTTATGGATGTATTTACGCTTGTTAAATTCATTGTCCTAAATGAAGTTAATGATCCATCTTTATTAATCGAAAAATGTAAACCCTTGACCTTAAGAAATATTCAACATTCAAAAAAATTTGTGATACCGAATGCTAGAAATTTGTACGGAGCTAGAATGTTAAATACCATAATACCCGCATTAGTTAATAAACTTCCCGAAGACCTACAAGAGTTATACCGCGACAAAAGCAAATATAGAAGATCGCTAAAAGAACACCTACTAAAATCTTGAAACGTTTAATATTCACAAAAGTTTTCGTAATTATTTAATGACATAATATGGTAAAAAAAAACAAGTCGAATTCAATTACAATCGTTTTATTTTCCGATTACTATACTTTGATTCGTATTTCCGCATCACTATCATGTTCCTGATAGTTTATTTGCAATGCACTTATTATCATATAGATTGAGCTTTTATATCATGGATCATTGAGAACTGTATATTTGTATTAAAATATGTAAATTAACATGCATTATAATTATATTAAGCATTATAACGATATATGTATAACAGCAATGGCAAACAAATATTGCAATTTATCAATTATAATCTAATTTATTTAAGTTCTTGACATCTCTGCCTTCCTTAGCCAGCTATTCATTTATGGCATCTCTAGTATTGCAGATGTTTATCTTTGGTAATCACCCCCACAATCAACCACATATTCGGCTAAAAAGTATTTCAATTAAAGGAAATTGTACAGTTTTCATAATATTAATTAATTAATACACGGTACTTAAGATGTTAAGCATAGTATGCAAACGTTTGACAACAGTCAACTTGTGTAACTGTTTTCAAATGCTAACTAAAATAAATATTAGCTTGCTCGTATTATGCCAGTGGTTCTCAGTCTATAGTTTTAAGAGTTCCACAACATTACTTTCAATGGTTTACGAGGGATTTATGTACACAATTTAAAATCTATTTTTAAGGGTTTTTTTTTTTTTTGTTATAGATTACTTTATAAAATAATAAAATAATTGAAGATGTTTTGGAGAATGCCTGTTTTAAATATTAATATTTAGGTATTACCTGTTTTTAAATATTTCCACTAACTTTGTCTACTAACAGTAGTGGAGCGATCTTTATAATTATGTATTTTAAACTAGCTGTATTTGAGAGTTAGTTCGATATTACACATTTTGGTTTTAATCCCCTCTCCTAAAGAAACTTTACAAAAACTTTTTTTTTTTTTCGTTATTAAAAGTGCCCAGTGTCTCTAATATGGGCTCAAATCATGCCAAGCTTTATTCAAATCGACTCGAGTAGTTTCAACGTGATTCGAGACCAATATATGTACATACATATAAACCGATAGACAGGCAGATTCGATGAAATAAAACTATAGTTACGTCTTCGGTATCGATTACTAAGTGCCTTTCAAAATATCTTTAATGTACATAATTTAAAATGATATCACAATTTTATTATAAATACAGATACGATAAATCGTAATTTCTACATAAAATTAATTAAATTTTGTAAAAGATTTAAAAATATTGAGAACCACTTTAAGAGAGAATTGTGTTATTACAATAACAAACTATTGATATTAAGCTATTATAATTGTAATAGGATTATAATTGCTTAATTTACACCTGAAACTTGTTGACTTATGGGCAGATTCAATAATCTCTAATTAACTAGAGATACAATATTGACATATAGGTAGACATTTGTCAAAATTCTATGTACGCCAAGGAATTTATATACCAACTGGAATGAGCACGTGCACTCAAAAAACGTTCCTAAGAGAGGGATTGCATCTTTTTGCCTGCAATAGAGCAATGTAGTAGAAAAAAAAAACTTATTCTCTATGGAGAAGAGTCCCTTGCCCTGCCGCGAGATGTTTACAGACTAATTCAGTTCATATCGTCGATAATGGAACAAATCTTTTGTATTTCTAATTTTATTCCAATTCATTTCAAATAACAATATTATTCTAGTAAATGGATGTCTGTCTATTATTGATTCGCTAATCTATTTCAGCGAATATTCGTCTTAAAGTGTCTGAAGATTTCTTTTTTATCGATATTTCTTAATAAGATTGAGATTTCTTATCGTGGAGTTTAATTTTATTACCGTATCAAGACTACTCTGAGGGTCTTAGGCTAAATTAAGGATTTGTTCATGATCCTGCCGTGACTTACTTTCTAGGACAGACGATCCAATTTATATATAGTGTGTAGTTTATTTATTAGATGTTACTATAAATACAATCTAATATACAAGCTCGGGTAGAGTAAATACTATAAATAGCAACTTTGGTTACATGTAGTGATAGTCGTCACAGAGACGTTGTGAAGGTTAGACGTATTCCTGAGTTTTGTTTAACTGTTAAATACTGAAATCCCTGGTATTCATACATTGAAATATTACAAATGCTAAAAAGTTAAAAAGTATCCATACATAAGATTTATTGGACGGCTTTATCCAGTACATGCAAGCAGAGTCACTCGTTATATTAAGTCAAAGTAATACTCAAAAGAGGCTAGGAATTTTATTTTCATGCAGAACGGATCTGTAGCACCCAAAGATCCCCTACGTTAAATGTCGGCTTAAAAAAGCCGGACACTCTTATTTTAAGTTATATACTATTCATAGACGACTGGATTCCGACCGCTTTGGTACTTGTTACTTTTTTACTGAGCTGTAACTTGATGTCGCTTGATCTACATGCCTTTCTCTGTAAATGGGTTTACTGACTCAAAAGAAATTGAAAATTCGGTCCTAAAGATCGTATGTGCGTTTTAGCAAATAAACAAACTCGTCAGTTTTATTTTACCACAACTTTTATGAGTACTTTTCCGTTTATAGGTCTTATATATATAGGTCTTAACAAAATGTTTTATAGACTGAAGCCTTTGTGGATAAACGATTTTAAGGGATAAAAGATATAAGGATATAAAGAATATTACATAATTAGTAAAAAAAAAAAAAAAATGGTTGTCTGTAAAGTCGGTTTACGGACGATAATTTTTCGTTATAACGTCATAAGAAAAATTGATAAAAAAATTGCATACTTTCATGAATTAAATTGAATTATTGTCACTGAGTTATCATTATTTTGTATAATACAAAGAATGAGTTTTTTTTTTTTTCGATAAATTAATATTTATTTTTACTTCACTTGCTTATTCACTCGCTAACTCAAATATTTTATTACTTAAATTATACAGATTAATTACAAGTAACAATGTGCTCTCTATCGCTTGTTCCGCGCTCTCGCTTGCGAAACGTGACAATAGTTGGTGCGGGGCAGCCGGCATTCATCGATTTACAAGCCGTTATCACGTCAAAAAATAGTTTAAATAATAAAATTATGGAAGTTAACTTCATAAAATTCATCAATTATACATTTAGACCACATACGAAAATATGATTTTAAAAAAATCATGCAAAATTTTAATACAGATACAATAAATAGCTTTACTACAAGAGTAATTACAAAGATGGACCAATGTTATGTTATAATATGACTAAATCGGTTATGTTGATTGTCACGAGAACCACAAGAACTTATAAAAGTGAAAAATATCTACCAGATCGCGATAGATATGTCTGAACCAAGGAATTTATATACAAACTGGAATGCGCACGTGGACTCAAAAAACGTTCCTAAGAGAGGGATTGCATCTCTTTCTACCATGAATTCAAGGCAACTCGTAAGATAGAGACAAAATACCAGTAGTCAACGAAATACTCCGAACGATTTTTTCACTTTACATGTTGGTAACAAATATCAACCTTACGAGTATGTCAGTTGTTTCAAGGTGCATATTTGAATATTCAATTTTATTAAGTAAGCGTTCCAGTTATAATATAAATTCCTTGGTCTGATCATTATTTAACTTATGCATCTACAAAGTAAGTGAACTGCCTATAAAATTCTGAAGCACTTGCAGGCGTTTGACAGCATAGAAATATTATTCAAAAATATCTCGGGTACTAAATTTAAATTGACTGAAAAACTCTCGGCAAAATGGAGCAACAAAAAAGCTTCAACGTTTTTACATAAAAAGCGGAAGTTGTCTGTGTTGAAAGTTATTTTAAGTACTTAGTGGCAGTATTTCAGTTAGACGTATAAAAAATTAATGCGAGCGTTTTGCTCGACATTCTGGTATAAAAGTTTACTGATGGAACGATATTTTTACAGAATATTCGCGAAAAACTGTTATCTATTAGACTAGATTTGTTGCTAGTGGTCGCCCAGTGGTCAAAATTCGACCTAATCTATAATTAACAGCATTGTCAACATCATAAAATTATGATTGCGCATAATGTTATGCGCAATTATATTTTCATCATATGGTGAGCATATGCAGCAGTCATTGGACCTGATCTGTGATAAAAAATTACGATAAAAAATTCGTTGCAAGACCTGTGTTTAAAACCGTGTACAATAAAAAAAATCGTTGTAAGACCTGTATTAAAATCCGTGAAGACAACAGACTTTGACAATAACAAAAAAATTGTGTATATATGTACATTGAACATATGTGTGTGTGCCGCATTGTGTGTGTAGTGTTTTTGTTTAAATTAATTAAATGTAATTTTTAGCATTATTATAAAAATATTAGCATTCTGCATTTCTTCTCCATATAAACTATAACTGTGCTAAATTTCATACTTCTCCGTCCGCGTAATTTTTGTAAAAAGTGGTACAAATTTTTTGCTTCATGTATTAATATATAGATTATGTCATGTATGAAAGTTGGCCTTACGAAAACCACACATCCTTTTCACATGTAGGTACATATGGAAGCAATCTTGTTCAAATGTGGATTTTTGCATTCCATAGAGTGCAAGCAACGTATATTGACGTTGCACTCAAAGTTAAAACGTTCTTTTTTGTTTTACGACTTTCAGACTGGTCTAGTTTGTGTGACCAATCTAGTAGTGTGTTCAAGTAATGCCGGCGGTCGCGGGTTTGATTTCAACTTGGGATAGATACTTATGCTCATACAAATACTTTTTTTGTCTGATTCTAGTGGGTCGCCCAATCTTGCTTCAAAGAGTACGTACAGTCTTCGATACAGGTTCTTATCATAAACATTTGATATCGATAGTTAGACAGAAATTATCCATCAATCCGCAGTAAAATAGCGAGGTGAGCTAAGCTTTAACCCTTCACCCATATGGATAATAAATCTTTGCCCAGTATTTGTTATTTGCAATTAATTTCAGTTGTAATCTATCTTTATCATACAAAGCTGTTAAACAGAACATCTGCGTCAGAAGTGAGGAAAATTTTGATGATTTAACGCAACAAAATGGAGTTATTGTTATATATGTTATCCTAATTATCACTGAAGTTCCGCTTAATAAATATATAATATAATAAATCAATAGCAAGAGACTAGGCTTTTTAAAATAGAGCCTTTGACAATTCGGAACTTGAGTATCATTTGTCTCGGCAAATGTCACTCTAGCGGAGTACTGTTTTAGCGATCCTGGGGCGCCCCATTAAGACGACATTGACACCGGTGGGCTTTAGTGGATTGTATAATGGCTCGAATTTGCCTTATAACAAATGCTAAAAATACGCAATGCATTAGAAACATAAAAAAAAATTTAGTGTGGTTTCGATAACGATTTTCAGCAAATTATTTGGATTTTAAAATTACTCATAACCTTATAAATATTTTTTTCAATACACTAATTCACCAAGACATGTGCTAATGTCATTATATTTAATTAAACATGTAAAAAGAATCGGTTGTCTATAAAGTCGGTTTACGTACGATAATCACGTGATAACGTCATAAGAAAACATTGATAAAAAACAAATTTCGACTAGGCTGTTTGGACTATAGTCCTTTGCCTTTCTCTATTGGGGGTAAATTTTAAAACAACAACAATAACAACATTGTTAAAAAATTGCATACGTTTATGCATTGAATTGAATTATTATCACTCATCAATCATCATTATTTTTTATAATACAAAGAAGGGGTAACTTCAATTAATTACAATTTTTTCGATAGATTAACATTTATTTGTACTCGTTAATTCAAATATTTTTTTTTTTACTAAAATTATACAGATTAATTACAAGTAACAATGTACTATTAACAATTCATTTACAACTTATATATCATTTCTTTTTTTCATTGAATACTAAATAAAAACAGTTGACTTTTTATACGATCGTTTATGATTTTTTAGTCAAAATTGTAATATAACTTAATATTACTACACTCGCCGACCGACGACCGATGCTACTTTTTTTTTAATAATCAAAGATAAAATATATGAGATTATATCGCTAATCAAATCCTTAAAATGCATCAATTAATTACCCAACAAATGTTGTTGTAATAAACAATGGAAACCACATTGACTTTTCACTTCACTCACTTTACAAACAATTGACAAAACAGTTCGCGTGTAGATTGCGTGGCGTGCTGCCGCTGTCTCTTCTACTCGGACGCGTCATAAGTTAGGCCGATCGTGAGCCGAACGCTTAAGCCGATCGTGCCTCTCTATCGCTTGTTCTGCGCTCTCGCTCGCGACACGTATGAAGTTTTCGTAAAAGACGTTTTTTTTTTTTTTTTTTGACACTGTGAAATGCGTTTACGCATCCCGCCACCCGCAGGCGACGGTATGTGGGACTGGCTGACTGCGAAGTCAGAATACCCACTAAAACACAGCGGTGCCCTCGTCGTCGTACAAGGACGCCACGGGATCGCTGGCGCATGCCACCGTGACGTTTCGTAAAGTACCTGGTAGCTTTCATCAATTTACTAGACGTCACGTTATCACGTCGAAAACACCTTTCTCTACTACTAGACTACTAGAATTATTAGGATGAGAAACTCTGCTAGCATCTAATTTTAAATTATAATAATTATGTCCTCTTTACCTATTTATCTATATGTAAAACATACTGTTTTAAAGTACTGTTGTGTAACTAAAAACCTTTTTATCTTATACAGCTGGGCAGAGAAGTATTTTATAAAGAAGAGTTGGAGGCTAAAATGAAAAGTTTATTCATGTGTCTATGTGTCTATAATTTAATATAATCCCAAAAACTAATTCATTAAAAATATAAATCCTTTTGTCACAATTTATAATGACAAAAGCAATATATTATAAAGGGAAGACATCACAATTTTCAGAGTAATTACGAAAATACTTGTAAGTTTGTATAAAATATATTTACCCTTAGGGTTGTCAACATCTCCAAGATAAATGATTATTATTATAATTATAATTATATTATACTACTAATTATTTTGAAATTCCTACAACATTGGGAATTATGAAAGTAAACAAGCTTTGTTTCGTGGTTTCTGAGTAATTTTGAAATTACTCATTAAATAATTTTGAAAATATATCGATATTACTTGTAAATTCACATAAAACTTGTTACGTTGTTATTAAAAATCCTTCAGCAGTCTCAAAATTTATCAATTACGATTTAAAAATAAAAAAATAACACTTTCATATTTACGAGTATAATCACGATAGTATTCGCGGTAGGACGCACTTGTTGAAAGGTAACGCTGGCAGAAGCAAGTCGTCGAAATATTGAATAATATAGTTAGAGAAACCTTTAAATACACACAAATACATATACCATATTTATTATATACCATATCAGCTTCATATCCTCTACTGAACGTAGGCCTCCACTATCACCTTTGGGGAGGTTTGCCAGTACTCGCCACGCTTGGAAGGCTACTCTGTTAATCACCGTACGGCAAATTATATACTATTTTTGATGTGAAACATCTATAGCGGCAGGTTAGACCGACCGTTAGCAGAGCGACATATCGCATTATGCGTCGTCACTACGCTACTCGGCTATCTGCCATCTCTCTCGCCGCAGCAGCTTGGATAATTATAATGTATACACTGTTTAGATGACCGACATCGTCTTTTTTCCGTATCGATTCAAAACTACGAGTCAAAAGTCGATATCGGATATTGAAACTAAATAACATGATATTCTAGTACGTCTTATATTCAAATAAATAAATACATATACAATATATGGAAATTGAAGAAATTATATCGTGAAATGTTTCGTAATTTCGTTAGATACGATTTAAGAAATCGATACATATAATTATTTTTATCGTACCTTTGGTTTGTGATGACTGAATTTATAATGAAATTTAATTAATAATTATAATATTGATGTTTTGTTAAGGTAACTGTTGAGTTTCTTTAGTTCTTCATTCTTTGTCTTCTACATTCCGAATCGGTGGTAGCTTCACATAAACTCTTTAATTTAAAATATATAGTTTTTAAAATTACAATTTAAAAGTTCTTTTGGTAAAGATGAATGATAGAAGACTTTAGTAAAAAGATATTAAAATATAAATAAATAAATATGCATTTATACGTATATTTATTATTAATTATTATATAACTTAAATATAGAATATCTACTTAATCTAAAACATGTATTAAGTGCGACAACCCTGACAGCGCCGAAGTTCAAAGTAACCGTGTAACAAAATAATTGGCGTAATACGAAAACTCGGGGGCACTTTTAAAACGCTATCAACATAATAGCAACATATTAAGTTATTAAGCAATTTGTAATAACATAAAACGAGGCTTATGTAATCTTGTATTTTGTAATTATCACAAGTCGTTCAGGATTAAATTAATTATTAAATTTTGTAGTCTGTGGTAATTTTATAATCTTGACTTTTACAATACTAAAAAAAAACTATCATGGCGTTCTTGTAGACATTTGGAAGTTTCTAGATGTTGAAAGAATAAATTTACTTAATACTACCAGTAGCCTAATTTATCACTAAAATCAATAAGTATTTATTCCACCCATATCCATGATCCCAACAATAACACTTAAAATCATGAAGGGTATCTAGATTTATAATTTGGATGTCAGTGAGGAAGCTTGCATGTTTCGGAAGAAGTTTTGAAATAGATACATGTATATTGTACACATATCCATCATACTTTAGTGAGAGTCAAAGTACGCTTTTATACCTTCTTGGAACAGCAAGCTTCTTTTGCCCAGTGGAACATTTACAGGTTAAATTAGTAGAAAAATCTTTAAAATATAGCTGCCTCTTATCCTGCTAGATGCTTCGTCTGTGCTTATTTTAATGAAATAAAACTTTAATATTACAAATTAAAATATTAGTTCTCTATAAATTAATCCTAAATCTACATAACATATTGTAGTGTCTAATAAATATGTTTGTCACCGTGGGCAACACTGGAGACTGGGTATTGAGTAATAGCGTCGGTGTACGAGCAGAAACCTAATATATATATTATTTTACTGTATTATCCAAACGATACAAATAAACTATAAAATAAAAGCATACGTTACACATATTTTACCTTTTATTATATTACTAGCGATCCGCACCAGCTGCGCCCGGGGTATGTATGTATTTTAACCTTTCTCATCACTCACTCTATCTATTGATGAAAACCACATGGAAATCCGAGCAATAGTTTTTGAGTGAGACGCCGCGAAAGATTTTATTTTATAATATATAGTGATTAAAAATTTATATATTATTTATATTATAAAAACCCATATCTCCGATTGCCTGTTACGACAAAGCGAAGATTATGTTTATCACGATATATGATTATTTATGATCTACAACATTTGCAAAAAAAAATCTCCTAAAAAACTGAAAAAAAAAAAATCCAGCGCTTCCCAGGACCTCAGTCCCGAGTGAGCAAACAGCTGAGTTAGCTCTCATTGCCTCAGATACTTTATTATATTTCTTAAGATTTATTAGTTTTAATTTCTTATATATAAATTAGTAGTAAAATGGTTATCTATACATATAATAAAATGAATATTTTTTTTAAAGAATACTTGGGGTGTGATCTACAATCGATACCAAAGCCAAAAATATAGATTTTAGAATTTTTGCCTGTTTGTCTGTTTGTATGTCCGGGATAAACTCAAAAAGTACTGCATGGATTTACTTCAAATTTGGCACGAATATTAGTAAGAAGTCGGGTCAACATATAGGCTATATATTATCACGCTATACCTACGGGGAACGAGCAGTGAACCTTTATTTCTTCAACACATTCTGTAACAACGTGTAATCTAATAACGTTCACGCAGACGACGTCGCGGGCAGCAGCTAGTAAATAAATAAAATTTTTACAAGAATAAAGAGGAACATTCAAAATTTATTTTCCAGAATTGATATTTAAATGAAATGTTTGAGTGTATTTTTTTTTAATATTCGTTATCAAAGTTAAGAAACATGAGATTCCGAAAATGTATCCGGAAAAATCACGGGCGTGATGATACTTATGATGGCTAACAGAATTTGTGCTCTAGTAAATTTATTACGTCATAATATTTTGCGTTTCAATATGGCGTCAGTGACAACTAATATAGGATCAGAATGTAAGGTTATTCGCACTTACAATAGTACCGAATTAAGTAATATAAAAATTGAAGATTCTTCAAAATCATGCTGTCTTACAATATCGAGTATCATTGATTTTTTTATTAATACCGTTCTAGCATAGTCTTGATGGCAGCGGTAGCGGATTCCGTTCCCGCTCGGGGCAGATATTTGTATTTGTACAAATATTTGTTTCTGTTCCGGGGGTTATGTTCTTGTGGGTCTTCCCACCATGGCTCGAAGAGCATGTCAAAGCCATCGGTCTTGGTTCATGTTATCTGATAGCGATCGTTAATGAGTAACGCAGATAAATTATCCACCAACCCGCAGTATACCAGCGTGGTTGATTAAGCTCCAACTCTTCTCCTATTCCGACAAAAAGTCTTTGGCCAGCTGTGGGTTGTTTACAGGCTGATCCAGTTCAGTTCAGTTCAAAATTTTGGAAGTTATCGGGGGCAAAAGAAAACTCATTTATTTCTGACCTATACAGTACTTTATAAGTTTGTATATATCCTACTTTTAGAGACCAACCTCTTCTACAAAGGAGAATGAAATCATTTTATCCACAACGCACATACCTTTCATTTATTTTTGGATCTTTCAATTTTTCTCACAATGTTTTCTTTTGGGATCGAATACTCAATGAATTAAAAACAATTAGTTGCTCTGGAAAATTCTTGAACCCTAGTCCTTTATTTATCGTACCATTTCATCTATAACTTACTTATTTTAGTCCAAGCATATTTTTAAGTAACAAAAGGAAAACTTGACGTTACTTGAACACAGTTTAAAAATAACTTCAATATACTTTGAAACAAAATTACGAAACAATAGCATTTTTAATTAACATTCGAGTCAATAATATTACGAATACTTAGAAATGAGAGTTTGTTTATTTTTATTTTTTTTAAGTTCAAAGTTCTTACCAGTTTCTTATTATTGAAAACTTGTATTATACGATTGTTGAGTCCATTGTGTATATCATAACGGTTCTCCTTAAATTATTATAAAAGTATAAAAAATACGTAATAAGTACCTAATAAAACGAACGAATAATATTTCTGCAATCAATAGATAAGTCAAATAAAAAATAATTCTCACTTCGAAATTGGTTTAATAGAGAATGCTGAAAACTTATGTTTTATTATTGCATCGAGTACAACAAAATGGTCGACATTTTGCGGCGCTTAGCAAGAGATTATTTACTGTGAAATATAAAAAAGTCCGGTCCAAAGCGCCCCGGGTCGTTAACCTTGGAGGGACTGAAGGGTTAACAGCTTGGCTATTATTTCATGCTGACGCAGTTTATGGCAATTTTTTTAGGTTTATATCTTTCTTATTTTGTGTTCTGCAACTTTAAAGAAACTTTAATATTAAATGAAACTCTTTACAAATTTGTTTAGACAACAATGGCGTTCAATGGCCTAATTGTCGTCTGTTTCTAAGACGCTTGTCTTAAGAACTTAATGCCTGAGTTTCAGGTAACAGCCAACTGATATTCTTTTTTTTTCTAAAACTGATATCTATATAAAGTATCATTTTAATGCGGAATAACGCGTTTTATACTAAACATAAGCCATCTGTGTTTGATTATATTGTGTTAAACGAAATTTTAATTTCTACTTAAGGGATTAACGGCGAGTTGCACGAAACCGTCGCTAATTTTCCGTTAGTTAAGTTGCAATTAATTTTAAAATTAGTTGATCTTATGATTAATTTAAAGCTGTTGGAATTAATCATCCGTTAGATAGGTCTTTAATTAAACTAATTTTTTTTTGTTAACTTAATCAGATGTAGGTTTCGTGCAACAGATAATCACGATTCTTGTGATTAAATTAGTTTAATAAACACTTAAATTTAAAAATTTTTTCGTGCAACTCGGCATAAGCTTCCGAGATATTTATAAAATAAAACGCGTGATAAATTTGACTGTACCACCCGTATTATTTTATTTTCTGTCGATATCAACCTAACAAAAATAATAATCTGAAATATGGAAACTATAAACATAAACATTTGGTTCAACCGTAAAATAGGTACGGTAACCGTAAATGGTGTACGAAATATATGAGTTCTGCAATGTTTGAAGTTAGAATATACAATAAATGTTTAGTTTTAGGTTCTTTATTAGAAAGTAAAAAAAAAAACCTGTTTCAGTGTTATTGGAAATTTCAACTTTTGTAGAATTAAATAGAGAATTAACGTTTCTATCAGAGCTCTGTAATTTTTTAAGTCGATTGATTGATGTTAACAAAATAGGAAAAAAATTTGGTCTTTGGATTAAGAACTAAAAACTAATTTCAGTCTGTTTTTTATTTTACGTTTTATGAATGAAATAAAGTAAGGAATACGTTTTATTATTTAGGTCATTCAAATGTTTCGGATAATGTTCAGTAATAGAATAAATAAAAATAAAATTTAGGGTGTCTATGTCCATAGCGAGTAAGCTCTAATAATATTGTAGTGATCAGTGACAGTAAAAAGACTTCCACCCAATGGTTCCCAATGGGTTGTAATCTTGGATCGGGAGTTTGGAAACACACAACAACTATGCAAACGATCTGACCACGAAAAATATAATTATACATGTCGTAGCATCATTATTTTCACTATTCATTTGCATTGCGTTATTGTAATTCATATAGTAGGATAGGACGTTATACGGTAAGTGTAGGTTCTAATAAAGAAAAGTAAAATTTACAATCGAGATTATATTTCAAATTAACAATAATCACTCAGTACTTTATTACGCGTTATTCACTTTACAATCACTATGTACAGTCAATACAGAACGAGCTACACACCGATCAAGCAGTAAATCAACTGAGTCTGGCCGACTTCCACGACGTACACTCTGTCAAGCACCAGTAGATGGCGCTGGCGTTCCGAATAGTAGTGATTATGACTCGATTCCGACATACATAATATGTAAAGTTTGTATAAACTTGAATCACGTGATTGTATCATTAACGTTAAAAAAAAAAAACTTATTTAGTGAGTTTTAATAGTAATAAATTATATATCTTAGAAATATTATTTTATAAGAAAATACTTAACAATTAAAACATATTTCTTTATACAAATAGTGTATTTTATACACGATTTAGCCTCTTCCCGTAAAATGAAGCTGGTATAGCAAATTAAAATACTCGTAAATACCTACATATATGTAGCGTTTTGTTCGACGAGAAGAAACGAATCGATATGATTAATATGCAAACTTCATAACCAATTTCACACCTTAACGGTTCCTTTGAAAGACAAAATAACCAATCGGCGTCTTTTAGATCAATACTAATTTATATTATGCATAACTAAATCTCTTTTGATGACGGGTTTGAGCTGGTCATAACAACTACAATTTTTGCTTGCGGTCACGAAGTTTCATCCGTTTTCGTTAAAAATGTTTGTATTTTACACCAAAATGATATGCTAAACCTAAAATGGGATTCTCAGAAAGGATTGGGTGCCATTAACGTGCTTTTTTTTTTAATAATTCCTACACGTCCGAGTTTCAATTTTCGGAGTCTTTGTCTACGATTTAAATTTTTTAACGCTAGTTCTTCTCGCACTTATACTATTGACACTTCGATTATCCATACTAATTATTATCTTTTATCCATCAACATTCATTCTTTATGGGGTATTTTCCAAAAACAAAACTAACTAATACTCATCTTTAGGTACACCGGGGAAAATAAATGGGGAGGGACATAATTTTATTTTTCCCGTGCTATGTTTAACACTATATATTTTATTTATAAATATAAATAAAAACGACGAAAAAAAGTATCTTTAATACATAATAACATACTCAGTCATATGGTTCCGTTGGCACTTTTTAGTTACGGAACCCTGAAATTAATTATCGAGTTATCTTGCTGTTCCAATGAGTATTAGTTTTAAACACATTTTTGGAAAATAATTATTTTAATAAGATTACCAGTCTTACAATAGTTACTTTAATGTCCGACCGAAAGTTCGGTTTCGGTTTCGGTTTCGGCCAGTTTCGGCCAAGAAATCTAGTTTCGGCCTTAGTTTCGGTTTCGGCCAAAAAATGGCCGAAACTTTCGGCCGCGCCGAAACTCGAGTATTGAACTTCATTTTGTTGAGTTGCATTTTGAAATGACAAATTTACGTGTTTATAGGTTTAAAGAATAAAAAATATTGTTTTTGGATTAAAGAATAAAAAATATTTTTAAAGAATGGGTTCCGACTATAAATCCTTTTATTTCGCAAAGAGTTGATTTGATTATGTGTGTATCGATTATAAAACTATTTAAATGATGTAGTTGTTCAGTATTGCTTTTGACAACATTATAAACTACTGGGCTTGTTTTTTTCTTTTTACTTTATTTTTAATTTTTTAATTTCATGTATCTTTTAGTTTTTGTTTTACGCAGTCGGTTTTTTTTTAATTTATATTTATTATACACTTTTTAGTTGGGATTCATTGGCTTCGTTATTAGAATTATAAGATGGTAAATTTCGCAATCACAGTCCGAGACCCACGCCTCTTCTTCCTTGTTTTGTGTGCTTTGGATTTGAACCCGACCTCTGCTTTCGCAGTCTGCAGCCATACCTTTAGCACCAGGCTATCACTGCTACTATCCCCGCCTAATAAGGACAGAATAACGAAATAATAAAGTATATAAGTACCTATTTTATGTATGAAAATTAGCGAAACTGGTTGTTTAAAACTAATTTAAATCGTTATATATTCTAAACCATTATTTGAGATGAAAAATTATGAGAGAATCCTAAAAATCATTTTTGAATACCTATTCAACGAAACCCCACTTGACGTAATTCATCGTTTTTTGACAATATGACATCTGGTTGTGGCTGTGGTGAATATTTATTATTATCATATATTTATTGACATTCGCGAAGTTAAGACGAATTAATTGACATAAGAGTCATTAAAATCGGTCAACGCGTTTGATCTCTACAACGCCACATAGGAACAAACATACATACATGGACACATAGGCTGATAAACACATTAACCCTTCTTTGCGTCGAGCAGTCAGGTAATGATAAACATATTAATACCCTTCTTTGCGTCGAGCAGTCAGCTAATGATAAACACATTACTCTTCTTTGCGTCGCGCAGTCGGGTAAATACACACTAGATTTTAGTTGTTAATTACAATTAAAATTTTAAATATTTTTAAGGTAGTTCCAGCATGAAACCACTTTTCGACAGATTCGGCTAAAAAATTTTTTACGGGTTCAAAATTGTTTTATTTATGAATTCCTAAAATTTCATAATTTTTGACGATTTAGATCGCGAGATATTTAAAGACAAAGTTCGCGATTTTGAGAGTAATATCCCATTTATGTATGTAAAATTTTAGAATAATAAATAACAGAATTAGAAAAAAAAAACTAGGAGAGTGTTGAAAATTGTTTTTAGAATAAGCTAAAAAAATTAAAGTAGCACTTCACGGTTTTGTTATCGAGATATTAAAATTATAAATATTAATTTTAATTTTATATTTATAGTGATCTGGCAACACTGTGCACAACGCTCACATCTTTTTAATTTAATAAAACTATTATTAGAAAGCGCAATACTATTTGTATATACTAAGACCATATAAACAAAAATATATAAAACACTCAGAGCAACGTTGCCAGATTACTATAACTAACGATATAAGGCAGAAGGTATTAAGGTACACTTCACCACGCTGGTTTCGGTTTCGGTTTCGGTTTCGGCCGAAACTGACAGCAAGGCCGAAAGTTCGGTTTCGGTTTCGGTTTCGGCTGAAAAACCTGTTTCGGTCGGACACTAAGTTACTTTAAACAAAACAAAATACTTTCTTAGTTTAGACCAGCTATTAAGAAACCAGACCAGTTTAGACCAGCTTTTGTTTTAATTTCAAGTTTATAAGATAAGACCGATATTGCGAAAATTTATATTCATTTCCTTTCCGTGATCCATTCATTTTGATAGGAGTAACTTCTAAAAATAACATTTCAGATGTTATTCAAACTTTTTCTTGATATATGTTTATATAAAAGATAAAAGAAAGTTTACATTAATCTCTTATATAAATAGAACATATTACAAATATTATTTTAAATTTTCAAATCTTAATGGTCACCGATGACAGGGCGACCTTGAATCTTCAACTTCATCATCCATTTATTCTAAGAACTAGGTTTTTTGTTCTATTGGTCAGTAATTATTACAGTCATGGAAGATTGAAATATGTGAAACTTCTAATGATACGAGTAATAATAAATTTTGATTAAAACGCATTTTTTTTTTCGCTTTAGAATTAATTCGCTCAACTTTTATTAAACTGTTTCAAGAATTTTGCGTAATAATAATGTTGTTAAGCTTTGATTGATTAGAACTATTTTTATTTAAAAAATGTTCTGTTTTAGATAGCCTATTTGTAATAAAACGTTGAAAAGACAAGATCTGGTGGAGGTCGATGGGGGAGGCCTACTTTCAACAGTGGACATCCAATGGCTGATATGATAATAATGATGATGATGATGAAGACAATATCTCATCAAACTTATATTTATAGAATTTTTCTGTATGTGTATATGTTACTGAACTTTGTCTGTCTGATTGATGACTTGACGACTGATGACTGATGATCTTGATGACTGACAATTTACTGATTTGACAGTATATTTTGATTGGTTTGCATAGTTCCGTCGAGTTAGAAGCACTATAAACTGTACTGTATAGTAAATTCATGTAAGCGTTATACTCCTGAACCATTATTTTCTCTTATTAAAACAGAGAGTGGAACTTAAATCTTAAATCGCTACGCTGCTCTACAGCGGATCGGTGGATATATTTGTCTTAAGAGTATTAGCATAAAGGATGGATGGATATTTTATTTTATGACTGATACATACACAGCAGTGCGGTGTCCCAACAGTCCCGACCTGGTATCTTGCCGAGGTGTCGTAAAAGGTGATTAAGGACAAAATGTCAAACAAGATAATAGAAAATAATAGAAGGTAATAGGCAGCAGCCCTGCCGAAACACACTACACTCTCCAACCCGCTTGCCAAGCGTGGCACGCATTGGCAATAACCCCTAAAATGATCAGCAATAGAGCAGAGCCTAGGCGGTCGCTCTGGGGGTCGAAGAATGTTTGTCGTGATAGAGGCGTTTGTGCTTATGTAGTGTTTCCGGTGGGACTGAGCTGAGCCTCAATTAGTATTGAAATTCAACACCACAGTGATTTCTCGCGATCGCGCAAGTTACGTAATAGTCCTACGCATCCCCGACATAGGATTCACATCCTTCTGTTCATCTTTAAGTGTGATACGTCTATTTATTTATATTTTTCAAAAACTTTCCAAAATACTGAAATTCAAAATTAAAAATCGAATAAAAATCTTTATCTCAGTGTCAGCAATACATAACCTACCTCTAGTGCGGTTTAAATATAAACAACACGAGATAACTTTGAGATTAATGAAGCGGACGAATCAATGAGGCGACGTTTTCTCTTTCAAGCCAACAAACAACGTAAAATTAATCTTATTTACCAAAGAATATGGTTCACGTTAGTCTGAGGTGATATTTAAATAATCCTTCAGGTAAAATACAAGCTTATAACACATTCTTGTTTGTCTTTGAACGCTTACTCATACACAAAATAATGCGGTATTTGTGACAATGAATGAGGATGAGGATGAAAGATGAAATTTTAAGTTTAGATAAAATAATTATCGGTTTTTCATAACATATTCAAATATAATATATGACGACCGTTCTGGTGTAGTGGTACAAGTACTCACCTCAACGCCGGCGGTCGCGGGTTCGATTCCCGCTCGGGGTACGATATTTGTATTTGTACAAATATTTGTTTCCGGTTTTTTTTTTTGTTTATTAAAGTGGTGGACTGTAAATACTTCTTTTTGTTATCAATGAAGCGGATTGTTTGCTATAAACATCTTTGAGTGTTTTAAGGATAAAAGTAAACACTTATTACTGAGATTATCAAATAAATAGTAAAGCCATCCATCGACATGTGGCTTTTTTGATGTAACATGACTTATTTCACGACTTGTTGTCGCAGTGGTAAAATCAAATCACTGATTCAAGCAGTCGTGGATTTGATATCCACTCATGATGGATATTTGCCTAGGATATATGTGTCGTGGGCCTGGGCATTTGTGTTTACTCTGTGTGTATTTCAGTATCGCTGACACAGAATTTCTTGCTAATGAGGAATATTAAGTGTGTAACGTTTATTTGTATAAGTTTTTATACAATTTTATTCTTACCTAATTGATCGTCATCGTAATCAAATCATTACCATATCAGCAGTTCAATTTTTACTGTTGAACGTAGGCCTCCCCCATCGACATCCAGAGCGACCGGTTCAAAGCAGCCTCCATCCAACGGCTTCCGGCGACTTTCCTCAAGTCGTCTTTCCATCTCGTGGAAGGCCGTCCGACGTTGCGCTTGCCGGTACGTGGTATCCACTCGAGAACCTTTCGGCGCCATCGGTTCTTAGAGCTATGCGCCCTGTCTACTGCCACTTTTGCTTGCAAATCCATTGGGTTATGTCGTCCAAAGTGTCCGCTTGAGTGTCCGGACAATGACCTTTTAGTTTACCAACTGCATAAAACTGCCCTAGGCCACTCACGTTTTGTTACGTAATTTTCCACCATAATGTAATATACGTTAATCAACTTGTAGTTGACAGGTGCACTTCGCGTACTAATGCCCGTATCGAAAAAAAGTTGACATGGGCAATATAGTCATGGCGACCATTTTTTGACACGGGCGCTTGTGGTTATTGCGGTTAGTTTGTTCACTATTGTCAACTTGTAGTTGACACGGACAGTGGAGCGGATAATAATATAATAATTTATCGTACAAAGTGTAAATACAATATCTGATATATCCACGGCTGTACGATTCACACGTCATAGTAATTAATAACAAACGTAAGCAATACTTAAAGGCAATCCATTATAACCGGACACTCAATTTAACATAATGATAAATGACATTCCAATACTCGACTGCCATTTTTAACAAACAAAAGGTTGACCTTTTCAACGTCTGCTCTATAATCGTATTCGGGTCAAATAGCATTCGAACGAAACCTAATTCCTATCTAGACCAGTGGCAGGCCATTTATTAGAATTGTGAAACAATGCTGCAAGGGGTTTACGTTAAATTGGGCGTGGAAAGTTTGGGGATCATTATCGTGGTTCTATTACAAAGGTGATGAATTGTTTCAGGTGTTACGGTATAAGTATATAAACTTCCTCAAAATTATCCTAATTTTGGATACGCGTTGTTTGTATACTTTTGTTGTTTTAGATGGCTTATGTGTAGGCAATCGACTACGACTCGATCGGCGTAGCAAAGAGAATGCAATTTATAGATGGAGATTCCACGACATATAAATGATATTTTCCGAGATTAAATCTCGTACTGTTCTTGATACGTACCTAATCCCTCGAGATTACGAGATCAGTCTAATTATATTTTTGGTAGTTTTAAAATTATAATTACAAAACATCAATGTTTAATTAAATAGGGCCAATTAAAGCTGCATTTCTTATAATTTCGTTTGAATAATAACTACTTTATATCACAAAGTACCGTATCACATCAAATCGACTTGTAGTAACTGTATTGAGAAATCTTATTTGCTAAACACTCTAAGCATTTATAACATTAATTCGACATAAGCTATCTTATGCTAGTTACTGAACCGTTCCTTGGTAGCAATACTATTTCTCATATCTGTCTTAATTACAAATGCATAAGGGAAAGTACCCATACTACGGGATCCATTTTTACAATTATTAATCCCCTCCCCCTCTCGGTGACCATCCGTAGTATTTGCTAAGATCGTCTTAAAAAACCTAAAAGTATGTAAATATGTTAATTTAGCGCGAAATTTCTCTAGAGTATATTCATTACGTGACGATAACCTAAGACCGATTAACCGCCCCTGTGACCGAGCGTGAAATTTTTGATGACCCCGTCTCCCCCTGAATGGATCACGTAGTATGGGTACGTTCCCTAAGTGTTGCGAGCAGCAGTAAACCTTAGCTCAGCTTACTCTCAAGTCACATTAGACACGTATCATCATAAAACAGTGTATGCAATGAATGTGATGGACAAGTTTGTGCGACAATAAAAAATATTGCTACGAGGCTAGATTAGCTAACCAATCGATTTCTAAAGCCACTTTTCGTTTTAATTCCTTGACTGGCCGATGGCGCAGTTGGTAGGGATCCTACTTTCCACTCAAGGGTTGTAAGTTCGATTCTCGTCCCATGTCTGGGTGTAATATTTATTTATGTATAAAATTAAAAAACCGAATATATATATTAATCGGATGTTACTTAAAACCTGCGTTTTTATTGTATATTATTTATGACATTAATTAGCCTTCCTTAGACACTTAGCTGAAACACGAAAAGGAATGATAAGCTTGTATTTTCAAGTTTCCAACTTAGGTGTAAACGTTTCCTTTCCAGGCTAATGTATTCTCACATATGCTATAATAAAATATCACAATCATCATCATCACATCAGCCATTGGATCTCCACTAATGAACGTAGGCCTGCCCCGTCGACCTCCAAATAGACCTGTTCGAAGAAGATTGCATTCGAGAACTTTTGGCGATTGCTGGTCACTGCACCATATACCGCATAGTACGATTATAATATAATGGTGTAGTCCGTTCTGGTGTAGTGGTGCGAGTAGTCGTCTCAACGTCGCACGCTGGCGGTCGCGGGTTCGATTCCCGATTAGGACAGATATTTTTTGTAGGTCTCCCGACCGTGCCTCGGAAAGCACGTAAAGCCGTCGGTCCCGGTTGTTATCATAGACACCTGATAACGATCGTTAATCATGGTAGGAAATTATCCACCAACCCGCATTAGAGCATCGTGATGGATTAAGCTCCAACCCTTCTTCTATATGGGAAAGAGGCCTTCGCTCAGCAGTGTGTTGTTTACAAGGTGATACAGTACAGTACAATCTTAACTATAGAACACCTGTTTATAACCTCATTAAAGGACATAGCTTTCAGTAACAGCTAATTTAATTATTTCGATTAGTTATTTTAACTATAGTTAAATAAAATATTCAATAGGCAAAGTTATCTGACCCATCTAGTCCATTAGAAGTGACCTGGATTTAGTAATTGCTAGATTTGGCTAATATTACCTTTTTCAGTCTTAATTCAATTTACTTTTAGCAGTTTGTATTCTATATTAACTTGAAATACTCTTTAATCATCTTAGTTCTTTGTTTAGCCGTATTTTAATGACGATATAAAATATTTAGTTTGAAATTTCTTGCGAAATTGTCGACGAAAATTATTTAAAACGTTTAATTATTCTACATTAAAATAATTTAAAATTCGTTTGATATAACTCGTCAAGTAATAAGTAAAATTATTAATTTTCATCAATAGCTAAATTGATGATAAAATAAGACTCGACTAAGATTTAAGATTTGTAGACAGCTGAAAGATTTATGATTTATGTGTTGTACTCTGCTATAGCCAATACTGTAGCCAAAATATTGTTATATGTAACATCTACATAATATTGAAAAAAAAGACTTTTACTAAATAAACGATAAGCTCCAGTGTCTTGAGTTCGGAAACACGTAATACAATCAGATAATAGAAAATATCTGAATGGCTTTAACAAACAACTGTCATGACCGGGAATACTCAACCAATCATATAATATAGGTGAATTCATAAATTTTATTCGACATAATATATAAAAATAAACACAAACATACATAATAATTATATACATAACCTACACAAAAATGATTATTTTGGTCTTAATTCCATCTTCAGTAAAAATAAACAATTTATGGGCACCAGGAAAACATGAATAATGGAGAGTACCTACTCGAACGATAAACAAACATTTAATCAATTTGTAAGCACGAAATACTTGAAATAAAATGTGCGGTGTTTCAGGGGTAACTGAATGTTTTAATATTAATATATAATATACCATGAAAATATATTACCTTTTCGGGTTAAAGAGGTTAGTTTCTCATAATAAAATTTCAAGTGTATTTAGAATGAGATACCAAAAATTAAAAATTAAAATATATGTACTATAATAAAATAATATAATATGTGTTTGGTTCTAAGATTATAAATGTTTACTTTCTTATGTATATGTATGTTGGATTTAATTAAATTTGTCAAGATATTTTTAATCAGGAAAATCTAATATAACAAGTATGCTTAATTAAAAAAATCAAAAAACCCGACTGCGTAAAATACTCTTATTATAAACTAAAAAGAATAAAACAATTTACTAGCTTTCATTTGATACCCATATTGCTACAGTAAGAAAAAAAATTCAACTCCCCCCCTCTTTCCGCCATTTGCGGGCGCAATTTTGAAAATTTATATAGCCTATGTCACTACTACAATTTAGACAAATCCAACGACACCTCATATGTCGAAAACCGTCTAGCCGTTTGGGCTGTAGGGCGTGCCAAAGAAATGGACATACATACATACATACATACATACATATATACATACATACATATATACATACATACATATATACATACATACATATATACATACATACATACACTCGAAAAACATAACCCTCCTTCTGTCGCAGTCGGGTAAAAACAACTTATATACGGATAATGGAACAGTATTTTTATAATTTTGTTTTCGATTTAGCCGCCGCTCCCCATACTTCAACTAAATGTTCGAAATGAGTTTTTTAATTGTAAATTGTTGTGTGCATCTATGTAAGGATACAGTTTGAAATTTTTCACAAAGCCCCAAATAATGAAATTAATTTTGTTCGTACATACAAGATGTGTGATTTTCACGTCAGCCTATCGTCTATCCATATCTCAAGATATTTTTTTCTATTTTGAACGTTGATCGATATTGTTACCTACTATGAGAAGTCTAAAATCCGAATTCCGTTTATTTTTTGCTGAGAAAATCATGTAAGATGTTTTCGACGTATTAATTGTCAATACGTTGAATTTAAGCCCTTCATTTAGTATATCAAAATCTTTTTGTACATCTGTAATAATACTATGAATTGATTTACTAAAGTAAAAAAGACATGTGTCGTTGACATACAATGTCAGGTGTCCAGAATTCCAATTGAATTAATGCTATTATCGTAGATCAAAAACAGCAAAGGCCCTATTATAGAACCTTACAGTGTACAGGTACAGTGGCAGATGATTTACTGTGTAGTACTTATGGAGGTGCCTATTTTTACCCCTTGACGTCTGTTTTATTAAGTTCGATGCAAATATATCCAAAGATATATCGATGATACTAATATTATGCAGTTTCAAAAGCTTCAAATTACAGTATCGAAGGCCATTTTTTAGGTCAACGAATAGTCCTAGAACAATATTATTCTGGTCATTATTAGTTTTCATTTTTGTAACTAAGACTGGACCTATAATTTATTTATTACTATTTTATTGCACAATACATTAAAGAATTTTACAAAAGGCGGGTTTGATGCTAAAAGCATTCTCTACCAGCCAACCTTAGGACGTTCAAGAGCGGACGTTTGTAGGTATGCAAAATTGAGTATTGGTAAAATTCACTTTAAAAAAAAGGCAAAAAAAATTAGTAAGAACGCAACGAAGAATAGTAACAGCAAATAATTCATCTACATACTATATAAATATATACATACATACATACATAAATAGATACAAACATACATACACATATACATACATACATGTATATATACTACTTAATAAGCTTAATAATCTGACGAAAATATATAATCAAAACGCTATTACACAGTGTTTATTGAGTTCACCAAATTAGGTTAAATTTTGGCTAAAAAGAACTCCTTAACTTGTCTCTTAAATGAGTCACGTGAAGGAGCTTTACGGGTGGACTCAAGCAGCATGTTCCAGAGATGAACACCAGAAACAGCAAATGAATAAGACAAAAACCCAGACCGATAAATAGGAGTAGATAGAGATAGATTATTTTTAGAGCGGAGTGATCTTTCCATAAGAGTCGGAAAGGAAAGTTAACTTACATTTAACGTAAGTAGAAGTAGTAGGATGGCATAAGAGAGTGAAGAGTAAGCAAAAAATTATTAAGTTCCTACGTTCACGGATTGGTAACCATTTAATTAGGGATCCGTAATGGGAAATATAATCATACTTACGCAAATCGAAAATGAAACGAATGCACGTGATAGGCAATCGATAAAGTTTGTTCAAATAAACTTCATTAAGATCCAAACAACACAAATCACCGTAATCAATTATTGGCAAAAGTAATTAGATACTATTCACACACAATTTCAAAATTTTATGAACTGCGATCAATATTATTTATTTATTATTAGGGGGCGTCCATAAATTACGTGAGGTTATTAAGGGGGGGAGGGGGTCGAGTCAAATCTCATCTTATCTTACGTTGGAGAGAGGGGGGGTCTTGGCAAATATCACGCAATTTTTTTCTGATTGTAACAAAAAAAAATTATACTATTTTGGTCCATTTAATCCAGATTGTACATGCTTAAGATTTAATCTTGAGCGTAATCGCGTAATACGATTAAGATCATTCACTAATTCGTTCGAAAAAAATAATTTCATTCATACTTCGATGTTATACACGTTTTTACGACGTTGGAAAAATCTCACGTGAGATTGGGGGATGGGGGAGGGGGTTGAATAAAATCTCACGACATTTCACCAGGGGGGAGGGAGGGACAGAAAATTTAAAAAAACACCTCACGTAATTTATGGACGCCCCCTTATGGTTTGCTATCAGTTGTTAGATTTATGATACATTACAATATTAATTTTATTATAGACTACATTTCTAAATGTACAACTACATTAAAGCAAACACGACCTGCAAAGTTATCCTGTTAATGTAAAAATAGAAGAAAACTTGATCAAACACTAGCAAAAACTCAGAATAAAATAAAGCATAAAATTTAAAGATGATTTGATGATTTGATTTTTAGTGTTTGGCACTAAAAATAACATAATATAACATACAGTAACATAATATTGTGAGAGAAATAATATCAAGATTAGTATGCAGAAATTTGATAAAGCTAGTATTTGACCAAGCCAAAATCGTAAAATTTGTAAGAACATTCATCAGTGGAACTTAATTCATAAAATGAACTCAAATTACTCTAAGCTCAGACAAGATACACTATGGCCAGATAAGAAAAACTCGTGTATCGTTTCTTATGGAATTAAAATATCGTATTACTCATATCTCGTTGCCTCGTCGTATCGTTACTTCTTGTATCAAACAGAATCATGGTCCCTCGTATAAAGATGGCTGACGATGCCTATACACGAGCTTCAATTGAACTATGACAAGTTTAGAAGGTTTCATTTACGTGGCGTCTTACTGATGTAATCATTAATGACTGATTAATTATATAATATATTGAATCAGCTTTTAAACATCTCACTGCTGGAAGGCCCCTCCTCCATATAGAAGAAGAGTTGGAGCCTAATCCACCACGCTGCGAGTTGATGGATAATTTCCCTACCAGGAGTAACGATCGTTAACAGGTGTCTATGATAACAACCGGGACCGATGGATTTACGTGCTCTCCGAGGCACGGTCAGGAGACACACAAGAATATACACTCAGATCGGAAACAAATGTTTGCATAAATACAAATATTTATGCCGAGCGGAAATCAAACTCGCAACTGGCGCCGTTAAGGTGACTATTCAAACTACTATACCAGAAAAATTATCGTCATGTCATAACTCATACATAACAATAATCGAGAGAAAAGTAAAAATTCTTAAAAATCCAACTAAATTCAATATTTCTCGTCGATCCTCATTAATATTCAGGAGCATAGAATAATTCAAAAGAAATGAAATAAGGAGGGCTGTAATTTTAAAACCAGGTGTCATTATACTAACGATTTGTCTTGCCAATTACAATCGTAACTTCTGTCGAGATTAATCACCCTTGGAATTAACGAAAGAGCCCGAATTGAATTATATTAGTTCGGATTTTATCGTTGCATAATTAAAATTGTAATTAGAATTTTAGCTTAATTTGTACAAATGGAGAAATCATTGAAATATTTCCGTAAAATATTATTTATGAATCGAAAAAAGTTTTAAGTAATTAAAACAAATATTTTTTTCTTTTTTTTAAATGAAAAATAAAATCAATCCTGCCTGAGTATTAAATTGTTTTGTATACAGCCTCTTAACTAAAGAAAAAAAAATAACAATATAATTTACAAATTTTTAAATATCTTAAAAAACACATAAGTACATAAAAATATATACACACATTGACGTCATATTCTCCGATGCCTTGTCTATTTTATTGTTCAAGAGAAATATTTGCTGATTGACAAAGTTATAATTTAATAAATAATTGTTGTTTCACGGTTCCGTAGCCAAATGGCAAAAAACGGAAACCTTATGGATTCGTCATGTCTTTCTGTCTGTCCGTCCGTATGTCACAGCCACTTTTTTCCGAAACTATAAGAACTATACTGTTGAAACATGGTAAGTAGATGTATTCTGTGAACCGAATTAGGGTTTTTACACAAAAATAGAAAAAAAATTACAATAAATTTTGGGGATTCCCCATACTTAAACTGAAACTCAAAAATTTTTTTTATCAAACCCATACGTGTGGCATATCTATGGATAGGTCTTTAAAAATGATATTGAGGTTTCTAATATCATTTTTTTCTAAACTGATTATTTTGCGCGAGAGACACTTCCAAAGTGGTAAAATGTGTGTCCCCCCCTTTGACTTCTAAAATAAGAAAATGATAAAACATTACATACATTATTTTTTTCTATTTCTTATTTATGGTTATTGATGTCTTATTTGTGAATAGATTTCTTATTATTTTTAATGTTATAAGAGAATGACTATATCAATTCTGTGTACCTCTTCAACTATCATAAATATATCTGATATATTTTTTAAAAGTGTATATGTATAAATGTATAATACCTATATATTACGTTGACGCACCTTAATGTAATAAACATAATTTTATACTGTTGCAGTTCAGTTCTCATATACGTATAATATGAAAAATATAATATGTTTAATGTATATAAATAAATAAATAAATATGTTTAAACATACACACACGGTCGTCTGTTCCTAAGGTAGGCAACTTAATGCCTGTGTTTTAGGTAACAGCCGACTGATACGAGTATACATTTTTTTAAATAGATATACATATAAATAATAAATATATATTACACCCAGACTCGGGGCGGGAATCGAACCCACAACCCTTCGGAGCAGAATACAGGGTCACTGCAAACTGCGCCAACGGGTCACTTATAATATGAAAAATGCACACATATTTTAACGTTTCACTAAATACCGTCCAATTATAAATACCTCAATACACTTCAATGAATATAAAATACATTTTTATCTAAAAAATAAAAATATATAAATTTCTTATATAAAACGTGAACTTTTCAAAGGTTTTAGAGGTAAATTTATAGCCAGTTATGAAATGAATAGCTGGTGGCTAAGCAGTCAGTTCACATAATTTATCTACGTGCTTTAACTGACATCTTTGGTTAGCTATCTAATACGGAAACATTTAATACAAGCTTTGCCCGCGACTTCGTTCGCGATTACACATTTTGATTTTTTTCCCCTTTCCCAGTTGACCCTTACTGTAATGCGAGATAAAAATGTATGTGGTATCTATTCTTGGATCTTATCAAATATGTATTGTATTGCAAGTACGTATGCAAATATGTATTGTAATTTGTATCTAAGTTTTCTATAAATAAATAAATAAAGCAGGTGAAACCACGTGTATAATATTGTATGTTACGTACATCTATTGTTTCGTAATATATGTATGTGTACAAAAAGTTGTTATAATTTTATTGACATATATGCACATTGTACAAGAAAATATTTATAGGTAATTTACTGTTCTTAATGAGAATTTAATAATGTACATATTCACTCGTATATACACATAAAAAAGTATCCAGTGGCAAGCTTAATTGAAATCCATTTAGTACTTTCAGTGTGTTACGTGGCTAAGATGCAAACAGACAGACAATAATGAAAAAAATTATAATAGAGTTTTGGCTTCAGTGCCGATTAAAGCGATATGTTCAAAAATGTATTTAAAGTATATTTCAGTGTAAAAACTTCAAACCATTACAGTTTTATTGTAAGAAAACTGAATGTATCACGTGGTTTCGTCCGTGTCAAATTATTATTATTATCATTTATTTATTTTTTGTTTCTTAGTGACTTTTCTTAGTTCCTTCTCCTTTATTTTTTAATTCGTATACGTCGTACTACGGTGCTAAATAAATTACACCTCTCATAATAAGGCGCTGTTTAACATAATTTTTAATCAAATTAATACAGTGTCTTTTAAGGTTTTCGCGTTTAAACAAACGCACGCTTACACTTTTTTTTCCATGAAAACAGTTAAGACTTTTAATTTGGTAGTGATATTTTTAATCACAGTGACTAAAACTTTTAAACTTTTTATCAGTACCTACTTGTTTACGTTTGAACAGCTGAGTCGATCAGAGTAATACAAAACTGTTAGAGAACATGAATGTTAAATGACTAAAATAACTGTTATACGGTGAAAGAGAAAGCTAGAAGACAATACTTTTTCCTCTTTTATGCTTAGCTCCCATCTACTCCCTTTGCATTTCTTTTCTGGAAACACACATATTCTGATGGTGTAAATGTTCATAATGGTAATCACACGGGAGGCAGCACACGCTGCCAAGTGGCTGTCTGGACGCAAAATACAATGATGCAGAGCGACTCATAAGATGTTCAGTTTTTTGTCTACTCGTCAAAAAAAAAAAAAAACTTAGGTCTTGTCGTAAGCAGTGCGTGTGTTGTAAATAAATTTATTTTTTATTTAATTTCATAATCACATAAAATCAATTAACGCTGCTCGTTTGATAGTTATTACAATGAATAAAATAAGTTATCAGAAATCTTCTTTAAGTGTCTATATTTCTCAACGCCTCCTTCACAACTTATTTTGGGGATATTATTCGTATGTTTAGATTCACAATTGGACCTAATAGGTGGCGTTGTCAACAGCTCCTAAGATTGTTTTGGTACAGAAAATCGTCTATAGGGTCGTTATCAAGAATACGATCTAAACTCGAGTACAATAGGTAGTTGAGAATATTCTTCCAAATCATACAACCTTATTAACAAGCGTTTAAACGTAATAACACTTGCAAAATGATTAACAAGTACTAGAATTGTTTAAATTACGTTTGAGTCATTTCACGGTCGGCTGATGTTCACGAGTCAGGTTTAATTGCCTGTGAACCTGTCGACCATTGAAGGCTTTTGTTTCCCTGACATGTACAGATATTTTTGTTCCTGACGTGTATCGTTGGGTTTAATTAAATGTATGTTTTATTCTCGGTTAATGGAGATGCTTAATTTCGTTTCATTGTTTTTGGTTGTGTAAGCAAAATATGCTTAACGTTAAATAAACTTGGAAACATTTTGGTGTGATAACCGTTTTAATGAAGTGGGTGAATTATATATAATAATATTCGTGTCGTCGTCTATGGACCGTTATTCGTGGTCGAGAAATTATCCGTCAACCAGCGTGGTGGATTTCGTTCTAACCCTTTTCATGCATGTAGAAGTGACTTCACCTAGTAGGGGGAAGATAAGGCTTTTTTCATATCAGACTTTTTTTTTGTTTCTGACAATTATATTATCATTAATTGCAACTTAATTCGTTAAGTAACTATATTTTTTTTATTTATTCCTGTTTCCGTTCCGTACCTTAACGACCTTAGTGTCCTATTGCTGGCGATAGACCTTTTTCATACCAAGCAGAAATGTTAGAGCTTACTCTGTCACGCTATTTTACTTCGTTTTAATGGATTATTTATATTTACATTTATTAATAAGTGATCTGATACATATCAAACCTTAACGTGTGTGAAATCGCATAGATTTTTTTAAAGATTTTTAATTCATAATAAATATATTAATGTTTAAAAAATATTAATGATGATTCAAGAACGTGATCTTTCGTAACAGTAATACGCCATATTAAAATTGAAGACGTTACGTTTTGTTATTTCTAAGAGGTTAAAATACGTTTGTAAGATCGTATTATTAAAAAGGCGGTGGGACGTAAGATATAATGGCAATGGTTGGCTAAAAAGATCTTTTGATACGTTTTTTTGATACGGCTTTATTTGCCCATGCCTTTTTTTATTTACATTTTTATATTGTTATTGTTATGTTTCATGCGTACTTAATTAGACAACGAAACTTAAGCTAAGCTTAGGATCTCTATCTATCGCGAGTCCTTGCACTGACCACAAATTCGCTGATTTAATATATAAAGATAAACTTAACTTACTTAAAAAATAAACTTAACTTAATATTTTTTTTTTTTTTTCTTATATCTATTTATTTACATTTTTTTTTAAATTCTATTGTGTATATAGGTACTTTGTTTTATATTTTCATACTAGCCTATATTCATTCTTACTACCTTAGCCTAGCCTAAGCCTTTTGATACGTTACTAGTAATATTATTTTTGATTGATTGATTGTCTGATTGAGACTGCTGATGTGAATGTACGAATATTTAAGCCATCGAATGTAGAACGAAAAAATCTACCACCACATCAACCGTTGGATGTCCACTACTAAACGTAGCTCTCCCCCATCATCTCTGGGGGAGTTTGCCAATACTCGCCCCGCTTGGCAGGAGGGTTGGCAAGCACAGTGTTCTGTAGCAGGATATAGTGACGTTGCTGCATGACCTTAGTCGCCTTTTACGATACCTTGGCAAGAAAGAGGTCGGGATTACTTTTCTCTACCGGTCATTGCATGGCAAAAAATAATATTATAAAAGTAAATAATTTTAATACACATATATTTTATACAGCATATTTTGATAGTATATAAACGAGACACAACTTTGACAACTGAGACGCAAACTTTATTCAGCAGTGGGAACTGCTGGAGCTCATGTCTCCTATTGAGGCAAAATTAAAGATAATTCAACCACGATTATTCAAATTGGTAGACGTATCATTATATATACAATATACATATCATAGATCTTAAAGAATTTCTTCCAAAACATGCAGGTTTCCTCATATTTTCTTTCACCTTACTTAAAACACAAAAACAAAATAAATAATACGTAACGTTATTTTATTATATAATATTTTAATTTTAAAAAAAATTTGTCGCGGTTAACGGTACTTGTTCAGATATTAACCTGTGACATTTCGTTTAATCTTCACGCAATATATTAATAAAGTAACAAAGGCTTTGAGCCAATGCAAAATAAAACATTTTGAATGTAAATTTGAACACTATAACCTGATCTACAATTTTTTCCTAAAATATATTTTTTCGTTAGAATCCTTTTTATATAGGACCGTTATAGGCTACGAAACATCTTACTTCGACCCTCAGAAACGCAACAATAACCATAAAAAGAGTAACTGTTAAGCTTGTTACTGATTTTTGTCAACATAATCTACGTTCTGAATTAAAGGTAGCTTCACATCAACTATAGTCTAAAGCGGGGGTGTCCAACTCAAGAGGGCCATATATTAAATTTATAATGTATAGGCGGGCCAGATTCAAATGAAAAAAAAATTATATATGTACTGAATTATTATAACATTTTATTTATTTAATTATATAGTAGGTATATAATATACGGTTGTTAAAAATCATATCAAAGCAATAAAAGAGGGTAATTATTTTGAGATCGAGGAGCGATCGCGGGCTGTAGCCGGGGGCCGGATACGGCACGTGGTCCGTATGTTTGACATCCCTGGTTTAAGGAATGTCGTATGTTTTGCACACAGACGATTCAAAAGTGCTTTTGAAGCCAACTTGGATAAGAAACTTTCTGATTTTAATTAATAATAAAAATAATATATAATAAAGATAATAAAAATAATGTAAGCCACGTATACAGGCTCCTCACATCAATTCGACACTAAGTAAGTGCCCAAAGCATAGTAATCAATACCCACTAACTCTGGGTTACCCTAGTTGTTGTCATATTAGTACCATATATTTTACGAAAATTAAACGATATTAGTTATAGATACTTCATTACTTACATTACTTTAAGTGATCAGAACAAAAGAACACTGAGCTTAAGATGTTTCATGTCATCTAGTAATAGTAAACTATAAAAATGTAGATTATATTGATAATTTTAGTAAATAAATAATAGGACCATCAAGTTTTTATTTAGCTCGTTATATCTGAGGAATATGTTTAGACCTCATTAAAAATGTCTTCAGAATCATGAAAAAAATCATAAATATAAAATAGGTTCGTTAGTAATTTAAGCCAAAATCTAATTCAAATTATATTCTGCCAGTAATGACATACTCGTAGCAGTACCCAAATTAAATTACGAATCTTCTATGCTTATAATGAAATAGCAAATTTCACACGTCTGTTTTTTTTTTCCATAATTTTTCGACGAAAATTTTTCTACGGATCTAAAAACACTCAATTAATCAACATCTCTCTGTCTATATATTTCAACACGCATTTTGCTATTATAATTATCATCAAGCATATTCTGAGGTAACATTTCATCTTTATTTTATTAAAAACTTTTTACTCTGTCAGAAGTTACTATATTTTGAATTTTGTATTTTGAATGAAGGCGTGAGAGAGAGAGAAGAGTACATATGGACGCGAATATAAATTAATATTAGTCTGTTTTATGTTATAATTTGTAATAAATAAACTTATATTAAGATGTTTTATTAAATAAATATTTATTTAAGATAAATCGAACCATTTTTGTTACATATTTGTTAGTGTTATGATTATATGTATTTTATAAATTTGATTAAAAGTCTATATCGGATTTTATCGCGTTTATTTAAAACTTTATATTTTTACAATATTTTAAATTATTTCCCGACGTTTAATCAAATGACTTTAATCAAATGAGTAAAATTCGCGTAAATATAAGAGAACAGTATGTATTTTATAAAGTTGGAAAATGTCGACATTTTCCTAACGTAACCTGGCTTTCATTATGAATCCCGATAATTCCATAATTTGAAGTCGCCAATATTTCCGATATATATATATATATATATATATATATATATATATATATATATATATATATACAGGATGACTGGTGAGTCACTATCAATATTTAAGGAGAATACTCGATACATGATTCTCATTCGAATTATGTAAAAAATAGGTACTTAATTTTTGACCAAATTTTCATAAATTTCAACTCAAATAAATGAAGCGTTGACACTTTTCCAGTCATGCCGGTGGCACGTGCACAGGTGTTGTACTGTGCCGCTTGTTCACATCTAAAAATTGCCAAAGTTCACATCATTTACCCAGTCAACAAATTTGTTGCTTAAACGAGTAAAATATCTTACTATTTTTGCCTATCCTAAGCCAGGATTAAAGTATTAAGGGGGACTGGATCATACTTGTTTATCCTGCTACCCTGTTAACACGTGGCGGCGTTTGGTGAAAACCGGTTGAAAATCCGTGCAGTAGGTTTTGATTTTACGACAGACAGACGCAGCCGAGGACTTTTTATAATATGTAGTGATAGTTATGGCTTGGCTATCACTTCTTTATTATCGGATAATATATGTTTGTTTCCAAACAATTTCTTATTTCCCAAATAATATAAATATTTCCTCATCTCTAACCCCGAAGCATTCCATATTGATATTGCTGTTTCTTTAGTCAATAGTAAAAAAAAAAAATTATAGTAAATTAAATCTATTTTTTTTTTGTATTTCTAATAATAATAATAATAATAATAAATAGTGTTTAAAAATATATTTATTTCGCGGACCACGAAACTCCGGCGCCATCGCGTAGTCACGTATCGTCAACAGTAAGTTAATTTTGTAAATTGATGCTTATTCGCAACTCATTTGTCAATTTCGCAATTCACACGAAATTGTTTAATAAAATTGTCTTTTATTCTAGTATTTCGCGATAACGTCGCCCTTTGTACTTGTTTCCTATTTTTTTTTTTTTTTTGTAATGTTGCTTATTCTTGGTGTACAACGAAGAATAGAAAAAGATTTCCCTATTCTTAGAAGAAACTTACATGCATAAGTATGTAAATTTTTAATTATATTTAATTTATACTTCATACTATCTACTCATGAATCATTGAAATTTTGATTAATTACGTTAGTCAAGCTATATTTACTACATATCAGTGAACTTCAATAACAAATTAGAGAATGCTACTAATAAATATACACATATTCAATGACCAAATCGAGGGACTCTGATATTCTCAGCCGGACCAACTGGGGAGGATCGTCGGGGAACTCTTCCCCGATGAACCTGAAGGCTTCGTTACCCCCAGAATGGCTCGACAGACGCCGGAAGCGGAGGAGGATGTTCCGCTACCCGTCACGGAGACGGAAAAATAGGGCAGGAAACACTAATGCGGAGGTGGAGGGAGGACCTGGCGGAACAGCTGTATGGCACAAGTGTAACGGCAGCCCTTAGCCCGGTCCTTGAACAGTGGATGCGCAGAAAACACAAGCCCCTCACCTTCCGTCTGACGCAGGTTCTTACCGGGCACGGTTGCTACACTATCTGTGTCGGACACACTATCTGTGTCGCACGGCCCAAAGAGAGCCGACGGCTGAGTGTCACGATTGTGGCGCAGCGGTGGACTCTGCCCATCACACCCTCGAGGCGTGCCCGAGATGGGCGGTGCTGCGTCAAGGTCTGACGTCGGTCGTCCGAGGGGACTTGTCCTGGAAGGCGATGGCCTCCTTCTGCGAGACAGTAATGTCCCAGAAGGTGGACGACGAGCGGATGACAGAGGAGGCCGCCGACGTGGCCTCCATCCGCGGGCGACGAATGGGGGTGCGTAGGAGGCGCTACTTAAAGCGCCTCCAGTAATGCCCTTGTGCCCGTGTCGGGCCGGGATGGGAACCCGGTCCTGCTAAGACACGGCGTCGACGGAAATGTTCATAGGTTAGCCGGACAGTCCCCATGGAGGAAAAGTCTGGCCTTTTCGCCGAGGCCAGCCTATCGCTGGAGCCTGCAAATCCTGGACCCTCAAATTACAGCGGCTGAAGGCTCCCGCAGGGGTTTAGTACGGTATTGCACTCCCAAAGTGCCGAGTCCGACATAGGTCTAGGACTGCCAACCTGGGCGTCCTGGATATCATCCGTAAATGAATTCCCCTGCGACAAATAAAAAAGGGGGACTCTGATATTCACATATTCATACATTGAATAGTCACTAATTCTGCGTAATACGATTCTCACATTGATAAAAAGTGGACTTAAAATTTATGAAATTCCACCGATTCGTGTTTAGAAAGTAACCATTAATTTCAACTTAATAATCGTTCTGTTCTCTTATTGTTCTCTTATATTTATTAATCGTTCCGTTATAGTGATGACAAAAGTTCCATTAACACAGATATTTGTATTTATGCAAATATTTCTTACTAGACTGGACATTATTTTAGTGGTATTCCCACAAGTACGTAAAGCTATTAATCCATCTTATTATTATAAGCACCTAACCGATCGATCCTGACGATATTTACTTTACTTATTAAAATCATCCACCTGTCCGCAGTGGAGCTGCGTGGCGTGAACTCCAATACTTCTTCTATAAAGATGAAAAAGGCTTTGCTCAGAAGAACATTGCAGGTACAGATCAATTAAGTCAATTTGAACAAATTTATTTATGTACGACTTAAGGCATCACATCGTACAAACCGCACATAGCTTTAAAACTATAATAAACTGAACTGAATTGAATCAGCTTGTAAATAACCCACCAGCGTTAGCATTCGTCACATAATTATGGTACAAATCACATAATTTATCACTTGGTACGATCGAACATAGAGGTGTCGAAATTGTACGATAATCCAACGTGGACAACATAATATATGCGGTTATTTTTTTTTCCATTGAAATGTCATCGAAATGGAGATTCTGTTTTTTTTTTTTGGTCTCCACTTCCGTGGCAGGATATATATATTCTTACAGTCGAAAAGTATCAGTGTGAAAAATTTGTATTTGTACGATACATTGGAACGAAAAACGATAATTTTATGGCCGAAAACACATAATACTGCCAGCAAATAATGCTAACACTGCAACCCACTGCTCGGCAAAGACCTGTTCTCCATTTACTTAGGAGAAGGATTGGAGCATAATTCGCAACGCTGCTCCACTGCGGGTTGGCAGATAATTTTCTCTATCATGAGTAACGATCGCTATCAGGTGCTTATGACAGCAACCGGGACCGACGACTTTTCGTACTCTCCGAGGCATGGTGAGGAAACCCATAAAGGTCACCACATACCAGTATCTTAAGAAACACCATATACGCCCAGACCGGAACAAATATTTGTACAAAATACAAATATCGGCCACGAAAAGGGAATCAAACCCGCGACCGCCGGCGTTGAGACGACTACTCGCACCACTACACCAGAGTGGTCGTCAACGGTCTATAAGTACTAACTTAAAATAAAAAATATGACAGTTTTCTTTTTATATATATATAAACTTTCTCTCACTCGTCAACGGTCTATAAGTACTTACTAAGTTAAAATAAAAAAAAATGTGTTTTTTTTTAAAATATAAACTTTAAAATCCTTGCTATTCTTTATAATAAGTTTCCATGTTTTATTACAAGTTTTTGTACTCTGTTGTATATTAAATTTTAACCGTAATATTATGTAATTAAGCGTGTAAAATATAATAGCGTTATTATAAAAATAAAATTAAAGAGAAGAAAAGAGATATGTAACTCTCTAAGATTAAATCTCTAAAGAGATATAATTACTGGAATTTTCATTAATTAAGTTAGTGAACCTGTATTCACTACATATCAGTGAATTTCAATAACAACTTAGTGATACCCATTAATATACATACAATTAATTTTCAATGATCAAATCAATGCACTCTGACATTCAGACATTCAAACATTGAGTAATCGCTAATTTTGCGTAGTACGATTCTCAAATTGATGAAAAGTGAATAGTCAGTTGAAATATGTGAAGTTCCACTGATTCATGTTTAGAGAGAATATAGAGCATATTATACCTTTATTTTATGAAAAATATTCCATACAATCGATTCCTTTTATATTTGTGACATTACGGCAATATTTCAAAGAGAATGTTCGTAACGCTTTTCTCTGTGTAAGTCACAAAGGAAAATCTATTCTTTGTCATTGTGTCTATTACGTCATTTTTCCACGTAATTGTACCAAAAACGGAATAGTACAAAATAAAATTTTTTAAGGTATTTTGTCGATATCTTTACATATAAGTGATACTTTCTTGACGTATTTATTTAAAGGTACGAGTATCATAAATACTTCGCATATTTTATATTATTTGTGATTAATATTTGTAATAAGTCAAAAAAAAAAAAGAAAGTGTGTGTGTTAAAGAAAACTGCGAGGGATATTTAGTTTCTTTAAAATCTCGAGCAAACAGTCTAATACAAGTTTGAAGCTCAAAACACACTTTTCTAAAACATAATCCAAGTTAAATTAACCCGAACTTGAGTCAGTCTACCGAAAATATCTTAAACAATGGTCGTTCCACATTCCAGTATTACTTCGAAAAAAGTCCAAGAAAAGTATTTGCAATGCACTCGGAAAAGTAAAATTAAAAATTCTGAACAAATAGACTCTATTTACAAGATTGAAAAATATTAACGTTTTATATAAATCGACATTTGTTTTAATGTACGATCAAAATGCTTAATCAATTAAAAATAAAAATGCGCCAAAGTAAAAATTATTTAATAGTTTTATCCATATTTATAAAATAATATGTTCACTATGATTAACTGACTGACTTGATTCATTCAAAATTGTTGAACCTAAAATATCGTAAGCAGAGTTTCGACTTGTAGATTTTATATACCTACAAATAATTTATAAAATATTTTACCACATTATAATTTAAACGCCCGATTAGAAGTAGTTAAGTTAATGCCAGTTTTAAGAAGAATGTAAAATAGGATATTTTATTTTTCATAATATAATAAATTTAATGCTCTATTAAGACGTAAATCTCGTACATATTTTATTGCGTGTAACCTGTGTCAATTACAGAGTAATTTAACAGAGTTTATTTAACGCAATATGGTACTGTCTTTTAAGGATAAATGCATTACAGCATTAGGATGATTACAATAGGATGATTCAACGATAAAACACGGTGCATCATCACGTGGAAAAAATTTACCGCGTTTGTTACGTACATCGATAAAATAAAGCCTTTCATTTCGTATTTTAATTATAATATAAAAAAAAAAACTTATTATAAACTTACCTGGGTGTGCGAGTAGAACATTGAGAAGTTGGACACTATAACAGGTACGGGTAAGGCTATCGTGAGCACGCCCGCAAGAGCACACAGTGCTCCAACAAACATGCCCAGATAAGTCTTCGGCGCCATATCACCATATCCCACTGTGGTCATAGTGACGATAGCCCACCATAGTCCCAGTGGGATGGATTTGAATTGATTGTCGGGGTTATCCTACGAAAAAAAAAAAGATAGGACATTTTTTCATTACGAAACATAAATTGTTGACTTATTATACTATATGCCAAGCAAAGTACTTATTTAGTAGTAAATAAGTACTTTATAGTAGTAGATAAAGTAGTTATTTTTCAATGATATTAAATTTAATAATCAAATATAATTGATAAGATTATTTTAAATTTTAATAAGTATTACGCAAAAAAAAATACATTTATGGTATCTGAAAAGTTTTGTGTAAAGTTTAGTATTATTTATAAGGTATATAAAAACAATATGAAGAATTGCGCTGAATGTACAAATGTTATAACAATAAAACAAATGTCTTAATTTAAAAAAAAAAAAGTCATTTTATCGCTCACGCTTTAGAAACTAACTCTAACCAATAAACCTTAGTAAACAAGTAAGGGAGACAACTCAATATACGTTGGCAAACTTAGCTGAGGCTACTTTCAATATTACAAGACATGAAGTTACGACGCATACTGAATCTTCTCATTTTTTATTTTATTTTATTTCATTTTATTTTTTGACTACGGATTCTGAAATGAAGTAACTTGACCATGAAATAATGAGAGAGAACCATAGATTTTCACTATTTCTTTTATAGAAATTTGAAAACAATGTTTACGTGTCAGTGGAGTCATTGAATTTCATATAATATAAGTGTAAGTAATACAATAGTGTCGGTGGTAAGAAAAATCGCTAGGGAACGAATGCCTTTGGCTTTAGATCCCTCAGTTTTACAGCCAGGAAAAGGAAATAGATCTGTTTAGGAAAATGGACTGACGAAACGTTATCTACGTTTGGCTAATAAGTGGTTGGAATTATATACCCAATATAGAATGATCGTATTATGTTTCGAGTACGCAATCAATATATTCTCAGGAATTTTTGTGCATTATATTGTTATTAATATTATTTATTATTTGTTGCATTTATTAAAAAAATCCCAATTACAATTTTACAATTGCCAATTAATAAATTTAAAATTTATATTAGAAACTATTTGACAATCAAAACATTTTACTCTGTGCTCGATTATGTAAATGACAAGGATATGTGGGCTTAGTGACGTTGTCCTTTGTGCAGAACTTATGACTAAAATAATGTGTGAGCTATGTATCCACGATTTTTTTTAAAGAGCAACTGTTGAGCTTATTGCCGATTTTTCTTAACATAAATTACATTCCCAATCAGCGGTAATAATCATTTTAACTATATTTAATTAATTTAAGATAATATGTATTGTGTAAAATAATGATTCAAAAGTGCTTATGATGTCTACTTGAATAAAGAAATTTTTGTTTTACTAAACACTTTATTATACATACAATATTATAACAAGTATGCTTAATTAAAAAAATCAAAAAACCCGACTGCGTAAAATACTCTTATTATAAACTAAAAAGAATAAAACAATTTACTATCTTTCATTTGATACCCATATTGCTACAGTAAGTACAGTAAAAATTCAACTCCCCCCCCCCCTCATTCCGCCATTTGCGGGCGCCATTTTAAAAACTTATATAGCCTTTGTCACTACTACAATTTAGACAAATCCAACGACACCTCATATGTCAAAAACCGTCCAGCCGTTTGGGCTGTAGGGCGTGCCAAAGAAATGGACATACATACATACATACATACAGACATACATACATACATGCATACATACATACATACATACATACACTCGAAAAACATAACCCTCCTTCTGTCGTAGTCGGGTAAAAAGATACATGTCATACAAGAGATTTCTACCAGCACACCCGAAAAGGAACTATTACAGACAGAAAATAGATTTTATTTTGATTTGATTTTTGATTTGATATTGTAGGAATTTTAATCTTAGCTCTTTATACGTGAGTTTGGCGATATCATCCGTGTTATTTTGGTACTATTGGAAGCGTTAATCCGAACTAATTAATTAATGAATCTTAGCCCAGAATATAAGAATTTGGAAGAATAAGCTGGACCATTGTCCACAACCCTCAACAACGACTTTTATCTGACACTATACAAATTGTATTACATTGTCCGACTGCGATATCAGATAACTCATTGCTTATCACCAATCGTAAGCTTTGATATTTTTCACCACCATATAGAGTTTCACTTTAATCCTTAAGAAAATATTATTGAAATCAGTATTCTTCGAATTACGAACTTAATACCACTTGAAATATTATTCTAAAATGATATAATGATATTTCGGTGTGTTCGCAATAAAATAGTTTTTATTTTTATTTATTTATTTATTTATTTTTGTTTATTTCAATATGAAATTTGTTTAATAATAATTAAACATAAATTTCACTTCAAAAATATCTAAATTATGACAAATTATGAACTAAAAAATGCTTCCATAAGAACTGTTCTGTCTAATAATTTAAAGATATATTTACAATTATATGGAAATAAAAAGATCGTATGAATTATTTCTTCCACGAGAAATGCTTTAAACAACATCATAGCTAAAAACAGTATCGATATTAACTGAAATAAGCGGTTATGGCAAAGATATTAGAATAATGGTAAATACTCGTTCAAAAATCACGAGGTAATAAGTTTTTAATAGTTGAAACGCAATAATTTTAAAACGCGTTGTAGATAAATCGAGAAGTTGTATATATTTTATTATTATAACGACTCGTATAACCACAATTGGGCTTAGGAATGAAGCTTAAGGAACTTGAGAATAATTTTGCTTTTAGTAAGCTTTAAAACGGATTTCTTTACGCAAAACGCCAAGATGTAACAACACTTGGCAAAAAAAGCTTAAATTTTTTATTTCAGTCTTGAATACAATTATTTAAGATTCCTCGAATTTTTATATTTTAACTTTTTAAGGTTTATGACTACTTTGTTCTCTGAAGTAATGCCAATGGTTATTAAAAACATTACGAGTATACTGATTTCGACTGACTTTTCCAAGTATGTTTGAATATATATTTTTCAAGTTATTATTAGTGTAGCAGTTTCTTAGTGGAGCTATTCTTACTTTTTTTCAGATTGCTCTTAATCAAGAAGAGCCCTCAATAAACCAGTAGTTACTCATTTAAAATTCTATTGTACACATGCATGTGTATAAAATAAACAACATCTACAAATTACGTTTCTTTATTATGACACCATTATATAATAAATACGTGTGCCTGATACCTGAGGTATAGTTATGGACGGTTTTATTTTTACGCAAAAAAAGTACATTTATTTTCAAATAAAAGTATACACACACACAAACACATATTTATATATAAATAATTATTATTCAAATATCTATGGTATAAATATTATAAGCCTTGAATTATTGTAATGGTGGCATGCTAAATATGGTAATGTATTGTTGCTCCTTGTCGTATTATAAGCTATAATCCCACTCTAATCCCAACATAACCAACACTGGACTTAGTAAATATACTGTGACATTAATGTACTGCAAAGCGATAAGAATGTGTATTTCTTGACTGACGACTGTCGCGTCACTGTCATATAAATCAAAGTTGAATATTTATGAGTTTGATCGAACTATCTGTAACTACTTTTACATAATTCATTTTTAATAGAAACTAGATTTCACCCACAATTATAGTTCCTATAATTCGTACCGTGATTGATTATAGCTTACTACCTTCTCTTAATAAACAGAAAAACATAGTTTACTAATTGGTATTAAAATATCATCACATAAAGTACGTCATTTCTGCCTTTTATTTATATTTAATTACCTTTTGAAGTATCAGTTTGTGGTGCAATATACACATACAATTTCAGGTATTGTATTAATTAAAACGGTTGTCATTCAATTTCATTCGTTGTATTCATCTGTGAAATGGATATTGTAGTTGGCTTTATAATATGTTTTTTAATTGTTATAAATATTTTTAAAATACTTATATATGCTAATTGATATCAGTAATACTGTTTATCTGTTATGTTTGTTTATTATATCCGTCAATTCGTTGTAGAGAAGCATTCTAAACAAAATATTTAATTCCTTTATTAGATTAGGCTTTTACCCTTTTCCTGCGTGGAGGAGAGGCCTTTACCCAGCTTATCATCTCACACATTTACAATCTGTTCAGATATAAATCACGTTTTGACTGGCCAGTTGGCATAGTTGGTAGTAACCGTGCTTTCCCCTCCAGGATCTTGGTTCCGATTCTACCCCGATTCTGGATGTAATATTTGCATATATACATATATATATATATATATATATATATATATATATATATATATATATATATATATATATATATATATATATATATATATACACACACAATAAATAATAATATAATATTAAAATATATATATCAGCCGACTGTTACCTAAAACACAAGCATTAAGTTGCCTACCTTAGGAGCCGACGACCTTGTGTGTATATTAAAATAATTAAAATAATAATTGTATGCAAAATTGAAGAGATTCATGAATTTTTACTATCACCTAAAACACTTTATCGAGAGATTTAAGTATATTTTTCACAATAATAATTCTCGAAACATTGAAATGTTGTTTATCGCATTGTTTATTCTCTTTTATATTTCAAATTTACAAAATGTTTTCAAGATAAAACTTTATATGTACTCGTTGTTTAAACAGATAAAGTAATACAAATTCGAAATACAGCTGTTATTTTTATAACGCTTTAGTTCACGCTATATTGCCTGCGTATATTTAGTGTAGATTATAACAAACCTATGTTTTTTTTAATACGTTTAGATTGACTGTACTTGCTGGTATTACCATTGTTGGGCAAAACACATTCTCCTATTTAACAGAATGGTATGTGAAGCTCAATTATCGACTCTGTTTTATTAAAGAATAGCTTTCACCCGCGGCTTCGAACGCGTACTTGCATTGGCAAAAATTAGACTATGTCCTTCCCTAGGCATCAGACTATCCGTATCAAATTATTATAACAGCTCGGTAACAAAGACTCATAAAAAAAGGTTCCTCCACGCTCGCAAAGTGCACAGTAATGAATGCTCCCAGTCGACACTTTAGTGAATTTTTGCGAAAAGAAGGTCGTAAACGCCATGTAATAGGTGTCACTTGCGCGTTTTTGCGTAATAATTTTTAAACTATGTTATGTTATGGCCAAATTAAGTAAGGTTTTATCTAAATCTGTTCAGTACTTTTTGTGAGAAAGAGGAATCAACTTCCAAACAACCTTTCGCATTTGTAATATTATAGAATTAATGAACAATATACGAAAAACATGTTCACTATTCAAATTTGAGTATACAAGCAGTTTCCGTTACATTTCCAGAATAGATAAATATGTAACATATTTAGCATTTCAAAGATTAAACAGTATAAATGCGTATCTGGACTGTTCCTCCACCCCTTTATATATCGATAATTTTGCTGTCACAAACAGTTATTAAATATCTAAGATCTTTGACCTTAATTACATTACCTGCTAATATAAACCTAATAGTTCATCTACAATATTAAATAATATAGATTCATAATGTTTGCTTAATAATTATATCATTTTGTTTAGGATTTAATTTTAAAATTATACAGTAAAAGATGTGATTGTTGGGAATATGATTTTTGTTATAATTAACTGTTAAAAAATAAAATTAATATGTGTATTTTCAATTCAGGTAGATTCTAATAAGTATATTTTAATAAATAGCCGTTTAACACTGGAAATAATAGCCGTTTAACACTGGAAGGCCATCGTAGTAATGTCTAAATGTTTTGAAGCCTCATAATTATCACAGATTCAGAATGTAAATATGCGAAAATTACGTGAACTGAAATGAACTGAATAAGCCTGAAAACATTATTAAATAATATGTAATATATAGATATATAATTAATATAATATATAGCCTATAGTAATAGGCTAAATAAAAGCTCTGTGTTCTAAAAATAATTTTTAAATTTCTATTTATAAATAAGTTATACTTACATGAAAAAAAAAATGAACTCAATTTATTCCAATGAATCGAGATAAGCATGTTTTTCATTTCAATTCGCATCGTGAAGTGTCGATGAATATACAGTTGCTGAATACTCGAATTTCTCCTCTTTCGTCAATTGCAGATTAAACAGTAAACAGACTCTCACTTCAATTATTGCTGATTTCGCAGAGAGTAATATTATTTTTGATATCATAAAATGAGTATTTCAGTGACATTTAAGCATAATACTTGTATCTTAGGTTATCAGATTATTCCTAAAATTACGCTGATAAGGTAGATATATATATATATATATATATATTTATAGTTGTAATGGAATAGGCGTTTGTCTTCCATCTCACCTGATGGAAAGTGTAGATGAAGACGAAGGAACGAAATTAAATATTATATATAAAATTTCATACAATATATATTAGATACTATTATAGATAATTATCTATATATATATATATATATATATATATATATATATATATAGAACTATTAATTTATATAATAACAATTAATTAACACTAAAAAAAAATAAAAAAAAATAAAACTAATAAATATTCAATAGAACTATTTAAATTTATATTATACTAGCAGCCCGCCCCCGCCTTCGCTTGGTTATTTAACTAAAATTTCAAAAATTATAAATTTATATCTGCTACAACTGAATTCATTGGATTTTTTTATAATCTAAATATATCATTTTAATATTAAATACATATATAATACTAAAATATTATATAAATATGTACGAGCATCAAAACTTAACGCTGATTAAACAACTTCTAACGTCTGGTGTAAACTGAAGAGACTGATCAAAGTTTCATCTTCAGCAATTAGTCTTGAATAACAGTTGTGTTTATTCTACTGCAAAATTTATTGAGTGTTTTAGATTTAGAGATTTACCAGCTCCGTCATATATATAAATATTTAAGAGGAAAGGGTACCCTGTGAGGCTTTTTAAAAATAGGTTTTTGAATAAAATGTTCCTATCTCGCTACCCTACACCTATTCACAAACAGCAAGAAAGGGACAACTGCAGCACAGACCGTTTTAGGTAGATAATTATTGACCAAAATAGCATTTTGTAGTCGACTATTTCCTCCCCAAAACATGGCAATTTTTTTTAATGTAACGAATAAAAACCTTCATCTATGTTTTCTTTTTTAGTAAATATGCGTAACTTTTTTTTTTTTTGAATGAGTGTCTGAAAATGGTTAAAAAATTAGCCAATATTTCTAGTTTTTGAATACTCTCTATGATAATAATAATATGAAAAAAATAACAAGAAATAGGGGCATGGTCATGGCAGTTAATGGTTTTATGATACAAAAAATGTATGTTACAGGGAGGAAACAGTCGACTACGACTGTGTGGAGAAAGAATCGTTATCCTTTCCTCTTAATGCCTGTGTTTAGATACAGCCTACTGATATACATATTTATATTTTTTTAATACATATACAGTACTTATATAAATATAATACATATATATTACACCTAGACTTGCGGCGGGAATCGAACCTTCAACCCTGGAGCTGAAAGCAAGGTCACTGCCAATTGCGCCAACGGGCCAGTCATTATCAATATATTATAACTCTTAGGGGTACTCTTTTATCTAAGGGTTGGGTTACTTTATACTAACAATGTTTTTTCATTATTAAAATAAATACTAACTTTACTCATATCAGTGATAGTCGTAGCTTTGTTTTTTTTTTTTTTTTTTTTGGGGCGCCAATCTCAAGCGTTAACTGTCTCAGAAAAGTTAGAAGACTTCCTATTTATGTGTGTTTATCAATTAATATAAGCTGTGTCGTAACATATCATCGTGATTTTTAGTAATAAAGCAATAAACATTAGTATGTCCAAATGTTAAAAGTAATAAAACTCAAAAAGAGTAAAAACGTGGGCTATTTAGTCTGAAAAAAGTTATAGTTTTTTATCTATATATGTAGGTATTTGTGTATATGTGTATGTATGTGTGTGTATGTATGTATGTATTAATATCGTATTTTTTTATTTTATTTTATTAATATTTGTTCATATACATAGTTTTACATCCCTACCCACACCTACGCTAGTCCTTTACCCAAAGGTTGCCTGGAAGAGATCGCTGTGTTAGCAATAAGGCCTCCTGTTGCAACTGATGAAATCTAATTGAATTGATTTCCCTATATTATGTCCATATTGTATTTATTTGCAAAAAGTATAAATAAATAAATAATAATAAAAGAAACATTAAAAATTTGTTACTTACTTGCGATTTTTCCGCATAGTACACGAGACTGGCGAATATGACAATGCCAAGGACGAGAAAAAACACCAACAATGTCAGTTCTTTAGCTGAAGCCTTGAATGTATGGACAAGGATCTTCAAGCCAGGACTGTGCCTTGTCAGCTTGAATAGTCTGAGGATCTTGATAATGGAGATAAATTCTAATATGTCAGCTTTGTCCATATTTCTCTTGACAACTGCGAGTTCCACCACGACATCCATGTAGAAACTTAGTGTGGCTATGAAGTCGATTATGTTGACTGGTGATTTGACGAAGTCTATTATGTTCGGAGCTACCTGAAACAAAATGAGAGATGAATTTAAAATGTTGTACGTTACTAACATGCGATCCCTCGTGATTCCACGTGCGCTACTCTTTCACTACGATGAGCGTTAGCGTAATGTTTTATAGCCTAAGGCCTGTATTATTCGTGTATGTAATTTCGTACGTAAATGTAGGCTCTAAATGGTCAGAAAATAATCAAAACCTGTTCCTTAGTTTCACGTTTTATCGATTATAAATACATAAATATGTTTAACACACACACAGTCGTCTATTCCTAAGGTAGGTAACTTAATGCCTGTGTTTTAGGTAACAGCAGACGGATATACATTTTTTTTAATAAATATACATGTAAATAATACATATATAAATAAACATATATTACACCCAGACTCGGGGCGGGAATCGAACCCACAACCCTTGGAGCAGAAAACAGGGTCACCGCAAACTGCGCCAACGGGTCAGTCAAAATACATCCTTCGTCTTCATAACATGGTACATTAACTTTAGCAAATATTATTTAATAAATTTTTGAGCACAAACTCGATAACAGTTTTATTATCGATTGCATTAAATTGAACTGAATCAGCCTGTAAACGTCCCTCTACTTAGCAAAGGCCTTTTTTCGATATAGAAAACGTGTTGGTGCTAAATCCGTGTCGCTGCTCTATTGCAGGTTGGCGGTTATTTTTTTCTACCATAGGTAACAATCGCTATCACCGACGACTTTAGCCTAGAAACTTTGACCCAGCTGTGGGACAATCATAGACTGTTATAATAAAGTACAATACGATGTATATGTAAATACATGTAAATTTTACAAGAACAGATCCAATGCAATTGTAGGCGACGCGTTAAATCCAAAATGTTGTACCTACTTGTATAAAATTTACATAAATTCTGTGATCATTATTATATATTCAACATCGTCCGATTCTGAGTGAATACTAAATATTATCCTTTTCTGATCCATTGATGAAAACTTATTAAAAATTTATAATTTATCAAATATCAAATAGACAATGAGAAAAGGTCATACGGTTAAGCAAGGAAAACGAGAAGTTTAAAAAAAGACTACTGGTCGATATTAGGATATGAACCGAACTAATCGCTTAATTCATCACGCCGCTTCACTGCGGGTTGGCGCATATTTTTTCCCTATCATGAGTAACGTTCGCTATCAGATGTCTATAATAACAACAGGAACCAATCGGAGACCAATAAAAACCCAGACCAGAATGAAATATTTGTATAATACAAGTATGCCCCGAGCGGGAATCGAACCCATGACCGGCAATTTTGAGGTAACAATTCAAGCCACTAAACTAAAATATTTATCGATATTACGATATGGTAATGTTATATTAATTTGTATTAAATTTTTTTTTTTTTTTATTTATTTATTTATTTATTTTTTTGTATTAAATTGATCCTAAATTTATTTGATAATCCATCCACCACATCAACTGTCGGATGTCCACTGCTGAACGCGGCGAAGATGGGGGGGGGGGGGGGTACCCCGCTTCTTCGCCACGCTACGTCATATTAATTAATAATTGCGAGCTTATACTGAGTACCTATTTTTTTTTTTTATAAAATCGACTAATACTGCATATATCGAAGCCAGACCGTCTAAAAAAATCATAATCGTTTAATAATTGAAAAAAGTTTGCACATAATACATAGAATGTTCTCTTTTTAGAAGTCGGTTAAAATATCATATTTTATTAAATTTACACTCTCAAGCTCTGCTTCACTTATACGCTCTACCAACTGCGTCACCTCGGCTCGATATTAATGCAATTTTCATAAATAAATTTATTATTTCACTTAATAGCTTTCAGAAAATTGCACAAGCCGTGTCTTTTAAATATCAAGTATAATATATTTATATATAATATAAAATGTTATTTTAATATATGTTTAATTAACATAAACTGAACTGAATCAGACTGTAAACAAAGGATGAGAAAATCATGATAACCTGTTCAGTAGTTTCACGTTTTATCGATTATAAACACAAATACATTCTTCGTCTTCAAAACATGATATATTAACTGTAGCAATTATCTTTATTTGTTTACCACAAACTCGTCCATAACCTATTCTTCTACCGTAATTATGGCCATTTTCAATATAAGTTTAAAAAATGTTCATAAGTAAAATAAAAACCTGATACCTTTTAAAATACACTGAAAGGACAAGCGTAGATTTTATTTACATGTACAGTTTTCTGTATAAAAATACATATATACTAAAACATATGACAACTTATAATGGAACAGTGATGAATTGAGCTCTGACCCTACTTCTTTAACTTTTGCTTTTGCGCTAAATTTGGACATAAAAGCATGATATATATTACACCGTGCTAATTCTAGGCAGAGCCGTAACTGAGAAAAAATATCCAGTGACATTTCGGCGGATGCACGACTGGAGCCCGAACGCGACACTGGTCATATACTAATTAGTTTACATGAGTAGCTTAATGTATCAAAATCCCTCAATAACTTTTGTTATTTTAAGTAATTTTCTAAAACTTAGGGCCGATATAAAATGCTGCTGATAGGGTTTATCTCGGACTGAAGTTACTGATGGGTTATTAGAGACTTTATAAGCAGAAAGTAAAACAGGCCTTTAGGGTCTGTTGAAACTTAATTGATAAACATCAACTTTTAGTTTCACGGGCTGCGAATAGAGTCTGACATATCAAATGGAATTTATTGGTGAAACAGAAAAATTATAGTTAGATAGTTGTTATATGTCAGATAATAGGCTTCGTCTAATCTTCGATTCGAAGATTCTGCAATACCTACCTAACGACAAAAGTCTTCGAGTCGTGCTTCCTACCTGTGTATACATATGGCGCCGAGACGTGGACACTGACGACAGGATTAGTACACAAATTTAAAGACACTCAACGTGCTATGGAACTTCCTATGCTTGAAGTATGTCTCAAGGATAAAATCAAAAATAAGATTATCCGCGAGAAAACCTAAGTAACCGCCATAGCCCGTATAATTAGCAAGTTGAAGTGGCAGTGGGCTGGTCACGTATGTCGCAGGACCGATGGCCGCTGGAGCAGATGTGTACTGTAGTAGAGACAGCGTATCGGCAAACGCAGTGTGGGACGTTCTTCGGCCCGCTGGACTGACGACTTACGCAAGATCGCCGGCGGAGACTGGCTGAGGATTACGGGAAACCGGGATATTTGGCGCGAGTTTGGGGAGACCTATGTCCAACAGTGACTACGATAAGCTGAATCGAAGCGAAGAAATGTCAGATAACCATCAGAAATTGGCAAAATTGAACCTTAAAATAAATATTAAATAAAGAAGGAAAGACATCGAATGTTGCAACAGGTTTGATATGAAAATAACTCACATGAAGCTACCTTATAAATTAAAAGAACGGTATAATGATTTCACTTTAAAAATATTTAAAATTCCTTCCTTTCCTATTTTGCATATACAATAATAATTTGCTGGAATTTAGCTGGAAGTTGGTCATAGGAACTTTGTAATGAAAAGACGCAACCCCATCGAGTTTCGGCTTGTTTGATTCGTCTTGACGAGTACTTTGTTTTTCTTTTGATGAGTATATAAAAATAGTAATGAATTACTATTCATTTGTATTATGAAGCTTCTTTTTAGTAGTATAGTTAACCATTTTGTGAATAATAAAATAAATAGATAATTTAGATGTTAACAAATTTCATTTATGTATGATGATGTAACAAAAATAAAATATATTTAGTTATAATTACGCCTCGTCCATCCGCCCTAGATTAAGATTCATAGAATAAGACCCATAAACTAAGATTCATAGAAATAGCAAGAGACGCAAACTCAGCGTCTGGTCGGCCCACCCGCCATCCGCTGGGCGAGAATGTTAGTCATGTCAGAATTATTAAAGAAGTAGCCTCCAAATTGGTTACACGTCTTTAATCATTTAATTTTAAGTTAGTTTAGTTGAAAGACATTAAAGCCTTTAAATCGGTTCCACGTCTTTCATTTTTTTTTATTTTATTAATTTAAATTCAGTTAATTAAAAGTTAGTTAGTATAAAAAGTATTCAATACGCTCTCAAACCAAAAGTGGCGCAGCCGGAGAGGATTCTCTTATAGACTCCGTAGTTTTCTTGTTTTTCGACGTCAGAATTCGTCTACAAAATTACGGGAATATTCTACGAGAGCAGAGATCCTTCGAACCAAATAAATATTCTTTTGTGTCTCGAGAAGCAGAGAAGACTGAATATGGGAGTAGCGGTCATTTGGTGAGCTTTTCGCCAATCCTTGTTTCCGTAATCCTCCTGTATTTTTCATATAATTTATAAGTAATTGTTATTTTTGAGATCAAACCTTGCTCATTATAACGCTGTTAAGTTGATATTTCTGCTGTTAGTATGAAATTATTTGGATTTATCTTTATTATTAGAATAAGTTTTATAAAAAAAAAAAAAAATTAAATAACTGTTATTCTTGAAATTAAACCTTTGCTCGTTATAACATTGTGAAATTGATATCTCCGTATGAAATTATTCGGTCTTATCTTTCTTAGAATAGGAATATAGAGTAGTAATGAACATAGATACTTCATTTAATAAAATTAAATTTTGAATTGAATTAAAGAAATTAAATAATATTAAATTGTTCTAATATTAAAGTGTTATTATACTTGATTTAATAAAATTAAATTTTGATTTGAATTAAATAAATTAAATAATATTAAATTGTTATAATATTAAAGTGTTTTGAACTTATGATACTTCATTTAATGAAATTAAAATTTTGAATTGAATTAAATAAATTAAATAATATTAAATTGTTGTAACATTGAATTATTATATAATTAAACATATAATAATACGTTTAAATTTATGTTATAAGCTTAAATTTTAATAAATACGTATATGATTTTACAATATATTATTTTATAAATTTACAATTTATATTTTTACAAAATTTCTTTTAATTTCTAAATTTGATTTTTGATTATTATTTTTTTTTATTGTGTTTTTATTATATATGTGATTTTTTTTCTTCTTTTCTCTCATGTGAAAGTGTTTTATATTTAAGCCAGTTGCATCCTCTGATTATTTCATTACTCTGTATCTTTATGTTTTAATGCATTAATGCGTATATTAAAAGATGATGCAGCTGCACTCTTGTCTGAACGAAAGGCCATTGTTACATGGCTACATTGAAAGCCTTGTTAATCCAACATTTTGGAGACTCTCGCAGTAAATAGCGCATTAATATCTTTAAAAATTAATCCAGGTGAAACTTTTCTCGGTTTTTGGAATAGAATACAAAATGTTCGGTCATTATTAATGTCGAAGGTCAATTCAATCCATGATTCAGGTTTAAAACTTGCGAAGTCGCAAATTATATTAATAAATAAGTAAAAAATTAATTATGTTTTTACATTAAATGTGTTTTATATAACCTCTCGAAAAATAGGATGCATATTTTTAGGCTTAAATTACCCACAACTTTAGAAGCAAATTTAAATCATTTTAAATTTTTATTTTGAAAAATAAAATAATTTTCATTTTAATTAAACATCCTTCTCGAAGAAGTAAGTTTCTTAAAGCAATATAAGATGCGTAATCGTTTACATGGTATATAATAGTCAAATGATGAGTTGAAGGCCATCGATGACACAACCGCTTAGTCACAAACCCAACTTAGCTTTTTATTCTAAATTTAATTTTAGTAATTCTTAAAAGATACCTCAAACTCATGGTCAAGGTCAACCACGGCCAACTTTCGGCTATAGACCTCAGTTAGGTTTCCAATCGCAACAACTAGGGTACAAACCCCCTCTTCTCTAATTTCAGCAATGAACATTGGCATAAGTTCATTTATACGATACGATGTGAAAGACCTTCTACAAAATTACGCGCGATTATAGATTTAAAAGATCAATTATTAAAAACTAACACTACTTGTATTACATAATATTATTAATAAAGAAATTGATACTGGTTTGCGTATGCCTAGCACCATCGTAAATAATTTTTTTTTTTCTCCATTTATTTCATGAACGAATATATGCGTACATAGTAATCCAGAATACTTTAGATTATCCAAAACAACTCAAAATTATAAATCCTTTTACGCCTAAATATGATAGTAAACAGAAATCAATAGACATTTAAGGAAAAATGAAACTAATATAGAGAGAGACTACTTGAGATAAACTTGAATAAACTTAGACTTGACTCTACAAATGACGAAGAAAAAAATATATATATATACAGACTTGGCCAGGACCATAAAGACATATTTTACTGTGACTAAATACCTTTAACTTTTACAAAAAAACGTTTTTTTAATTTTTTGGTGATTACGATTACGGGAAACCGGGATATTTGGCGCGAGTTTGGGGAGACCTATGTCCAACAGTGACTACGATAAGCTGAATCGAAGCGAAGAAATGTCAGATAACCATCAGAAATTGGCAAAATTGAACCTTAAAATAAATATTAAATAAAGAAGGAAAGACATCGAATGTTGCAACAGGTTTGATATGAAAATAACTCACATGAAGCTACCTTATAAATTAAAAGAACGGTATAATGATTTCACTTTAAAAATATTTAAAATTCCTTCCTTTCCTATTTTGCATATACAATAATAATTTGCTGGAATTTAGCTGGAAGTTGGTCATAGGAACTTTGTAATGAAAAGACGCAACCCCATCGAGTTTCGGCTTGTTTGATTCGTCTTGACGAGTACTTTGTTTTTCTTTTGATGAGTATATAAAAATAGTAATGAATTACTATTCATTTGTATTATGAAGCTTCTTTTTAGTAGTATAGTTAACCATTTTGTGAATAATAAAATAAATAGATAATTTAGATGTTAACAAATTTCATTTATGTATGATGATGTAACAAAAATAAAATATATTTAGTTATAATTACGCCTCGTCCATCCGCCCTAGATTAAGATTCATAGAATAAGACCCATAAACTAAGATTCATAGAAATAGCAAGAGACGCAAACTCAGCGTCTGGTCGGCCCACCCGCCATCCGCTGGGCGAGAATGTTAGTCATGTCAGAATTATTAAAGAAGTAGCCTCCAAATTGGTTACACGTCTTTAATCATTTAATTTTAAGTTAGTTTAGTTGAAAGACATTAAAGCCTTTAAATCGGTTCCACGTCTTTCATTTTTTTTTATTTTATTAATTTAAATTCAGTTAATTAAAAGTTAGTTAGTATAAAAAGTATTCAATACGCTCTCAAACCAAAAGTGGCGCAGCCGGAGAGGATTCTCTTATAGACTCCGTAGTTTTCTTGTTTTTCGACGTCAGAATTCGTCTACAAAATTACGGGAATATTCTACGAGAGCAGAGATCCTTCGAACCAAATAAATATTCTTTTGTGTCTCGAGAAGCAGAGAAGACTGAATATGGGAGTAGCGGTCATTTGGTGAGCTTTTCGCCAATCCTTGTTTCCGTAATCCTCCTGTATTTTTCATATAATTTATAAGTAATTGTTATTTTTGAGATCAAACCTTGCTCATTATAACGCTGTTAAGTTGATATTTCTGCTGTTAGTATGAAATTATTTGGATTTATCTTTATTATTAGAATAAGTTTTATAAAAAAAAAAAAAATTAAATAACTGTTATTCTTGAAATTAAACCTTTGCTCGTTATAACATTGTGAAATTGATATCTCCGTATGAAATTATTCGGTCTTATCTTTCTTAGAATAGGAATATAGAGTAGTAATGAACATAGATACTTCATTTAATAAAATTAAATTTTGAATTGAATTAAAGAAATTAAATAATATTAAATTGTTCTAATATTAAAGTGTTATTATACTTGATTTAATAAAATTAAATTTTGATTTGAATTAAATAAATTAAATAATATTAAATTGTTATAATATTAAAGTGTTTTGAACTTATGATACTTCATTTAATGAAATTAAAATTTTGAATTGAATTAAATAAATTAAATAATATTAAATTGTTGTAACATTGAATTATTATATAATTAAACATATAATAATACGTTTAAATTTATGTTATAAGCTTAAATTTTAATAAATACGTATATGATTTTACAATATATTATTTTATAAATTTACAATTTATATTTTTACAAAATTTCTTTTAATTTCTAAATTTGATTTTTGATTATTGTTTTTTTTTATTGTGTTTTTATTATATATGTGATTTTTTTTCTTCTTTTCTCTCATGTGAAAGTGTTTTATATTTAAGCCAGTTGCATCCTCTGATTATTTCATTACTCTGTATCTTTATGTTTTAATGCATTAATGCGTATATTAAAAGATGATGCAGCTGCACTCTTGTCTGAACGAAAGGCCATTGTTACATGGCTACATTGAAAGCCTTGTTAATCCAACATTTTGGAGACTCTCGCAGTAAATAGCGCATTAATATCTTTAAAAATTAATCCAGGTGAAACTTTTCTCGGTTTTTGGAATAGAATACAAAATGTTCGGTCATTATTAATGTCGAAGGTCAATTCAATCCATGATTCAGGTTTAAAACTTGCGAAGTCGCAAATTATATTAATAAATAAGTAAAAAATTAATTATGTTTTTACATTAAATGTGTTTTATATAACCTCTCGAAAAATAGGATGCATATTTTTAGGCTTAAATTACCCACAACTTTAGAAGCAAATTTAAATCATTTTAAATTTTTATTTTGAAAAATAAAATAATTTTCATTTTAATTAAACATCCTTCTCGAAGAAGTAAGTTTCTTAAAGCAATATAAGATGCGTAATCGTTTACATGGTATATAATAGTCAAATGATGAGTTGAAGGCCATCGATGACACAACCGCTTAGTCACAAACCCAACTTAGCTTTTTATTCTAAATTTAATTTTAGTAATTCTTAAAAGATACCTCAAACTCATGGTCAAGGTCAACCACGGCCAACTTTCGGCTATAGACCTCAGTTAGGTTTCCAATCGCAACAACTAGGGTACAAACCCCCTCTTCTCTAATTTCAGCAATGAACATTGGCATAAGTTCATTTATACGATACGATGTGAAAGACCTTCTACAAAATTACGCGCGATTATAGATTTAAAAGATCAATTATTAAAAACTAACACTACTTGTATTACATAATATTATTAATAAAGAAATTGATACTGGTTTGCGTATGCCTAGCACCATCGTAAATAATTTTTTTTTCTCCATTTATTTCATGAACGAATATATGCGTACATAGTAATCCAGAATACTTTAGATTATCCAAAACAACTCAAAATTATAAATCCTTTTACGCCTAAATATGATAGTAAACAGAAATCAATAGACATTTAAGGAAAAATGAAACTAATATAGAGAGAGACTACTTGAGATAAACTTGAATAAACTTAGACTTGACTCTACAAATGACGAAGAAAAAAATATATATATATACAGACTTGGCCAGGACCATAAAGACATATTTTACTGTGACTAAATACCTTTAACTTTTACAAAAAAACGTTTTTTTAATTTTTTGGTGAAACCCCGAATGAAGACTAGGAATAACCATATAAATAATCTCCGTTCGTACAAAACGAAACTAACAGACAATTTGACAGATCACAAGTTAGGAAAGAGCGCTTATTTCACCACCTTGATTTAGCCAACGAATACCATAAAATATAAAATAGCCTTGATGACATGATATACAACTTACGGACTGTTTTTGATAGATTTAGAGCAAGTAATATAAAAATTAACCTGATAAGTCAGAATTTTTAAGAAAAGAAGTTTTCTACCCTTGACATACGATTACAAAAGACAAACTAAAACGACTCATGACGACAAAATTAATGCTATACCTACTAACTTACCGACTACCAAAAACGACAACTGAGATTAGAAGTTTCTTAGTGTTCGTAGATTACTATTGTCGTTTTATCAAATACTTCGATTCTCTTTCTTTTATTAAAGTCTCAGAATTGCGTGAAAAAAAGCGTAACCCAATCGTAATAGATTAGAAATACATTAACTAATTTAACCTTTTTTTTTTAATGTAAGGAACTCTGGACACATGACTTTCTTTAACAATCCCGACGAATCCCGACCATCTGGCAACCCTAATAGAAACACTTAAACATTTTTTTTTCCTAACCAATTTCCAACAGTTCAACTCAAACCAATAATTATCTTTTATTCATTTTTTTTTTTCATAAACCATTATATTATTTCTACAATCAAATAGTTTCCCTTAAAACTATTTATAAGTCATATACCCTTTTTTATATTCACGTATAAAATTCGGATTTGCAAACACTGTTTTTTTTTTTTAACTTAAAATAAATTGTAATAACCTAAAGCAATTTTAATACCTTATTTTAAATGTTATTAACAATGGAAATTTACTAAGTATTGCATCAGATTGAAATAAGATTCAGAGATTCATATTAGTGTACGAATACCTTACCATATACGTAAAAGTTTTGTGTCATGTAAGTTGAAACGCGATCCACGTATAGGTACTTGTCACACAATACGTTATAATGTACCTACCTTATAGGAATGTGTTCCTATGAAATCTTTTAATAATTATGTTTATAATATTATCATTAATCGATAATACAATCTTTTTCTTTTCCCAATATTACAATAGAAGTATGGAAGTTACTATAAATATATATTACGACATTTTAAATACTGTTACCATGCAAGGTTTTCTGTTTCTTAGATACTACTTATTACAAAATTCATTATTAACATACTGTCGTGAAGAAAAACTCTTTTTTTTTAATACGTAAATTAGATCCCTTTTATTCGGCATTTTTCTATTTAGTACCTAAATCTTATCAATTTGATATATCAATAGGTACTAAATAAATAATTAGCAAAACGGTAATAATTATAATTAGTGAATTAGCGACGAAAGTATTACTTTATGAATTTAAAATTCGAAAAATTTAAATGTTTTAAAACAATACTAAGCACATCATCCGTATATATTTTTTTGTTTGCGCATAACATTTTCAAATTTCGATCATGCTTTGATATGTGCAAGAAATATGAAACGGTGAACTTAGTTCTATTCTTAGTAAAATCTTATAACAAAATCTTTTTAATATTAGTAAAGCTATTTGAATACAAACAAAATGTAATATAGTTATTATATACTTATCATTAATGTATTTGATTCATTTTTAGCTTATAAAAACAAAAATTAAATGCATTATAAAATTTTCGTCTTTTTTTTTACGAATCATATTATATGACAAATTTGTTTAGTATTATAAAATTAAATTACAGTAATTAAGGTATATCCATTGTCATTTGGAAAGAATATTATTAACTATATACCCAAAATATCTATTTGACAAATTACGCACAATATTGAGGATACAAAATTTAAATTATTTTATACTAATTCAAAAAAATTAAAAGGTGCTGTAGCTACTACAATCACTTTCGTTTATACTCGTAATAATCAGTCACTATATATATATATATATTATATATATTTACCCCAGTATGAATACGCCTTTACTTTGATGAGTCACTATTTTCTTAACGCGAACAGACTATAGTAGTTAATGTTGAACATTGTGACACGAGAATTTTATATATAAGATTTTAGTTGCGAAATTAAGATTATTACAATACAATTATACAATAAATATTTTTTTTATATTTTTCTTCTAATGACTTAGTCGATAGGTAGTAAGTACATTTTAAGTTTTTGTTTCAATTTTTTTTTATGCATTCAACTAAATCAGATGGTAGTGAATTTAATAATCGAGGGATGATGTAATCGGACGTTCTCTCACCATATAAATTGTTGGCACGAGTTGTGTTGAGTTGGTTTTTCGCCCGTGTAAATGTACGGTGTATAACACTATACACTATAATAGGTCAAGCCATTGAAATTCAATTGGTGGTCCGTGCTTTTATTAAATACTTTTCATTTTACATAAATAAAGTTATCTAGGATTCCGATACTGAATTTAATAACGCATTATTAAAATAATTTCTAAGTTTACATAAATTGAACCCTACATTTACAGACCCAATAATCCAAATTCAATGGGTTTAATACAGCGTTTTACTCTGATTGAAATTTACAGATTTATTATGATATAACAATAGAAAAATATAGACAACTAGTCCCACAGAAACTTTTTAAGAGAGGTCTTATAAATCCTTTGGATTCCGTAATAAAAATAATGGCTGGAAATCTGGATCATGATGACGCGGTTAGGTACGACGAACTTACCTCTAATTTAAATCATAACCAAATTATTATCTCAAAGAATTTAACAATAGTCTCTAAAATGTTTGATAGTTTTACTAGTGTAACTGAAACAATGAACCAGAACCCTTTTCATTTTATAATCGTTTAACAAAAATTAAAAAAAAAAAAATGTACAGAGCAACTTAGCTGCAAAGCAGAACAATTAGATTTTTGTAACTTATCTTGCGGGATTTTTGTGTAATTATTTATTACAAGCAGTTTTCGTAATATATTTGTTAGATTAAGTGAAATGGAAATAGTATTAGCGTATTTTCTATATTACATCAATCAATTGTGAATTCTAATTTCTAATTCTAAAAGCTTAGTATATCCACTAATAGAAATAGAAAATAGAGATACATTTATGTAAAATCTTATTATTATCTTAAAAAACAATCAGATAACATTATAATAGAAATGTCAATTGCAGATAACTCAATGCACTTATAATAATTTTAAGATGTAATACCATACCAATTTTCCATGAACCTGAAAACAAAACTCTATCAATTATTCCCAAATATCCTTAAATATCCTTTGGCGAAAGAAATAAAGTACTTACCACTTGTAAAACCATGTCGTTCATTGTCGACCAACGATCAATTTCTGTACACTGCTGACGAATCTGTATAAAACAGCTCATGGAATTCAAAGATGACTTGACTCCCTGTAAGCAGCATCAGGTCCAGATCGAAAGGGTTAAGGTTCAACAAATCCATACAGATACCTGGCTTCTCTACAATAGACTGAGGACAACGCTGACCAAGCAATGCAGTCATGAGGTCAGTAAACAATTTGTGTTTGACACTTATCTGATGACTATCTATGAACCCTGTGACCTGGAAATTCAAATTCGCTTCCACCATCAAGCTCTAATAGAATCAAATGTCGCTAAGAAGATTCCAATTATCACACTACCCCAATTAAAAACGGATATGACTCTATATATTGCAAGTTTAGATGAAGTGAAATATATGGCCTTTTCGTTAAAACATAGTGCAGTGATTGAAGGTGTTTTGAATGATAAGAAAGACAATAAATTCAGTGAAATTTTAGGATACGTAACATTAGTTTTAGTAATTTTAATTCTTTTCTTTTTATATTTTTCATAATGTGGCTAAAATCGCCAAAATGTTTATCATTTAAGCAAAATTATCGGAATGAATCTCATACCGATCCTTCCGATAATTTTCCTCTTAGGGATGGAGGAGTTATAATTACGCCTCGTCCATCCGCCCTAGATTAAGATTCATAGAATAAGACCCATAAACTAAGATTCATAGAAATAGCAAGAGACGCAAACTCAGCTTCTGGTCGGCCCACCCGCCATCCGCTGGGCGAGAATGTTAGTCATGTCAGAATTATTAAAGATGTAGCCTCCAAATTGGTTACACGTCTTTAATCATTTAATTTTAAGTTAGTTTAGTTGAAAGACATTAAAGCCTTTAAATCGGTTCCACGTCTTTCATTTTTTTTATTTTATTAATTTAAATTCAGTTAATTAAAAGTTAGTTAGTATAAAAAGTATTCAATACGCTCTCAAACCAAAAGTATTTATTTATTATTTATTTATTTATGCTTTATTGTACACCATTTTTATACACACAACTTAAATATTCTTAGTAATTAGATAAATGTACAAAGGCGGTCTTATCGCTAAGTAGCGATTTCTTCCAGACAACCCGGACTACACGGAATATGTATAGAAAAGGCAGGTGGTGTACTATTACTATAAACTTAATATATAGATGAAATAAACAAATATTATATATATATATATATATATATATATATATATATATATATATATATATATATATATATATACACATACACACACATACATACACATACATACACACACATATACACACACACACACACATAAATATATACACATACACAAATACCCACATTTACACATATAATTATATATACATCTATAATACATACCACATGTACATAATATACATAAGTCGTCATAATTCATCAGAATTTATAAGTTGCAAATTTATAAATAAATAATAAGAAGGGGAGAAAAATACGTAAATACACGATTAGAAAGTAGTGCAAAATATTAATAAATACGACTAATTAACCATAGCGAGATAGTGTTCTTTGACAAGATTTTTAAAAGATGTTAGTGTCTGTGCTTGTCTGATCTTGAGTGGTAAGGCATTCCACAATTGAACTGCCTGTACAGCAAATGACGTTTTATAAAATTTGGTGTTGTGCACAGGTACCCTCAATGTGAGATTCTCTGCTGATCTTAAAACTTTGTTGTGTGTTCCAAGAAATTCAATTTTTTCTTTAAGGTATGTTGGAGTTTTCGCATGAAATAACACACAATAAAGCAGCGAGAGAACATGCAGATTCCGGCGAAAGCGGATAGGTAACCACTTGAGTTTTGATCGGAATGCTGAGACATGATCATATTTGCGCAAGCCAAATATGAAACGTATGGCAATATTTTGGAGACGCTCAAGTTTATTAATTTGTTCTTCGGTTAAATTGAGATAGCTTGCGTCGGCATAGTCGAGAATAGATAGAATTAAAGATTGGGCTAACATAATTTTGGTGGGAATTGGTAAGAAATAACGAAGTCGCTGAAGAGATTTTAGTGATGCAATAGTTTTTCGACTCAGCTCCTTTATATGACTGTTCCACGATAAAGTACAATCTAAATATATACCCAGGTTTTTTACTACTGTACTATATGGTATAACGGTGTCCTTAAATTTGACCTTAGGTAGCTCGGTCCAGTTAACTCTAGAAATCATGCTCTGACTGCAAACAATAATGGCCTGAGACTTAGAGGGATTCACTTTAAGACCATGTTTCTTACTCCAGTTACAAATAACATTCAGATCATTATTGATGACAGAAACTGCTGTGGGTAAGCTTTCAAGAGTAGACTGGAAGTAAATTTGAATATCATCTGCATACATGTGATAGAGAGAAGTTATATTGGATGTTATTGAATTAATGAACAATGAAAAGAGGAGAGGAGACAAGACGCCGCCTTGAGGTACACCGGCATTCACATCACTCCAAGACGAAACAGCCTCTTCAATGCGAATGCGTTGCCGGCGCCCTGTAAGGTAACTTTGAAACCAGTCAATTACTGATGGAGATATGTTGAGAGAGCGCAGTAGACCCAACAGTATGTCGAAGTCCACAGTATTAAATGCATTACTGAAATCTAATAAGGTGAGTACTGTTAAATGCTTGTTGTCCATACCCATTCTAATATCATCGGTAACCTTAACCAGAGCTGTGACTGTACTGTGACCAGGACGGAATCCGGACTGTAACGGGTTAAGGATATTAAATTTGTAAAGGAATCGACTGAGCTGCTGATGCACTAACTTCTCCAAAACTTTTGAGAGGAATGGTAATATGGAGATAGGCCGGAAGTCAGTAATATTGGAGGTATTAGCTTTTTTTGGAATTGGGGTAATTTGTGCAGCCTTCCAGGCCTCAGGGAACTCACAGTTTGTAATGGAGTAGTTTAGGATATGTGTTAATATAGGTATAACAATGTCGATTATGGGTACAATCATACTCCGGCTAATACTATCAATACCGACGGCATTAGATGTGATTGACAAAATGCTCTCCCTAACATCACATTCAGAAAACTGACTAAACGTAAACGGGGGATAGTCTGGAGTTGGACATGAAGAAAGAGCTTCAAGTGTTGACTTTTTATCGGTGCTATCCATTACATTGGCAGCAGAAAAGTGTTTATTAAGGCGTTCAGTATCGATGTTATCAGAAGAAGACTTATGAAATGCTTTGCCAACTCCAAGTGTTTTTAAGAATTTCCATGTCTTCGCTGTGTCGCCGTTTTCGACAGATTTGTGGATATGGCGTCGTTGCGCGTCTCTACACGATGTATTGCAGCGATTTCGAACCTTAAAATACTTTTTACGATTTTCCTCTGATGGATTAGATTTATATCGCGATTGGTAATAAGCTTTCTTTGCAATTAACGATTTTAGGTCATCGGTTAACCATGGCGCAGGGAGGTGTTTCATTTTAACTGGTCTTACAGGAGCGTGTACATCATATAATTGAATTAAAAGCGAGTTAAAAATGTTTACTTTTTCATCAGTTGATGTTGCATCGGCGACCAAGGACCAATCAATCTGACGAGCATCGTCACAAAGACGTTCCCCATCCATTCCACCAAAATTACGCTGCAAAAGTATTTTCGACTTAGCCTTGATGGGACGAATTTTATAGGAAAGAAAGATAAGATCATGGTATGAGAACGCATCAGCAGGACACTGACCAAACTTATACACATGATCTGAGGAAGAAACTATAATTAAATCAAGAAGTGATGGAGTAGAATTAGGAAAATTATGGGTGGCTGATAGTGGCAAAATATGCATGTTGCAGGATTGTACTGCAGATAATAATCGTTTACTACGAGTGTCATCCTTGAGTAAACAGGTGTTGAAGTCACCCATGATTATGGAATGGTCGTAAGCTGTGGTAAAATTTTCTAACGCTACCTCAAAAGAATTAAAGAAATCAACGAGGAGAGATGGGCTATAAAAAACTCCAAGTAGTATTTTTGTCCGAGACATGATTACTTCAATGAGTAAATGTTCTGCGGCGTCCGCAGGTGGAGGTTGGCACGACGTGCTAATTATTGAAAAAGGGATATATGAACGTAAATAAATAGCTACGCCGCCACCTCCCCTGTTGGTGCGATCGTTGCGTATTAATTGAAAACCTGGAAGGGAAAAAGATGTCGAGGGTAAGGAGGGTTTAAGCCAGGATTCGGATATTAAAATAGCATGTATGTTTGTGGAATCAAATGACGCAAGCATATCGGGATAATGTGCCGGAATACTCTGTGCATTAATGTGTACGACATTAAAATGTTGTTTAGAGTCTGAGAAATGGGAGTCAAGAGTCACATTAAGAGGTTGGATTGATGAACTGCAAAAGCTATCATCACTAATGGAAGAATTATTTGAAGACAGAGACAAGAATATATCACTGTCTATGCTATTATTGCGAGACGACATTCAAAGACAATAATTAGATATACTTATGTATATATATTATATATATATATATATATATATATATATATATATATATACGAAAATATACCAAAATAAATACGTACTAAAATAATAAAAGTAAAACTACACTAATCATTACATATTCCCAATCCGCCAGCCGAATGAAGAAATTATTAAAGAAACTGATTAAATACAATTGCACAAGTCACTTGACTTACAGATTCAAGTACAAATACAAAAATAAAAAAATAAAAATAAAAATTAACAAAACAAAAGCAAAATTAAAAAAAAATTAAAAAAAATTATAATTAAAGATAAGAAAGTAAAAACTTAAACGTTAAGAAGTATCATTAATTTAACATAAACAAGCACCTTTTCACTAAAACAGCAATCAAATTTAACATAATAAATAATAATGTTTGATTAGGCATAATGTCGTTCTATCCTTGCCGCATGCTAGCCAATGACAATTAATTAGGTGACAATCTGTCATTGTGGAATTTTTAAGTCAACTGTCAAGTAGGTAATAATTTACTAACAACCAAGGAATTTGTCTAATATACAAACTATAAACTCTTTGCTAACAACATAAAGTCATAAAATCAATCAATCAATCAGTTAATAATTTACTAGTGAATAGTGATAGTCATTAATCCAGATTAATAACATGTGACTAATACAACAGAGAGAAAGATTTCAAGACTTTTTATAAACATATTAGAATATTCAAGACCTCACTGAAAAAAAAAAAAACCTTAAACATGTTATAATAGATATATCTTTCTGTTAGAATTATAAAGTTTGGATAAAGTAACAAGTAAGTTTATAGTAATATTGAGAGTGATAGAATATACATAAGATTGTTTTAAGTATAACTTCTTACGTTTGTAGATTATTATTTTTTTCATTTTTCATTTTATCCGAAAACTTTTAACTATAATACGTTTTATAGGAAATAATAGGGGACCAGGCACCGGGGACTGGAGGCCTGAGCTCTTTTTTGCTTGTCATATTGGGGCTTTCCAATACTTGCTATGCTTGGCAGACGTGTTGGCGAGCTATGGTATAGTATGGTATATATACTATATAAGTATATACTATGGTCTTAGTCACCTTTTACGACACCTCCGCAAAAAGAGGTTGGGATTATTCTTCTCTGCCGATCACCGCACGGCTAAGCCTTCGGATCATTTTAATTATAATAATTTTTGGGTTTATTATTTTTCTGTTGTGTATATTTGTTTTTTTTTTTTTTTAATTATATAGCAATTAATTAAATTATTTGTTATAATGCTTTTAGTTGTATCAATTTAATAAAAAATATTTCACAAATGTCATGCGGGATGGAAAAGACAATAATTTACATTAATGGAAAAATATTACAGGAAGTTCACCAAACAATAATATGGCATCAGCGAAGAAATATAAAGAAACAAGTTAAGGAAAAACAAAATTAACATTTTAGCGAATACTCATTCGGTATCTTCTACAAAAGGGTCTATTTGTTGTTAATGTTCAACGGTAGACAAATTAGACCTTTGTGCATTAATTTTGCCCCTTTTAGAGAAACGAAGGGATGATTTTGCTATGTTAAGCCATCGTTAGGGTTAACAATATTTTGGGGTGCTACAGTCGGTGACCTCCGCGTGGTGCACCCTGGAAACGTAGGCAGCAGCAGCTGCACAGTTTCGATTGCGGAACTGCTGCTGCCTACGGCTAACAACCGACTCGGGGGAACGCCGGGGATGCGATTCAGCGCTCCGGGGACTCCTCTGTTACGCAGAGTTGCCCCGTTGAGCGGCCGCATGGCGTGTAGGGGACAGTCGTCTCCTCGGGGGCTCCGGTGCCACTGCGCTCGCGCGCGGTGAAGCAACGGAGGTGGACGGGTCTGATGTGCACTCGCACTGCCGTCAAACAGAACGGCTAGGCTTGTCTTAGTCGTTCACCGTCCTCTCGTAATCCCGCTACGTGGTGTCGTGGTCATGTCTCGCGGCTACGTGCGGGACCGAGGGTCTTGCCTTAACCGGCCGGACCGCGAGGAAGAAAACCTCTATAAAAAATTACCCCGAATCCTAAGCGGCGACGCAGCGCGAGGGGATGCATGGCTGACGGGTGGATCAGTCTCGACTGCGATCCTCGTCCGGGTACCGGCCGACACCCGCGACGAGTTACGCTAGGCTTACCCAGGTACAGGGGGCACTGCCTGGGCGGACCGTCTTTCCCCCATACTCGTGGGATCTAATATGGATACGTTCATTATTAAACATTACGAAGAGAAGGGTGAGGGAGAAGAGTCGGCGGCCGTCGACTCTGATGACTATAGTTCGGCGGCGGCAGCCAGCGATGGTAGTAGGAGGGGTAAGCGGCCCCATGGAAGTCCGCCGCCATCTTCCGGGGGGAGTTTGACCCTCGCTGGATGTAAGAGGCGCGTGATTAGGCGAGAGGAGCCTGGCTCCTATTCTGAAAGGGCCTTTGAAGAGCAAGTGAAAGTGGCCGAAGAGGGGCGCAGAGCGTTGGGCGTGGCAACAGGGGACACACGCACAGCCAATGCTCTGGTGGATCAGGCTGCCACAGATGTGGACCTGATCCTCAAGGTGGCGACGAGATCGTCGAACCTAGAGGGCACGTTCGTGCGCGTCCTAAAGGATTCGGCGGCCTCTATAAAAGCGGTGGTTGAGGCCCTTAAGGAAAGGACAGCCTCGGAGGAGGTACTTAGGCTCCAGTCGGAGAATTCCCGGCTAAGACGGGATTTAAACGACCTCCGTAGACAGGTGGTGGAGCTCCAAGAGCGCCGGTCTGAACAGGCTGCTCCCACCTGTCTGCCGAGAGAAGGGCAGAACTTCGCCGAGCAGTTACAGGCGTCGGTCGTTGCGTCAGTCGGGCGTATGATCGACGCCCGCTTTGCCGGCATCGAGGAGCGGTTGCTGCCGGTGAAAAAGCTGCGGCCACCGCTTGCGGCGGAGAAGAAAAAGAAAAAGGCGACGCGGAAGGTGCCGTCGTCTATCACCACTCCCGCTCCAGTGCGGAAGAGGCGAGTGCCCGTGACCGAGGAGTCGGCACCCGCGTACGAGGCTAGCGACGGTCAATGGACCACCGTCGTGGGGCGCAAGACGAAGAAGAAGGCGGTGAAATCCTACGCTGCCGCCACCGCCGCTGCTCCAGCGTCGAACAAGAAATCGCAGCCACAGCCGCAGCCTCAGCCAAAGAAGGCGAGGAAGCCCAGGCTGGCCGCCCCCAGAGCTCCGGCAGTACTAATAATGCTGGAGGAGTACGCCGAATCAAAGGGGGTTACCTACTGCCACCTACTGGAGCGGGCGGCAGAGACGGTCGACCTGAAGGAAATCGGGATTGACGGCGGCCTAAAAATACGGCGTTCCGCGACCGGGGCCAGGTTGCTGGAGCTGCCGAAGGGGCAGTCCCCGGAGGCGGCGAAACGTCTGGCAGAGGAGCTGCAGACGGCGTTTGGTAGCTTGGCGAGGGTCGTCCAACCCATGAAGCTCGCGAGTCTGCGAATCTCTGGGCTGGACGACTCCGTCACCAGCCAGGCGGTGGTTGCTGCTGCAGTGAAGATCGGCCGGTACGACGCCGGTTCTGTCAAAGCAGGCGCAATCGCAGTCGGACCGGGTGGGTTAGGGTGCACGGTGGTGCGATGCCCGATCCCAGCCGCTAAGGCTCTGGCCGAGGCTGGCAGGCTCCTGGTCGGGTGGAGCTCGGCCAGAGTCCAAGTTTTGGAGCAGCGGCCCATGCGCTGCTTTAAATGCATGGGTATCGGGCATACTCGCCCGACTTGTCCGGCTGCGGTCGACCGCAGAAGCGCGTGCTACCGGTGCGGCGTGGAGGGGCACATTGCCCGTAACTGCACCGGGGCACTGCGCTGCGCCGTTTGCGCAGATGCCGGCAAACCGGCGTCACATATAATGGGAGGACGGGAGTGCCGGCCCCCAAAATCGAGGGTTAGAGCGGTCGCCAAATCTTCGACCGCTCCCCAAAACCCATCGCACCAGGTCACGGAGGAGACTGCGGCTATGTCATCATGACCTGCCGCGGTTTCCCCCGTTCGCCGTCCTCTGGTGCAGCGGAGATAGAGCGCTCACGGTGCCCGCGAGCGCTCTATTTGAGAAGGTGGCCCGCGTAGGCGAGCCAACCGTCGGGGCGTCACGGTGGCATGCGCCAGCGATCCCGTGGCGTCCTTGTACGACGATGAGGGCACCGCTGGGTTTTAGTGGGTATTCTGACTTCGCAGTCAGCGAGTCCCACATACCCGTCACCTTCGGGCGGCGGGATACGTAAACGTATTTCCCAGCGTCAAAAAAAAAAAAAAAAATGGGTTAACAATATTTTAATGGATACACATAATTCCGTCAGACAATGTTTATATACATAGAATGTTTTTGTAAATTTCGATGATTTTTTGACTTGTTGTCAGTGAGCGACAAAACGCTACAAACGTCTACACGATGCAATGCGAAGTAATTGTAAAAATGTCAAATAATAATTTTATCTTCATATTTTCTGTGTTGTATCCAATGAATTTATATCATAACTGGAACGCTCATTAATAAAATTGTATATTGAAATATACACCTTGAAATATTTGTTGAGGTTGAGTCAAAAATCGTTCCGAGCATTTTGTTGACTACTGGTATTTTGTCTCTTTCTTACGAAAGTTGCCTTGAATCCGTGGTAGAAATAGATGCAATCCCGGCCGTAGGAACGTTTTTTGAGTGCACGTGAGCATTCCAGTTTGTATATAAATTCCTTGGTTGTATCTGTTATAAGTGTTGCTATTGTTGTGTCACGACTAATAACACCAATCTTCATCTTAAACACAAAATGGACAAACTGCTTTATTATTAATAATAAATAATAATTTTAAAAAATCGACTTCAATAAACTCTACGTAGTCTAAAATATCATTATATTCTGTTCTCTTAAAATCAGTAAAAACGTATCATACGTCAAATAAATCTTTATAAAATTATTTGTACCATATAAAACCAGCTTATAAAACCAAATTTGAAAAAAAAAGTTACACGATATTAAAGTTTAAAAAATCACACTTGAAAATTAAATGGTTTCATATTGGATTTAATTTCATGACCTCCGTTTACGATACACGTGTACCATCACTAGGCTCTCGCGGAATATAAGTAGTAAATATGAATTTATTTCCTATCAAAAGTCTAATAAAAAATTGTCATACTTTTATTTCTTATTTTTAAGTACCAGACGTCCTAAAAATTTGGTCACCCTAAGGAGTACTTTTTACTAAAAATCCATCTGTGGTATTAGACTATTTTTTTTCCTTCTCATACTAATGATACAATAATAATAATAATATATATTTTTGTATAGTTCTTAAGGCATAGTCGTACGAAGCTCTTATGCATGTGGAGCTAACCTTTAAATGTCTGTTACAATAAGTTCAGACAGTTGTGAAACGATACGTAAGAGGGTATCATTGTAAACAGACGTTGGTCAGTCTAATAAATAAATAAATAAATAAATAAATATACACAAACATTCAAAACTAAAGTAAAGCCGCAAAAGGCTGATCTTATTTGACACATTTCCATAGGAAACAAGAATTATATTAGAGAAGGATCATTATACAAGACGAATCAAATTACGTTTATGTGAACTAAAGGACTTGTCTAACTCTATTTCGACAACGAGGCTTTGAGTAGGGATTTAGATTCATTGAATCACTGTTTCACGTTTATAGAACTTTAAGTACTATTGGGTATATAAATTATATTATGAATGACATTTACCAGGTAAGGTTACCAGGTGTATTTTTAGTAAATTTACCAGAAGAATCTTATAAATTTTGTTCTCACAAATTTTATCATAGATCAATATTGTATGCGGTGATTTCTATCGGAATAGTACTAGTTTTCACATATTTATTGTTAGAGAAAATCGGAGTGCCAGCAATGCTGTTTTTTAGATAAGGCTTTTAAGGATTTCTAGTGGTGTTACTTTGATATCAGGAAAACTTGCTGCTCGTGTTTTCACTGCTTCCATAAAAAATCGATTATCCGCCATAGAATAGTGTGGTCCGTTATGTTTGGTCTCATCTTCATTATGGTGAAGAGATCTTAGCCAATCAGAAAGACATTCATAGACAGTTCCAGCTTAGTTCAGGAAAAAAAGGGAAATATTTACTACATAATAAAATAACACAGTTTAATTATAAAATTGGAACATATACCTATCTATAAAAAGTATATAGTAAACAGTATAGTATTTTATGTAGATTAAGACATTGATGACTCGTATAATATTGGGTTGGCACAAAAGTAATGAGACACTAAAAAAAATTATACGTTTCCTTTTTCAAGTTAATTGCTTTCGATAATATTCTAGAATATTGTAAAACATTCTAGGTACTTCTGATGTATATAAAGCCGCTCTCGCGATCGGTTTAGTCAGTTTGAAGAAAAATGGACAAGCGACAAATTCGAATTTTATACTTATACGAGTACTTGTTAGGCCACAGAGCGCGGGGTGCGGCTGACAATATCAACACTGCATTAGGCGCTGAAAGTACAAGCCATGCGACGGTATCCCGATGGTTTGACCGTTTTAAATTAGGAGACAGGAGTCTTGAAAGTCAGCCACACTCAGGACAACCAATCGCAGTAAATGATGACGATTTACGCCGCGAAGTGTAATTGAATCCGGATGATACCGCGTGAATTAGCGGAAGCACTTCAATGCAGTTACCACGCCGTCGAAAACCATCTGCATTACCTTGGGTATCGAAAACTTAGGCTCGGTGGGTATCGCACATCGTTACAGACACCAGTCGTGCAGTCCGTGTCGCTATCTGTCAATCACTTTTCTGGTTCACCTGTTTACTGGTTCTGGAGATGAATCATGGATTCATTACGATAACAATACACGTCGTGATTTTTGGTTACCTCGAGGAGAAACGCCACCAACTTAACCGAAGCTGAGTCAAAAGAACTGCTTAAAAGTTCTGCTTTGCTGTTTCTGGGACGTATAAGGCATACTGTTTTATGAACTATTACACAATAGAAGTATAAACACTGACAAATACTGAACCCAGCTCATCAAACTATCTGCTGCTATCAAGAAAAAACGACGAAAACGTATCAATGTATTTTTACTGAACGATAACGCTCGACCTCACGTCGCATCTACCGTTTGCCAACAGTTGGAGAACTTAGGCTGGGAGACGATATCCCACCCACCTTATTTCCCAGACCTCGTCTCATCAGATTATCATTTGTTTAGAGCCCTGAAACAATATTTGCGGGGTAAACAATTTAATGATTTTTCTGAGGTAGACCCGGAGTTGAATAAATTATCGACGCACAGCCATCAGAGTTCTGGGCGAAAGGCATCCAAACTTTGCCGGATCGTCGGCAAAAAGTCTTAAGCCCACCATTCACTAGGCGCACCGCGAGCCGAGCCCCGAGCCGTACCCATCCGTGGACAAATCCGTCGTCGTCCACACACTACACGAGCGCCGAGCTGCATTCCAGTCGCTTGCGTACTTTGGTGAGCCCTGCCTGCCTTCAAAATATATTATATAAATAAATTCTTTCTTTCTCGATATTATTAATGTTTTATAAATCCTTGGGAGAATCTATTATATCTTATGGACTAAGCACCTAAGGTCTTACATTTAAATCAAATCTTGATAGAATTTTTCATCTTCAATTAAGAATAATTATTAAAAACAATTGTACCCATATACGTAAGAAATACATACAAAAAATGATTACTTGAAGTTATTTAATTACTGCAAAGTAATGCCAATTCATACTAAAATAAAATATGCGTTATTAATCGAACAATATTTTAATTCTAATAATTCAAATCAAATTAAATCATAAGAAAATAACCTTCTGGTTTTATTACAAATCCCTAGACATACTAATTATTATGGAAAACGTACACTTGAATATATTATTCCTTTGTTAATAAATAATCTACCATCAGATTAAAAAAAAAAGCTATAAAAACATACTTAAAAAATTCTTTTTAGACCAACATATCGATAGCAAATAAAATGGCCACATGTATATAATAATTTATAATATATTATTTTAATTAAAAATTATATATATTATTTAGATTAATAATACATAGAACTCGCACTCGTGTTGATCGCTGTCTTCAATTATATGTATTATTTAGATGTAATTTAGATATAGTTTTTTATTTTATCAGCAATAAATGGTACACGGTAAAGTTTTATTGTAAGCTTATGTTGTACCTTAAATTTATATTTTTATAAACTTTGTAATTGTTAAAATAAATAAATAAAAACGCACAAAAGTTGCTTTAGTAGTCGATATGATCGTCGAACGACATGTTATTATACTAGAGTTGAACAAACAACACAAAACTGCGTGCACGCACTTAGCGCGCTAAGCGAATGACTGACAAGTTCACCGACAAATCCGTGCAAGCACACACACATACGGATTTGTCCAGCGCGGCTAGGGTCCGGCGCGGCGCTCGCCACTCCAGACGGCGAGCGCCGCGCCGCCGAGCCGCGAGCCGGACACCGAAATACATTCACACGCAGATTTGTCTGCGTACTTGTCGCCAGCGAAAAATCCGATGGATGGGTGCGTCTGTGAATGGTGGCCCTTAGATAATAATGGTGATTACATCATTGACTAAGTTTTTTGTATTGTAATAATAGTAAAAAATATAAAACGTAAACGAAGTGTCTCATTAGTTTTGTGCCAACCCGATATATGCGGTGCTTGCTAAATTTTCAATATAATTTTGGTAATAGAATATGCTGAAGTCTAATTCTTCACCCAAATAATAGAAAAAAAAGGAAAAACTTTTTTAATATATTCAAGAATAAAATTATCTCACATCGTGTACAAAGTTTTTCCAAGGGAAACTCTAGTTTTTAACAACTTGTGTCCTAATTGCAAAATGTAAATGTAAATTTACTAAGTTACAAAAGACAAATTTTAAAACGCTTTGAAATATTAAATATTATAATTATAGAATATCTTGGAACTCTTATGGATTCGTCATGTCTGTCTGTCCGTCCTTATGTCACAGCCACTATTTTCCTAAACTACAAGAACTACATTGTTGAAACTTGGTATAACGTAGATGTATTCTGTGAACCGCATTAAGATTTTGACACAAAAATGGAAAAAAAAAAACAATAAATTTTGGGGGTTCCCCATACTTAGAACTGAAACTCAAAAAAAAAATTTTATCACACCCATACGTATAGGGTATCTATGGATAGGTCTTCAAAAATGATATTGAGGTTTCTAAGATAATTTTTTTCTAAACTGAATAGTTTGCGCGAGAGACAAAGTGGTAAAATGGGTGTGTCCCCCTGTAACTTCTAAAATGAGAGAATAATAAAACAAAAAAAAATATATGATATATATTACCATGCAAACTCCCACCGAAAATTGGTTTGAACGAGATCTAGTAAGTAGTTTTTTATATTTTTATTATTTTTTTTATATAAGAAAATACACTATTATTAAAACATCGATCAAAGTTACAACGAACAACAAGAACTTTTATATGATGTTAGCTGCTGCTACGGAACCCTTCATGGGCGAGTCCGACTCGCAGATGGCCGCTTTTTTAAAATGGGACGAAAGTTAAAATCAACGCAATAAAAAAGTCCCACTAAATATTTAGTTTTACATAGATTGTTTCAAGTTTTTAATTTCAAAATCGGAATTCTAAATTGTAATTACATTAAATTAAATTTTAATATAGAATTTCGATTAGCATGTCGCGATCTGATTAAACATTTTCGATATAATATGTTTTCCAGGCTGAAATAGTATTTTACCCCGTTGGAGTTCGCTGAGCGTAAAAGATTTATTTATTATTATTACAGGACCACCCACGGTTTTGCTCATTCTAAAGCCGTAGGAAAATAATTGTTTAAGTTAATTCAAAACGTAATACTGAGCGCACTTGTACAAGCAATTTCGACGCTCCAGCTTACGAGATGCACATAAATTTAATGCTGCACATTGTACACTGTGAAGTCATATAAATGACAATACATTTGTCTCATTTGTATTTGTGTTGTTCTAGATAAGAGACCGAAGTTAGGACGAAGTTATGACTTTTCTGATCTTGTGCTGGTAAAGCCATCTAATGGTAGTGGGTTAGATTTTTGCTTGAACTGAACTAGCCTGTAAGCGTCCCACTGCTGGGCAAAGGCCTCTACCACGCTGCTCCACTGTGGATCAGTCGACATTTATCTAATTAAATCTTGCATTTTTATTATTTCATGTACCTATTAATTATAAATTAATAACTTATATCAAAATACATACATTTCAAATCAATGCAAAATTGTCCAATATTCTTATATAGTTAGTTCAATTTTCTTGTCCGATTTTTTTTTTCACATTTTTCCTACAAATTTTACCAGTTTAATCAGTAACGAATTTGTGACATCTCTAGTGCCGCAGGTGTTAAGAGCGGCGATGATCTTTTAACATCAGGTGGTCTATATATCGTTTGTCAATTATTATTTACATTTAGATGATATTATTTCTATCTCTTGATCTTATTATCTGCCCTCAAATGGCTGTTTCGAGTCTGTTTCGAAAATTGTAACAGTATATTGAGTGTCTTTTTTAAAAATATATTGAAAATAACCGAAGATAGTACATCAGATAGTACAGGCAGCCCATATTCTCGTTCACTTGCTAGACCCATATAAAAAGACAAATCGCTTCTAGTTTCATTATTTTTAGAATAGGTTTAATTATAGAAAACGAAACACCACCGATTACTACTAATGTTCACCTATGTCACTGTTTAAACAAAGTAATATGTTTATGCCATCAAAAACATAACTTGTAAAAAGAAACCAAGTCTCGCAACTCACTTCTTCTTCCGTAAAAAGTTGTGAGATCCATGTAATACCAAGTCGGCTAATTTATTCAAACCCTACTTAAGGGTTCTTCTGTTTTAAGTTATTACGTTAGTAGCTAACCTAACAACATCGTATAGTTATCATATCAATATTAAAAATCTTTGATGTTTTAAATAAATAGACTGATTTGGCAATCGCACTAAACAATCTAATTTAATATAATATTCCTATGTGTTACTTCTTAGATACATTGTTTTCATGCGATTGCCAAGTCAATCTATTTATTTAAAACATCAAAGATTTTTAATATTGATATGATCACTATACGATGTTGTTAGGTTAGCTACTAACGTAATAACTTAAAACAGAAGAACCCTTAAGTAGGGTTTGAATAAATTAGCCGACTTGGTATTACATGGATCTCACAACTTTTTACGGAAGAAGAAGTGAGTTGCGAGACTTGGTTTCTTTTTACAAGTTATGTTTTTGATGGCATCTCATTTCTTTTTGTAGACAGTCCTACTTATTTTCCTTTCCGGTGTCTTCTACTTCTTTAATATCAACAACGTATTTTCTTAAAGCCTTCGCTAGGTCTAATGAGCTTTTCTTATTTTTGTAGATATTCTTCCTCTTTTTCTTTTCCGATACGATACAGATATATATTATAATTTGATTGTCATGTCATATATATTGTGATCTCAAGTTGACAACTTGAAATACTTGACAAGAGACATGAATGAAGTATGTTTAGCCGGAAACAGTGTTGTCAGATTGCTGTCGATTTTTTACACCTAAACTTCCATAAAAATAAACTGTTAAAAAAGATTTAAAAAAGTGAATGTATACTTATGTACGTACGTAAAAAGTTATACTTATAATAAGACGATGCGCCGAGTTAATGGTTGGTGCGTGCCATCTGTAAACAGACCCTGAAAACCCACTAAAACAAAGTACTCGTCAAGACGAATCAAAGGAGCCGAAACTCGATTGGGGTGCGTCGTTTTATTACAGAGTTCCTATGACCACCTTCTAGCTACATCATCAAACCCTGATTACCATTGAAAGACAAACTACTCGTCTAGAGGATTCAAACGAGCCCGAACTCGATGAGGCTTTGTCGTTTCATTGCGTAGTTCTTATGACTGCGTTCCAACTCCATTATCAGATTAGACCCTGGTAACTATCTAAAAACAAAGTACACGTCAAGACACACCAAACGAGCCGAAATTCGATGGGGTTGCGACGTTTTATTACAGAGTTCCTATGATCACCTTCCAGCTCCATCATCAGACCCTGGTTACCTTTGAAAGACAAACTACTCGTCAAGACAATTCAATCGAGCCCGAACTCGATGGAGTTGCGTCGTTTCATTACAGAGTTCCTATGAGCACCTTTCAGCTCCATCACCAGACCCTGGTTACCATGAAAGACAAACTACTCGTCAAGATGATCCAAACGAGCCCGAACTCGATGATGTTTTGTCGTTTCATTGCGAAGTACCTTTGCCTGCCTTCTAGCTCCATCAACAGATCATACCCCGGTAGCCATCTAAAAATTAAGTACTCATCAAGACGAATCAACAAGCCTAAATTCGTTGTGGTTGCGTCGTTTCATTATAGAGTTCCTATGACCACCTTCCAGCTCCATCATCAGACCCTGGTTAGCATTGGAAGATAAATTACTCGTCAAGACGATTCAAACGAGCCCGAACTCGATGAGGTTGTGTCGTTTTATTGCAAAGTTCCTATTGCCACCTCTCAGCTCCATCATCAGATCAGACCCTGGTAACCGTCTTGAAACAAAATACTTGTCAAGCCGAATTAAACGAGCTGAAACTCGATGGGGTTGCATCGGTTCATTACTGACTTCCTTTGACCACCTTTTAGCTACATCATCAGACCCTGGTTACCATTGAAAGATAAACTACTGGTCAAGAGGATTGAAACGAGCCCGAACTCGATGAGGTTGTTTAGTTTCATTGCGAAGTTCCTATGGCCACCTTACAGCTCCATCATCCGATCAAACCCTGGTAACCATCTAAAAACAAAGTACTCGTCAAGGCGAATAAAACGAGCTGAAACTCGATGGGGTTGCGTAGTTTTCATTAGGGTGTTCCTATTACCACATTCCAGCTCCATCACCAGACCCTGGTTACCATTGAAAGACAAACTACTCATCAAGACGATCCAAACGAGCCCGAACTCGATGAGTTTGTGTCGTTTCATTGCGAAGTTCCTATAGCCACCTTCCAGCTCTATTATCAAATCAGACCCTGGTAACCATTTCAAAACAAAGTATTCGTTAAGACGAACCAAACGAGCCAAAACTCGATGGGGTTGCGTCGTTTCATTACTGAGTTCCTATGACCACATTCCAACTTCATCACCAGACCCTGGTTACCATTGAAAGACAAACTTACTCGTCTAGAGAACTCAAACGGGCCCAAAATCCTTCCTTTGGCTACCTTCTAGCTCCTCCATCAAATCAGCACCATGTAATCATAATATTGCATTGTCACATGATTTACTATTATTTTGGATCAAATTTAATTTGCAAGATTTGATGACAAATATCGAGACAGGTGAAACAAAATAAAAGCTTGTAAAAAGTGAGTTGACACATCCAGCGCAATGAAGTAAGTTAGCGCAATTGCGCGGCGCCTACTACTTAGCTTTATGTTGTCGGTTTTTTGTCACAGAGTACACGCGCATCGAATAAAAATTTACTCTCATCAAGAAGTTATAGCTTTAAAATACAAAAGTTATTTTGAGTCCTTATTTTCTATATTTATTTTTATTTATTTAATGTTAATATACATTAATTAACAGTTATTGCTGTTATGACTCACTTAATCAATCAGGTGCGTTCTAATAATGACATAATTATATGAACTCAAAAATGATGATCACGCTGGCGAAATGGTGCGCGCTGTTGTATATTAAGCGGGAGATCCCGGGTTCAATCCCCGGCAGAGTAAATTTTCTTTCTCTGATCTGCTTTGGTGGGAGTCTTTGGTAGTGGCTAGTTACCACCCTATCGGCAAAGACGTGCCGCCAAGCGATTGAGCGTTTTGCTACAATGCAGTGTAGAAACCGATTAGAGGGATAGGTTTAATATAGCTGCCAACTGAATAAAATAAAATAACTCGGCGGGCAAATCACCTCAGCCAGTCGCGGTTATGATTTATTAGTGTTCTTTTATACTTTGCGTGATTTTGGTACAGATACATAAGACATGTCCCATTCTTGCTTTTTCATTCCGTTGACCATTTTACAGGTTACCTTTGAAGATAATTATATCTAGGTACCTATCTACACCTATTATTCCACTATGTTATACTTGTACGGGTACATTGATTCATTCACTGCAAATGTAACTTTGTAATCCTATATAATTATATGGGATTACAAAGTTATTTATGCAGTTGGTGTATCTAGAAAACTGGACCGAAATTGCAAAATATTTGAATTTTTCCTTGGTTTATATACTAAACACTAATGGTATTCTAAATTTGAAGCTTTTATGTCTGCTAGAAGTGCCTTAGAGTTTTGATGATCGGTCAGTCAGTGAGTGACAAAATTCGAAACTTTGACTAATTATAATTCTTAAACTACTGGTTCAAATTGAATGAAATTTGAAATATACCGTGTTTATACAATGCCTGCTTGGGTATTGAAAATTCAGACTTTTAGTTTTATCCACAACGAAGTTATAGGGGGTCGAAAATGGCCTGAGTTGCTTCGAGAAAAGATAGTACGGCCGTGCCACTTTTTTTTTTTTGCTCGACTTGGCGGAGGCACTGCCGTGCCTCCAGATTAATTATTTAATATTACATAATTTATATTTATTTAAAAATACTTCTTGTATTAAAAAGTCACCGATTTTTTTTTTTTTTTTTTAATTTTTATTTATTATTGTTAATATTATTTTGTTTTTAGTTCATTGAATATAATATAATGTAATTTTTTTTTTTCGATAGATTATTAAAGAAAGTTTAAATATTATGCTACAACACTATAATACTCAGAAATTGAACAATAAACAAGATTTTTAAGCAAACTGATACTCATTTAAGCTCAACGTGATTAAAACTCTGCAAATATTTGGTTATACACAGATCGTTTCCATTTTTTAGTAACAAAATGTTACACAACCAAATATACGGTGACACTTGTTTAAATTTACGCTCACACTTAACCTAATAAACAAGAGACCCATTTAAATTTATTAGAACTCTGAACATTTAGTTGAATTTATCACAAAATTTTGACGCTACAAAATTGCCTTCAATCCAAAACGATATTCTAAAAGCATCCTTCGAGCAATAGTAAACTTAATTATCTTCAACATAAGATAACATTTTCTATGTAATTTTTCGTCACACATTTACGTTTCCCGTATAGCACCTGCTCCTTTAGACTTAGTAATTTGCTAAGGGCTTATGTATCATGGATATGACTGTTGTATTAATCGACACCAATTAACAATATAAGATTTTAAATTAACATGGTAATTTTTTTTTTCTAAAAATTTTCAAAACGCGATATTTACTATGTATTTTATGTTTATATTGCTGAGCTCGATATTTCGACATTATCTACGAATGAGTCTCGTGAACATGAAATTCGTAGATAATGTCGAAATATCGAGCTCCGCAAAATAAAAATAAAAAACATGGTAAATATGTCGTTTTAAATAATTTTAGTAACCAATCAACAAATTATCGTAAGTAAAAGTTTGATTCGAATATCTCTAATATTATAAATGCGAAAGTAAATTTGTTTGTTACGCTTTCACGCGAAAACTGCTTAACTGATCATCATGAAACTTTGTACACACATTCTTGGTAGGTATTAGAAGTAACATTGGACACTTTTTTTTGGTCGCGATAACCGACATCCACGCGGGCGAAGCCGCGGGCAAAAGCTAGTATTTATATAAAGTTTTTGTGTTTCTTGCTCGTCGTATTTTATTAAAAAGTAGATGATCTGTCTTAGCACTTATTACCTACTAATCCTGATATAATTTTGCGTTTACACGATCTTAAAGCATAAAAACTGAGTTACATGTCATTAAACTTAACAATAATTATTATATAAATTTCTAGTATAGTCGTAGCTTTAGTCGCTTCTTCAATTTGTAGTTGATTCAAGTGTCAAGTGATATAAAACGTGATTGGGAAGCTGATACGAAATGCAGATACTCAATACGCTATTTTCAAGTACATTTCTAAGCAAATGAAATATTTTACACCATAGGATATACAAATAAAATTAAGTTTTCGAAGTTTGTCATTAATTTTAAGGTTTACAATTAGATAAGTAAATTAATTCTGATTTTTAATTCAAGTCTTTTTCTTTATTATGAATAAAAATAAGAACGATTTGAATTATGCTTGAGACCAGTTGTTATAGACAATTGACTCAAACATTCTCTCTCAGACAATAGGAGTGAAATAGCACCTACTTCTTTTGAACTGTGACTAATATAGTCTTTCTATCCTTGTTACCTTTCCTACTACTGTTTATTCTTTCTCGTTTCCGGTGAAATAAGCATATGAGGCTTTTTACGCTACAGATATTCATGAACGACTAGGTAATATCACCTTACATTAGTTTGACTAATATCTTGGTGACTGTTACTATAAAAAAGGTCTTTTACACTATATAGTAAGAAAATTACATATTAAATTTAATAAAGCTTAAAATCATCAATCATATTGGCCTTCCCTTAGCACTATAGAAACTGTAACAAAGAAGTACCTTTTATAAATCTCATCGTGTTACTTGTTTAAATCTATTTGAAGAAAATAAAAATAACACCGTAATATTTTAAACATCGCTAGTTTACGATCCATCCATTGCATTTCGCAAAAAGAACCAAAAAATATGAATCACGTTAATTTATTGATAAACATATGAGACAGGCTAGACGAAAATAGTTTGTAATGTAAGTTTTGTACCAATATTACAATTAGACGGTTCAAGGTTCACAATAATACGGTGGCAGGTTCAACCATGTCGTATTATACCATCATACTTCGTGTCTTCTCCATTCAACTTTACTTTGCCTATATTATCCGTATTTAACGAAGTAGTGCCATGCTGCTTGCATCTGAATGGGTCGGCGCGCCCGGGGAAGTATTTCGCTCTCACTTAACACCGACGTGAAATGACGGCACTGTCGTCGTGTTTCGTTCGGTTTATGAGAGATCCGGTGGGCCATCCCTCCCCTCCCTCCACAAATCCGGTGGAACATCCCTATCCTCCCTAATGGCCGGCAACGCACTTGCTAATCCTCTGATGTAGCGGGTGTTTATGGATGTCGCTTTCACTTACCACCAGATGAACCGACTGTACGTTTGTCCCCTCTACTATTAAAAAAAAAACCTATTTTTGCACTTTTGTAAGCCATTACTAATATGAATGAATGTAGCATACCGTTAGACACGTTTCTTGTGACGTCTTAAAATCAATGACATACGATGCTGTTACGAATCCAACGATTTCATTTATCAAAATAAAGTGGGATGAGAACAGAGGGATAATAAGATGAAGAATATTGACGGTAATATATTATATAAGAAATGATACCCATTTATTAGAAATAGAAACGACATGATCACACTCATCCATGAAAACTTTCCCAATCTGAACAGGGAGAATCTCCCACTCTTTCTCTCGGTTTTTCATTGTGTTACATTGTCTGACAACTTAGAGAAGAAGTACTTGCAACTTTAGAGGCAAAGTATGTATTGTACTCCCATACGAAGGGTTTCCTAACTGCGTACTGTGTTAAAAGATACATATTTGTTAAGATCGAGTAGTATTAACCTTTTTATTGTGTAACTATAGGGGCTCCTTTTGATTACTACCGTAGACACCCTAAAAGTACGAAGCCGTTTCGGTAGAAGGTATGCGATTTTTGGACGTATAAAACTCTTTATTAAAAGTTTTTATTAACTTTTTTTCCTTATAATAAAAAATATATGAAAACTATTTTAGTTAATTCATATCTTGAAAAGCGTGAAACTAATTAACTCTAGTCGTAGACTAGCTAGAAACATTTTTGGTCTAAAAACCAATTATATACAAAATTACTTAAAGTGCGGTGACTGGCAGAGAATAAAAGTCACAAACTTTTTCTTGCCGAGAATTCGTAAAAGACGAATAAGGCCATAGTGGTCTGAATAACTGTACACCAATCAGGATGGTGATGGGCAGCAGCGTCACCACATCTTGTATCATACACTGTGCTCGTCAAACCGCCTGCCAAGCGTGGCGAGTATTGCCAAACTCCCCCAGAGATGATGGGGGAGGCCTACGTTCAGCAGTGGACATTCAACGGCGTTCATGGTCATGATCATCAGATGGTGGTGATAATACAAATTTAATTTATTGAATGATAGCGCGGATACATATCGAAGAGTCTACCGCGACGAGATGGGTCACAACCAAGGACCATGTAAATTGTAACTATTATGAAAAAATCGACCTCCACAAAAATTATATTGTGGTATATAGGATGACTGGTGAGTCACTATCAATATTTAAAGAGAATACTCGGTACAGGATTCTCATTCGAATTATGAAAAAAAATAGGTAAATATTAATAAACTTCTAAGTAAAGTTACTCAACAGTTATCTAATTATTTACGCGTCATCCTAAAATATATTTGAAAACACCGATTGACAAAATTGAAAAACCGATAAAATTTTAAGTAAACAAATAAATATGTTTAACACACACACAAGGTCGTCTGTTCCTAGTAAGTGGTAGTAAGTAAGTAGTAGTAAGTTTAGGTAACAGACGACTGATATACTTTTTTTTAATAAATATACATATAAATAATACATATATAAATAAACATATATTACAGCCAGACTCGAGGCGGGAATCGAACCCACGACCCTTTGACCAGAAAACAGGGTCACTGCAAACTGCGCCAACGGGTCAGTCAAATAAAAATAAATAAGACAATTTATTAATATCGATATTTTTTTACGTTCACATCTATTAATCCAAATTACGTTTTTGGATTTGATTGTGTACATTTAGGAGATGAAAGACGAAACGTGTCAGAATCGTGTAAATATACGGGAGAGAAATATTATTTAACAATCGATCAATACCACATTTTCAACATTTATTTATTTAAATTTTAAGTCTACATTCATAGCCGATATTATATATTTCATATTTGAATACTTTTAAATATGTTATGTTACTTTTATGTCTTTTTTTATAAAGAGATGAGCAGTTTCGCTTTTTTGACAGATACTAATATCGAAGTATAAAGTATACAAAAAAACTGTAACGTTTTGTTGTTTGTTCGTACGCATTTGAATAGCTTGTTATGGTTTTATGGTTATGTATATTTATAAAGCCTGTTTCTTTAAAAAAAAAATTTTGCTATAAGACATCACATTACGTTACATCACATTTATATAAAAACTCAACGCCGTGTTGTAATATTTAATTTACAATTCACATATACTAACTTCTTAACTGAACTGAATCAGCCAGTAATCAACTCACTGCTAGAAAAAAGGCCTCTTCTCCGTATAGAAGGGTTGGAGCTTAATCAGCCATGCTGCTCCAGTGCTGTTAGCGGATCCCTACCATGAGTAACGGTCGCAATCAGATGTCTATGATAACAACCGGGACCGATGGCTTTACATGCTTTTCGAGGCACGGTGGGGTGACACACAAGGACACCCACTCAGGCCAGAAACAAATATGTACACAAATAAAAATATCTGCCCAAAGCGGGAATCGAAACCACGAACGGTCGTCATTCTAACTTCATTTAAAAATATGTACTAATTTAATCACTAAATTACTATCTGAATCAGTGGCAGATGTATCTAGACTTTACTAAAATGTATTTTATCGACAACTGTTATGTTAATAAGATATCTCAGAAACAAAAAGTTTATCTTTAAAGCAAAAGTGTTAAAAACTTCAGTTTTAAAAAAACTTTAATGCATTTTATTTATTTGTATGTTATAAAAGTAATTTTACAAAGCACACTTACGCTACGCTAACAATCTATTAACTTCAAAAACTGCCAAATAATAGCCAATATTAAAACACTAATTTTCAAACGTATATTTTCAGTACTCAGTAAAGCACGCCAACAGCGTTGGAAGTACGTATAAACGTAACAAGTTTTTGTAAATATTGCCAACGTTGGCTTGAAGCCAGCTTAAAACCCTGCAAGTGCCTTTATTTACCCATATGGTTACCGGGCTTCGATATTATACCTATAAAATTGTGTAATGTTTTATTAATAATGCATAAGGCGGATAATCGCTCACGTGCCAAATAATGATATATGTTTAAAAATTCATTTGCAATTTGACTGTTTTTATACGCAATACTAAGATAGATTTGTTTTTTCTTTTTTTATTATTCATTATTAATGAGTAAACGTCGAGTATAATTTATATTTGACAACCATTCTGGTGTAGTGGTGCGAACAGTAACATCAAATATCATTTGTTTCCGATTTTTGTATATATCCTTGGTTGGTGTCCACATCGTGTCTCGGAGAGCGCGTAAGTCCATGATCGTAGTTGTTATCACAGGCGCCCGATAAAGAGTTTTATTTATAGTAGAGAATTTATCCGTCAACCCGCAGTGGAGTAGCATAGTGGATTAAGCTTCTACTATATGGATAATATACCTTTGCCCAGGAGCGGGACGCCTGTAAGCGCTCATTCAATTCAATTTACAATTTCGTGCGAGATAACTTTGGTGCTTATACGAGTAGTTACTGATCGATCTCTGTGATTCGTCGGTGAATGTTTTAAAGCCTATAACTTTCTTTAATGATCCATCTCTGTGATTAGTTGGTTGATGTTTTAAAGCCTATAATATATATAGGCCTATAATACTCCTTAATGAATATACCTTCTTCTTCTAAGGGAATTTGTGCAATCGTATCCATATATCGATATCATTTAAGCAAAAAAAAAACATCAAATTTCAAATTATGTTGCTTATCCGTTTACAATTTAACTAAAACAGTTTATATATATATATATATATATATATATATAGGAGACTTTCTATAGATATAGTCACTCATCACGATATCTCTGAAACTATAAGACCTTGAGACTTGAAATTTGGTAGGAATATTCCTTGTAGGCTTCCTTGGGGAAAAGTTTGTACGGGACAACGTGATTCCTTGGTTCAATCTACTTCAAATTTTGCATAAATACTCTTTAACATAATTGATTGAAGACGTGTTTCGTATTTTATCAAAAGTTATCCTCTAACGGGGTTAAAAAGGGATTGAAAGTTATTTGCTTCGAAGTTGATATCAATACTCCTTAGTGCTTTTGATTTAAATTACATTTTATTTTGACATGTTTGACAACTCAATCTGTCTATTATAAAATATAGAATATCGACGCAGGTGTAGGTCATAAAAAATATAAATTTATAATTTTTGAAATTTTATTTAAATACCCGTGCGAAGCCGGGTTGGGCCGCTAGTATAATAATAATATATATATATATATATATATATATATATATATATATATATATATATATATATATATATATATATATATATTATGCACCTTCCTTGACGGGACTCTGACTAAATTTATAATGATAATGTGTTGACAGTTTTTAAAAGAGTGACTGTTAAGGTTACAACGTTATGTATCTACTTAATCGATGGTAAGTTCACATTAAATAATTACTTTTTAAAATAACATGCATACGTAACGTGACGTGATGCGACAAAAGTTCTTTTAAAGCCTACTCGAATATATTTTCATTTCTGATTTTAATTTTTGATAAAGTTTGACGAAATTATTAAATCAAGTGTATATATAACATCTAGCAGGAGGAGCGAGGAGTTTTTAAGGAACACACAGGAGACTTATTAAATAATATTTTCATAACTAAAATAAACAGATATGCTTTTAAAAATAAGTTTTAACACAACGTTATATGAAGAAGTTAATGCTAGAAATGCTGAAGTTATATCTTGACGCAATGCGCAGTTCATTTTAAGTGAAATTTGTTACTTTGGACGTATTCCGAAAATTATATCACGCTTCCACGTAATATATTATAATATGTTTGCTTTACAAGAGATTTTCTTTAAATTAAAAGTATGCTGTGTTAATATAATTGAGTCGTAAAGATTTTTTTTTTTTAATTAACAAATTTATAAATAACCGCCTTAAGTCAAATGGTTCTTTTTAGAATTAAATCCTGAGTGGGAGGTCCGGAAATCTGTATGGTTTATACACGTACAAACATTAATCATACGTTAGCGCTCTTCACTCAGACGACGTTCGAAGCCGAAGTGTCGCAGTACTCGTTTTCCCCATCGGTGACGCTGTAAAGGCCGATAGGGCCAACACTTATACACACTTCGAAAAAAAAAAGTTTGTGCTAGTGCTACAGATAGTGCTGTGAGCACTTTAGCAACGTGTCATATGATTTGATCAGCGTATTAGTTACAAAAATAATCTCATATAAGAAATCATATTACAATTACTATAACTCGATCGATAACAATGTATGTCGTAATGTATAAAATTTCCGACGTATAACAAAAGCAACGCAGTTCGAACCTCCAGGGACTTAACATCTAAGGAAGGATAGAGGTAGGTCGACCTTGGTGAAGCAGATACAAAATATACACTACAAGCTTTACAACTTCTCGATTCCTTTTTAATATTTAGTACAATATTTCACATATTTGATTGTAAATACAAAAGGAACTAATACATGATCAAACGCAGACATCCCGCAACATAGATATTCGTGAATTTGGAAGCTCGTGTCTTTCTTCGAGATGTTTTTATTAAACTGATATATTTACAATTGCATTACAGTGTATTTATAATAGCAATATGTAAATTTCATTATATTGTCACAAATTTATCTTATAATATGATTTGATATTTGATATAAAGAATGAGAATTAATTTATTAACACGAGAAGGAGCTATAAAATTGTAACACCAAGATTCCGACGTCATTGTATACGTATTTCATGTCTATACAAATAATAAATTTCTTAAAACCTCCGTTTTATTAATACACTATATATCATCAAGAATAAATTTTAATATCGCGATTTAATTTCAATCAGCGCCATCTCTTATCATTTTTTGTTCGTGCACGTATCACGTAAAAAGTACAAAACCAATGTAAATAACTTTAATACATAAAAATTATACATAACTCACAGTATAATTTAGTTTTTGTTTCATTGTAATTAAATTTAAAAATAAATATTTAAGAAAATAAAAACGCGTCAGTGGCGTCTATGTCGCGTAGGCACGCGACATAGACGCCATCTGGTCTAACGAATCTTAAAAACTCACAAAACTTATTTTTGAGTTATTATTTTGTTAAACTTAAAAGTTTACTAAATATGTCGGATAGGAATAGAAATCGTTTTAATATTTTAGATAAACATCATTTTCAATTAATATAGGTACTATTATGTTAAATGTCACTAAATATAAAAACGATATTCTACCATTATACGATAGATGGCGCATGTAGGTGATAAAAAATATAAATTTATAATTTTTAAAATTTTAGTTAAATACCCGTGCGAAGCCGGGGTGGGCCGCTAGTGCTTAATAAAAATCCATAAACAATTTTATACTTGCTAATAATTACGAGTAAAACAAGTTTATATTGATTAAGTCTGCTAATGTAATAGTTATTTATGCAACTGTTGTATAATAACGGGTATTAAAACACGAATGCGGGTTTATATATAGAATCACATGAGTGTCTTAATACCTAATTATCAACAGTTGCATACAAGACTTTACCTACTCCCATGCTTTAAATCTAAACAAAACACTAAAAATATCGAAGAAAAATGGTGGGGATTCAATAACCTACTTTTTTTACGTTGTTGTTGTTTTAAAATTTATCACCAATTGGGAAAGACAAAGGACTATAGTAGTCCATACAGCCTAGTCTAAATTTTCTTTTTTTTTTTTTTACGGCACGCGGCGTTCTAGTAGTGAAACGTGCGTGAATGACAATGTTTTTTTTTTTTTTTTTTTTGAAATTAATAAAGATGTTTTTTTTTTTTTTTAAATTCACACAGTTACCACGCATCAAGCAGTAAGAATATGGCTGTCTGTTGAGTAAACCCTTTGCGCAGAAGACATCGTAAAAAAATAATACAAAGGAGTGTTATTATGAAATTCAGTACAATATTATATCATCCGTTTGGATGATATAATGGTTATTAGGACATTGAGTGTTTTAATGTTGGCAATAAGCTAACTGTTTCGGAATATTGTATAAAGGATTTAAAGCATGGAAGTAGATAAATGCATTTAAATCTTTGAAGGTAGAATAGAAAAAATCTACCATCACATCAGCCGTTGGATATCCACTGCTATACGTAGGCCTCCCCATCATATCTAGGGGATTTCGCCAATACTTACCATGCTTGGCCGGCGGGTTGGCAAGCGCAATGTATTGTGACAAGATATGGTGACGCTGGTGTTCATTACCATTCTGGTTGGTGTATAGTTTTTTGCACCATTATGGCCTTAGTTGCCTTTTACGACACCGGCCTTTTACGAATTACGGCCGGCCACCAAATGACAAAAAAGTTTATAATACGAAGTCTTTTATATCTAAATGATATGAGTCTGCTTTAGACTATACAAAATGCTGACGATAAGAGAGTTAAGTAAAACTGGCTTTCGTGTATGATATATGAGTTATAAATTTGTTACTATTAATAGAATGTAGGTAATAAGAAAAAAAAGAATCCACATTCCGAAACCGGTCATAGTTTCACATTAGGTAATTATATATTGTTGATGAACTTTGCCGATTCAAAACTGCTTTTAAATCTTAGTTCATGTTATTCTGTCAAACAAACACTTCCTTTCCTAAAGTTCGTATATGAATGAAATTCAAAATGTGCTTTATTCGATAAGCTTTTAACCTCTTAAACTATCTTCTATTATATAAAAAGTAAGTTTTATTATTTAAAATCTTTAAAGTTAAAAGTTTTCAAAAAAAAAAAACGGTCATTCTTAATTTTCTCATTACCTATTTATAATAATCGTAGATAACTGTTCTGGTGTGGTGGTACGAATTCGATTCCCGCTCGGGTCAGATGTATTATACTAATATTTGTTTCTGGTCTGGTTGTATACCCTTGTGCGTCTTACCACCGTGCCTCAGAGAACACGTGAAGCTGTAGGTCCCGGTTGCTATCATAAACACCTGATATCGATCGATACTCATAGTAGGAAAATTATCCGCCAACCCGCAGTGGTGCAGCGTGGTGGATTAAGCTTCTTCTGTATGGAAAAGAAGCCTTTGCCCAGCATGGGACATTTACAGGCTCAGTTCAGTAACAATTGGATACTATAGGAAAAAAATTAAGCGACATGTTTCGTTAATAAGAAATAATAATTACAGAAAACAAGAATTGATTTAAATTTAAAAAATATATATAAAAAATTTAAAAAAATCCTAAAACAAATTATATATACTTTATATATTTTTCTAACTGCCCTTTTATTCACGTGAAAAAAAAAATCTTAAAAAGGAGAACCTTATACAAGACACGTCGACGGGTACACGTTCACCCCACTAGTGCACTCAAGTCGAGGGCTGACCCGTTTTTCCATCTTTATTGAGTTAACTCGAGTTGGATCTGTTATACAATTCACGCCTTTTGTCTGTTTGTTGTACGGTTTGAAATGTACGAGTGAAAATAAATATGTTTTCTTAAGATATATAATAAAATTTGTATGAAAAGTGTTTTGTACCAAGATGGTTTGTTGTTGGAGGACTGTTTGGAAGAGCAAAACACTCATGTTAGCCTATTATTATTGAATAAAAATCATAAATTGAGATAACCGAATAAAACGTTTTCTTGGAAAAAATAATAGTACATTAAATGATATGAAAAGAAAAACCTGACTGGTATGATAACCTATATCCTATTCTCAGAGTTTTCTGGTTTTTTTTTTTCTTGCATAAAAAATAAAACTAGACTCAATCGATTCTACTTAGTTTAATTAATAGGTAAAAAAGATAAACGCACGGGTTTCTCTATCTAATTAAGATTGCGTCACACGTCTCAGTAAATGCGATTTCAGACTGATTTATTTCTAAGTACTTTAGTTCCACAGAGACCTTAAGAAAGAATTAAATTGAACTGAAAAAACCTTTAAACGTTTTACTGCTGGGCTGGGGTCTCTTCTACATATAGGAGAAGAGAACTTAATCTGCCACAATGCTCTTCTGCAGGTTGAGTAACTATCGCTACCAGGTGACTATGATAACAACTGGAACCGACAGCTTGACGGGCTCTTTGAGATACTGTCGAGAGACCCAAATACTTATGTAAGCACAAATATCTGCCCCGAGCGATATCAAACCCACTAACATCGGCGTTGAGACAACTTCTCGCACCACTACCCGATAATGGCTGTAACCTTCAGGCTACGTTCAGATGACAAGCGTTCAACGCGCGTTGAACGCGTGCTAAATTTTGTTACGGTGTTCACATGACACGCGCTGGTCAGGCGTTGAACGCGCGTTGCCGCGGCCGCCATGGTTCAGTAGAGTTCTTGCATTTGTCGAAGATATACGTAGAAACAGTTTTAACGGTGATTTTATATCGACGGCAGAAACGACGCGACAGAAGACGGAGATGTTGGGTCCACCCAATTTTATCACATAGGCTGACTGAAAGCTAGTACATAATTTTGTACCCTAAATTAAGGCAATTCGGACTCAAATTTTTAACTACTCCAGAATGTCTAACAGAAAAGTGTAGACACTACAAAAGTCAATGCAAAAAAGATAAAATTATGTTAAGCAGACGAATCACACGTTTTTACCGTAGTTCAATATACATATATTTGGTCGCAGTAAAACGGTGTAGATTAGGCACAGCATCCTTTTCCTAAATGGGGGTCGAGGATTTATTTTATATAGGACATTAATGGGACATTAAATAGATAAGAGAAAGCAACAAAGGGCAACTTAGCACCTCTCAGCTTAAAATTAGTTGGTTCTTATATAAAATTATTTGAATAAACAACTTAGTTAAACAACAAACTTAGACACAGCAGTTCATTATTGCGATGTCCCTTAATAGGTGTACTTAAGCTTACCAACGGATTGATTACAATGATGATGCTAATTTGTAAGTGTTACTATCAGTATTTTAGACTGAAGACATATAGTATTGCAAAAATACACGAGCCAAAAGATCAAAAACTAAATTGCACCCAGTAGAAAGAACTCTGTGCTGGGGTTCCTGTAACACATCTAAAACAAAGAAACGCCCAAACCACGACATGTTTTCAAGTAGCCAAGTATGGCATATACGCATATATGTCATGAGCAGAGAATGAAACCGCGACCGCTAACACAGCAGCCCATTGCTGTGTCACTGTAATCAATAATACGATAGCACTAATGACTGCAGATTCGATTCCATCACTTAACAAACATTTACACGTAAAATTTAGAGGACTACTGCGATATGGGTGTTTTTGGTTGTGTTTTGTATTTCTTAATGTGTTATTCTTTGATGACGCGTTGGCGCAATGGTCACAGCAACTAGCTGATGCGCTAACGGCCGCGGGTTCGATCCCCGCACATGACAAATATTTAATAGGCCGTACAGATGTTTGTCGTGATCTGGGTGTTTGTGATTGTGTATTGTGTGTGTTTCCGAACCCCCGACACAGGATTCATATCCTACTGGGAGCCGTTGAGTGTGACACGTTTATTATGTTTATTAACTCTCAATACAAGCCTAGTAAGACGTTTAAGAGTGTTCAAGTTAACTAACGTCATTAATCTGACGATGTAAAAATAGATAACCCACATATTTAAAAATTCAGAATTAAATTAATATTCACATTGTTTTCTGATATCACACACATTATACACGATAGCGCAAATCTTTGCGAAACGAACAATGATCGCTTTTGTGAGGAAACAAAAGGCTTAAACCGCTAGCGACTCATCTCCTACAAGTACGATATGATTTGTCGATAAATCGAATTGTCTGGAAATATCACAAAATGATGACGTGACAAGTAGAATGCGTTCATCCGCTATTTAATAATAATACTCTTTATTGTACACCACAAAAAAGTATGAAATTGTTATAATAAAGAAAGATGAACAAAGGCGGCCCTATCGCTAGAAGAGCGATCTATTCCAGACAATCTTTGGTTATAGGACATGGAATAGTAAAAGCGGTAGAGAAGCGTAGTGAGGGAGTGAAAAAATTACCTGCGTGAAGTGGAATTAACAGTAAGGAGCGTATAAATATTATATAAACACTAAAATATATTAACAGATTGAGTGCCATAGAAATGAGAAAGTTTTTTTTACCTCAGAAACCAATTTTTTTTTGGTTAATTTTCCTAAGACGATATTGCGAGAGATGCCACGCAAAGCAACACGTGCTATACACGGACGCCGAGTTTCAACTGGCCAAAGGAAAATGAACGTACGAGATACTCGGATCCGAGAGGACGGCACCTAGCTAATGCACCTAGCTCCACTTGGATCCGACTGGCTGGTACCAAATGTGTTAAAGAAAAAAACTAATAAAGAAATATAATACAGGCTTAGAAAGTACTTTCCGAATTGATGGTAGGTGGGTGTTGCAAGACCGCCTCTTTGTTTGCTTCGGAGCAAAGACTTGTTCTCATATTTTAGGGGTGGATTTCACGAGTAATCCGACACGCTGCGATCCGAATTGGCGGATTATAGATGACTCAAGATATGCAGACTTCTTCACGTGATTTCACCGTCGAACATGAGACGAATTCTTAAACAAATTTAGAACTTGACATATTTTAAATAATAGCAGTACTATCTTGAACTTGTACCCATAAAGCGTTCAGATAACGATTAATATCTACTGCTCATTCAATATAATGTATTAACTTAACTTTATAATAACATAAATATTATATTTTTGATAGTAGGAGTGTGCAATATATATATCGATAAGTCGTAAATACTCCATATATGCATTCCATAATTATCGATATAAGTATCGACATATTTCGTTCGATAATTATCGAGTACTGTATCAACCTGTAAACCACCCACTGATGAGCGAAGGCCTCTTCTTTATGTAAGAGAAGGGTTAGAGATTAATCCACCACGCTACTCCACTGCGGGTTGGCTATTAATATCAAGTAGTATCCATATAATTTATCCGATAATTATCTGATAATAATTATCGAGTAGTATCGAAATATAATGCTTCATTCGATAATTATGGATAAGTATTTACATCCTATAATTATGGATATATTAATCCGAAATATCGGATCGCTAAAATTGTCGATACATTTTTCATACGATTTAGCGTAAAGTATCGATACAACGATACGATATATTTATATCGATACTTTTTATTACATAAAAATCCCTAGTTTGTATTTTTACATAGAACTAGAATAGAAAAGATATGTAAATATTACAATTCATAAATGCAACGGAAAACCGATTTTAGTATAATTTACCTACAGTTTTGACAGTTCTTAAAAAAACGTGCACCATTTTGTTTTTAGAATCACTATAGTAGAGATTAAGTATATTCAGAATCGTATAATAGTAACTGGAGTAAGTTGTTTGAATAATCTTCGACATTCGTTCGCAAGTTAAAGCTGCTAATCCGCTCAAAGTAGCTTTAACAGTATTAAAAGTTCGATTGTTTTTGAATGTGATTAAAATAATAAATAATAAATAAATAAATAAATATGCTTAACACACACACACGGTCGTCTGTTCCTAAGGTAGGCAACTTAATGCCTGTGTTTTAGGTAACAGCCGACTGATATACTTTTTTTTTTAAATAAATATACATATAAATAATACATATATAAATAAACATATATTACACCCAGACTCGAGGCGGGAATCGAACCCACAACCCTTGGAGCAGAAAACAGGGTCAATGCAAACTGCGCCAACGGGTCAGTCATATCATATCAAATATAATTATCACAGAAATTGTTTTATTATCACTCATCAACCTGTTACTTATAAATTTATGTAATGATATATTTCAAAACTAAACACAGCTCTGCGAAATTTTCAATTATAGTTCAGGTTTTTTTCTCAGGCGAAATTTTTTACCTTGATTTATTTACTTTTCATATAATTCTACGAAAAATTGTAGTTATTTCATATTAATGGAAGCTATATATAGAATGAACACAGCAAGAGTCGTGCCCTTTGAGTTAATGCAACAAAAATATCATACGACAGTCGATACACGTAAACCGTAATATTATGATTTTAATCAGGAAAAAAAAAATGATTAAAGGGTAGATTAATATTTACATATTTTCAGCACTCCAAATAAAGTGGTTAACACTGAGAATAAATAATTAAAGAAATAATTTTTTGAAAAAATTTACGAGATGATATTTATTCATTACTTTTTTCCTTCGTAGCTTAGTACTAAATATCTACACAAAATCCTTATTAGCTTTTTAAGGAAAAAACCATTATAGCATGTACATGTCGGAATCGAGTCATAATCACAACTGATCGGAGCACCGGTGCCATCTACTTGATGGAGTTGACACTTTCCAACACTTCCCGTATAATATAATAAGTATATTAATCACAATAATGCAATGGAAATCAATAGTAAAAATAATTGAACTGGAACCATTGAACTGGAATTCCTTTTTTAAAAACAAAGAATGAACTAAATTCCCTGTCACCAGTGACGGAAACGAGTCGACCAATGAATTTTTCGGAGTATTTTAAGTACCTAAATAAAATTGTTGATATTCTATATTCTTTAAACACTAGTAGGTGTTGCAAATTAAAAACAAACTTATATGATTTGCAAACAACATGACAACGATATAGTACTACCAGCATCAACACAACAGCCATCTGTCACTTCTGAACGTAGGCCTCCTCCACCATCTCTTGGTTTGCTAATACGGGCCACACTTGGCAAATGGGTTGGAGAGTGTAGTGTAATCTGGACGGGTATAGTAATGCTGCTGCCTATCACCATCCTGGTTGGTGGACAGTTATTAGCACCACTATGGCCTTAATCGCCTTCTACGACATGTTGGCGAGAAAGAGGTTACTAATTACTAAGGTACTATTCCTCTCGGCCGGTCACCTCATATATAACATATGTATATAATAAAGAGTAAGATATAATATTATAAAACACTATTGTTGAATCACATTACTAATTCATGGTCCTCGGAGGGGACTTGTCGCTTCCGAGCATCATCACCGCGATGCTCAGCGACGACGAGTCCTGGAAGGCGATGGTCTCCTTCTGCGAGACAGTAATGTCCCAGAAGGAGGCCGACGAGCGGAGGATAGAGGAGGCCGCCGATGGCCTCCATCCGTGGGCGACGAATGGGGGTGCGTAGGAGGCGCTACTTAATGCGCCTCCAGTAACGCCCTTGTGCCCGTGTCGGGCCGGGATGGGAACCCGGTCCTGCTAGACACGGCGTCGTCGGGACTGTTCAGAGGTTAGCTGGACAGTCCCCATGGAGAAGAAGTCTGGCCTTTTCGCCGAGGCCAGCCTGCCGCTGGAGGGATCCTGTTGCCTGCAGATCCGGGACCCTCAAATTAAAGCGGCTGAAGGCTCCCGCAGGGGTTTAGTACGGTATTGCACTCCCAAAGCGTCGAGTCCGACATAGGTCTAGGACTGACGACCCGGGCGTCCTGGATATCATCCGTAAATGGATTCCCATGCGTCACAAAAAAAAAAATACTAATTCATATATATGGGTAACTTTGTGTACATTACTTAAGTTTGTAATGTACCTAATGTTAAAATGTAGCCTTTTCTTAATTGTAAATGATTTTGCTACAGTTATTTCAAAAGTTTTTTTTAAATTCGTTAAGTGTGTGTAATCACCTCATAGCGAAATAAATATTTTAATTTCATTTAATTTAATTCTACGAGTGTAATCAAAAAGCACTTAAGTACAATTTCATGAAACTAATCATCTTATGACCACAGCGCACAAAAATCCGTTGAACACAAAAGACGTAGTATAAATACAGAATTATAGAATTTGGTGCAGGATTGTGACATGGAGGTCAGTTCTAAGCTGTCAACCAAGCAGAGCTGGCGTTTAACCACTGCTATATAACTGGCAACTAGTATTTTAGTTTAGTTAGTTCATCAACCTCAATACACAATCGTTCTGGTGTAGTGGGGGGAATAATCACCTCAACGCTGGTGGTTGCGAATTCAATTTAAGCTTGGGGTAGGTATTTGTATTTGTACAAATATATGTTTCTAATCTGCGTTATTATGGGTCTCCCCACCTTGCCTCAGAGAGCATGTAAAACCGCCAGTCCCAGTTGTTATCAAACTGTTAGAAAGCTAATAGCGATTGTTACGAGATGAATTTTATGTGATTTTATACTAATCTGGACTCGCTTTTGCGCACTGTATTCACACTTCACGCTGGGTATTATTCGACTACCCCAGAGTGTATAAACTACCCACAACTGTGTTATCGTAGAGTGCTTGAACGAAATGACAGATGTCAATACAGATATATAATTATATCAACATAATATATATATGATCCTTCTTAGATAAACTTATGAATTACAAATTGTGTGTGTATTAAACGCAATAATGTCGAGTAAGTAACAGACATACCTAAAAAAATTATCATGATGGGATCCATAGCAGACAGAATATGAATAAAAACTTCTTCTTTTTTTAAATGTATAATAAATAATTCTAATCCACTTACCACAGATCTCACAAGCAGCTCGACAGTAAACCAGACGTTGCAGACCAGCTCGATATAGAAGAAGGCTATATGAGGCTGACCATTATCTTCAAACGGTCCAGCTTTTACCACAGCCGTGGAGTTCTCTATATAATTCTCCAAGTGCAGCTCCACAACTCGTAGATCGGGGTGCGTTTTCAAGCAGAAGCATAGCACTGATATGCAGATGAAGAAGACCGACATAGCCGATATCACCTAGAAAAAAAGAAGATTGTTTACTGTTAAAATAGTTGAATAATTACATCAAATGAAACTAGTGGTGACATCTATCGGGGATGTTGTTGAGTGTAATTGGGTTATTGCAAATAATTGATAATCTGTAGGTTTGATTGAATGATTTGTCTTGTAACTCTTTTTCCTTTTTATTCAAATATAGTTCGCTGTTCGCCATCACTGTGTAAAGTCATTTTTGTTGTAATCCATCTAATTATTAATAGGTTATGGGCCCAGTCACATTTTTCATTTAGAAAAATAGTTCCAGAATATAACAGTGTACAACTGTGCAGTGGAAGATTACGAAGTTGTAATCACGGTAGTGAACTTTGACTTTGTATCCGTGTTGCACGTGGCGTGGTTGATTAACAGACATGGCTTCTAGTACGAACTCATTTATTGCAAATGTACCGAAATTAAAAGGTCGGGAAAATTATAGTGAGTGGGCGTTTGCGGCCGAGAACCTGTTAGTACTCGAAGGAAAGACAAATTTTCTTAAAACTGAAGGAGTTGGAGCTAACATGGCGGACGACGCCATGACGAAAGCCAAGTTAATTCTAACCATAGATCCGTCGTTGTATGTACATATTAAAAGCGCTTTGACTACAAAAGAACTATGGCAGAAATTACAACAAATGTTTGATGACTGTGGTTTTTCGAGAAGAATCATGCTATTGAGGAATTTAATATCAATACGTCTCGAAACTTCAGATTCTATGACAAGTTATATTACACAAATTATTGAAACGGGACAGAAATTATCAAAAACTGGGTTTTTGGTGAATGACGAGTGGATTGGCTGTTTAATGTTGGCGGGATTGCCCGAAAAATACTTCCCAATGCTGATGGCCATCGAACATTCCGGAATCGCCATTACGGCGGATGTTGTAAAGTCAAAATTATTAGACATGTCCGGAAATGAAGGTTTGACCGAAACTACTGCGTTATACACTAGAGGGCGCCAGCATGTCAATCATAAATTGAAGTCATTCAATAAGACGAATCAAGATGGCGAAACGTCAGATGTCAAATATAGCAAAAAGAAAGTTATCAAGTGTTATCGTTGCAAACAGATCGGGCATTATAAAAATCAATGTACACAAGTTAAAGATACGAAAATAAAGAATTCTAATGCGTTTTCTGCAGTATTTTTAAGCGGAAACTTCAAACAATGTGATTGGTATCTGGATTCCGGTGCAAGTATGCATATAACCTCGAACGTAAACAATATTCGGAATACATCAGAAAACATGAGTATAAATGAAATTACAGTGGCTAATAAAGCAGTGATGCCTGTGCTATGCTCGGGTGATGTTGATATTGTTACGATTACGTCGAAATGCAAATATTCGATCACGGTGAAGAACGTTTTATGTGTGCCTAATATTGCTACGAACTTGATATCAGTGAGTAAATTGATTCAAAACGGAAATAGAGTGGACTTTAAGAAAAATTATTGCTATATTTACAACAGAAGAAATCAACTGGTTGGAGAAGCCAGATTAGTTGATGGTGTTTATAAACTTAATGTTGAAAATAGACACGACTGTTTGTTTACGACATCTGATAGTGTGAATAGTGAACTGTGGCATCGCAGAATGGGCCACTTAAACAGCAGTGACCTTAATAAGATGAAAGAAGGTGCAGTTATAGGCATAGACTTCAAGGACAAAGCTGTTATTGATAAAAATACATGTGTTGTCTGTTGTCAAGGGAAGCAGTCACGATTACCATTTAACCATGTGGGCATGAGAAGTAGTGAAGTACTCAATATAATACATTCAGATGTGTGCGGACCCATGGAGGTGGCTTCTATTGGTGGCTGCAGGTACTTCTTGATTTTTGTCGATGACTATACACGTATGACTTTTGTTTATTTTTTGAAGGCCAAGAACCAAGTGTTTAAATATTTTAATGAATTTAAAGCTTTAGTTGAAAATCAACATAATAAGAAAATTAAAATATTTCGAACTGACAATGGTATGGAATTCTGTAATGCATTGTTTGACAGTTACTTGGCTGAGGCTGGTATAATTCATCAAAAAACTAATACATATACTCCAGAACAGAATTCTATTAGTGAGCGTATGAATAGAACTTTGGTGGAAAGGGCTCGTTGCATGTTGTTTGATGCCGGACTAGACAAAAGGTTTTGGGCTGAGGCCGTAAATACAGCTGTTTATCTCAGAAATAGGTCACCAGCATCGGGATTACAGAACATGACACCGTTTGAGCTCTGGACTGATAGAAAACCAGATCTTAGTCACATTCGAGTTTTTGGGAGTCAGGTTATGGTGCATATCCCAAAGGAAAAACGACTTAAATGGGATACCAAGTCTAAACAACATATTCTTGTCGGTTATGCAGAAAATGTTAAGGGGTATAGGATTTATGATCCAGATAAGAAATGTGTGTCTGTGAGCAGGGATGTCATAATCCAAGAAAATTTAAAGAGTAACATAGATGATAGGATATCAGTTTCAGTGGGGGAAATCTCAAAAACACAACAAATTAAGAGTGAAACAGATGAGTCTGATATAGTCACTGGTATAGAACCTGAAAATGATACTAACCAGATTGATAAAACTATATTGCAGAATGTAGATGAGACTCCGCCCCCAGAAGAACCCAAGAGGATCAAAAGGCCACCACAGCGTTATGGTTACTCAAACTTGTGCATGCAGTCAAATGCTGAGAATCAAAGTGATCCAGTTAATGTCCAACAAGCTCTAAGAGGTCCTGACAAAGAGAAATGGATTGCTGCGATGAAAGAAGAACTTCAAGCTTTTGACGAGAATAATGCATGGGTAGTGGTGAGTGAGGTGCCTAAAGGAAAGACTTTAGTTCAGTGTAAATGGGTTTATAAAAGAAAGTTTGATAGTGATAATTGTGTTCGATATCGTGCTCGTCTTGTGGCAAAGGGCTTCACCCAGAAACCAGGAATAGACTATGACGAGACGTTTTCACCTGTAGTTCGTCACAGTACCTTAAGATTGTTATTTGCACTTTCTGTACAATTAGATTTAAATGTTACTCACTTGGATGTTAAAACTGCATTTTTAAATGGCATTTTAAATGAAGATATTTATATGGCTCATCCACAGGTTGATTTAGATAATAGTAGTATAAAAATTGTTAAATTAAATAAAGCTATTTATGGTTTAAAGCAAGCGTCCAGATCATGGTATGAAAAGGTTGATCAGTGTCTGATAGAATTAGGTTTCAAGAGAAGTAATGTTGAACCATGTGTATTTACAAAATTTCATGATAATGTTAAAGTTATTATTGCTTTGTATGTGGACGATTTCTTTGTATACTCAAATTGTAAAGTAGAGACAGATAATTTAGTTTCAGTATTGAGTTCAAAATTTCAAATTAAAGATCTTGGACAGGTAAAGCAATGCTTGGGGATGAGAGTAAATATAGATAATAAGAATAATGTTTGTACCTTAGATCAGGAACAATATATTGATCAGTTGTTAATTAAATTTAATATGTTAAATTGCAAAGAGGCTAGTACACCTATGGAGTCAAAACTTAATATTGATAAAAATGATAATATTAATGATTGTAATATACCATATCAGCAATTAATAGGTAGCCTGATGTATTTGTCTGTATTAACAAGGCCTGACATAGCTTTTAGTGTGAGCTTTTTAAGTCAATTTAATTCTTGTTATACTAGTACTCACTGGAATTATGCTAAACGCATTCTCAGGTATTTAAAGAGAACTAAAAATTATTGTATAAGGTATAGAAAAGGAAACTCTGAGTTGTTGGGATTTGCTGATGCCGACTGGGCTAATAATAGTATTGATCGGAAATCATATACAGGATATTGCTTTGTGATGTCAGGGGGTGTCATATCATGGGAAAGTAGAAAACAAAGGACCGTGGCTCTTTCCAGTATGGAAGCCGAGTATATTTCAATGGCAGAGGCATGCAAAGAATTAATGTATTTGAGAGTATTGTTGTCTGAAGTCACTAATCAAGATATATATCCTATTACCTTATACAATGATAGCCAGAGTGCTCAAAAATTTGTTGTTAATCATGCTTTAAATAGAAAAAGTAAACATATAGATATCCGTTATCATTTTCTAAGAGATGCTGTTATTAATAATGTTATAAATATTAAATATGTGTGTACTAATGATATGCCAGCTGATGTTCTCACAAAGGCACTCGGTATGACAAAGCATTATCAATGCATTGAAGCTTTGGGACTTGTTAATTTGTAAAGTAAAAGGAAAATAAAAATTGTTTAATAGTTTCATGTGATGTAGTGGGGGTGTTAAAATAGTTGAATAATTACATCAAATGAAACTAGTGGTGACATCTATCGGGGATGTTGTTGAGTGTAATTGGGTTATTGCAAATAATTGATAATCTGTAGGTTTGATTGAATGATTTGTCTTGTAACTCTTTTTTCTTTTTATTCAAATATAGTTCGCTGTTCGCCATCACTGTGTAAAGTCATTTTTGTTGTAATCCATCTAATTATTAATATTTACAAAAATATTTTTTGTTTTCAATAGTTATAATCAATGCTAGTTTTTATAACATTTTGGTAACGGAGAGAGAGAGTGAGCGGTTACCGTAAACTATGAACACCTGCAACATCAGGAGCATCTCAAGTTTGTTGCCAATCCTTTAAAAACCTGCTTTTTTTAATTGTATGCATTGAAAATAGTACAACGATTTCTTATTTGTTGATAATTCACGTATTTCACTTAACACACAAGATATCGTGGTTTCGTAACATTGTCGTTACTGTTGCACTACTTTAAGTGTATTAATTTTGTAACATACCTACATAAATTTTGGATATATCTAATGGTCAAAGAATTATTAAAATTGTTTCAGTGATTTCAAAAAAAAACTAGATAAACAATAATTGTAATTATAAGTATTAATTGAATAGTTTTATTTATAAACTATAAAAACAATTATAATTATAAATATTAATTGAATAGTTTTATCTATGAACATATTTGCCCAGCTTATAAAAAGCATAAATTGTCCTGGCGTTTTCAGTTACAAAACATAATTTACTAGATTCATTTATTTATTTTGTATATGATATTTATGTAAATGAATATTTATGAATATTATGAATTCGAATTTGAAAGACCGCATATTTTATCTTAAGCGTATAGTCTTGCTGATCATAAAACTGAAACCACTGTACTCATCTTACCATCTCATTTATATAAATAAATTTAAATAATAAACGATATGTATATACGAAACATTTCATAAACAATATGAATAAACTAACAATTGAACTCAAATGAAACTTGGGTTGGTCTGATTCAATATCACGAAGTTAGGACGCTGTATACTTTTTATTCCCAAATTTCCGGAAAATCCCGAAAGCGTTCTCTTGGGAGAAGGGATGAAAGTGAATATTGTATAATCAACACCATCCACAATCCAATCCAGTACCACTAGTAGATAATAAAATAAAATTAATACGCTCTACAACTAAATCTTATATAAGAATTGTTAAATTTTTACTAACTGTAATAAATATGGTACAATTAAATATTAAAATTAAAAATGTCTTCTAAACATTATTAAAAATATCTTCAACTAATATTCTCATCACAATAATATTGAAGAACAACACAACTAACACTAGATTAGTATAGATAGTAGATTTTTTATACGATGACTCGAAGTTCATAGTGATCCTTTAAGAATCCTGTGTTGGGGTCCGAAACAAATAAACCACAAACACAAGTACCCAGACAATGACAAACGTCACAGAGACAGATAGAAAAATAGACAGACCGCAAAAGACAAAAACATAAAAACACAAAATTTGATCATACAAACAAGCAAATTGTTTTTCATAACATTTTAAATGTACAGAATCGTTACAGTTGTATTTTAAGTACCTACATATATTTTTATTTGAACTAAAAATGATTTTTATCCTACGTAATAATTTATAATATTATTTTAACAGCAAACAGAAAAAAAATATGTAGATTGATGGGTTTGTCTTTATTTTGGAGCGTATTCATATCAGTATCAAAATTTAACGATATATACCAAAGCCTAGCTTTGAGATACAATTGTTATTCCACGTCTGCGATTTCAGGGTATAATTGTTATATAATAAAAGTGTTGATCACACTGTTTTTAAATTTATTAAAAAAATGAGAATATAATCAATGTAGTCGAAATCAATTAAATACGAGTACGTATTATTGATAACTCAAAACTACTCGTACTCGTCAGACCTCGCTCTAAATGGGACGACATGGCAAACACCAGCTTTCGAATATAAAAATCATCAAATCCTTACATCGAGTAAAAAGTTATGGGGTGATACAAATTAAAAAAAAAAATAATACAGTCGATTTGAAAACCTCTTCCTTTTGTTTTGAAGTTGGTTCAAAACTAATTTAAGTGTCATAATTTTAAGTATTTGAGTTACCGAATTTTCAGGATTTTTAAAATCATCGGATTGACAAACATATTCGCAAACATATTGTAGACTAGCAGAGTAGTAATTTAAACCACTCGTTACCCCATTAAATACCAAATTTCATAAAAAATAATTACTTTCCGAAACTTATATACAAATGTAATAAATTAACAAAAATATATTTTTTGCCGCTGACACTAATTTCGCTCTTACATTTGTTATTTGATACATTAATTTATCTGTTGAAAATTTCACCCAAGTGACAATACTAATAGTCTTTGGCGTTGTCAAACGATGATATTGTACTAGATATTTTATGTCCAACCAAGGAATTTATATCATAACTGGAACGCTCACTTAATAAAATTGTATATTCAAATATGCACCTTGATATAACTGATATAAGTTTGACATTTGTTTCCAACATGTAAAGTAAAAAAATATTAAGCATTTCGTTGACTACTGGTATTTTGTCTCTTTCTTACGAGTTGCCTTGAATCCATGGTAGAAATAGATGCAATCCTTCTCTTAGGAACGTTTTTGGAGTTCCCGTCCGCATTCCAGTTTTTATATAAATTCCTTGTGTCCAACTTTAATATCAGTAGACAGATGTCAACTATTAGGCTTACGCTTCTTGTACGAATTTATTATTTCCGCATCCCTAAAACCCAGCATTTTATCTTAGTTAGCTATGACAGCTATGAGTTATATAGCTATTAGCTAATTCTCATGTGTCTTATACTAGTCTCTTTTGCTCATTGACTTTTTGAATTCATCTATTTAGTTTTCTAAGACCCTGTTTTCTGCTCTAAGGGTTGTGCGTTCGATTCCCGCCCCGAGCCTGAGTGTAATATATGTTTATTTATATATGTATTATTTATATATGTATTATTTATATGTGTATTTATTTAAAAACAATGTATATCAGTCGGCTGTTACCTATAACACAGGCATTAAGTTGCCTACCTTAGGAGCAGACGACCGTGTGTGTGTGTTAAACATATTTATTTATTTATTTATTTATTATTACTATTAGTTGGAAAACACCTTTGACCTTAATAAGTATTAAGCTTAAATATCATACCTACGCAAATGTATGATAATGTGAAAGTGGCATATAGATGAGGGTGACTTTTAATTATTAATATTAATTCCAAATCTATTGCAATCTAAGCCTTAAAATATTTTCCACTCAACGTCATGCAGGTTCAAGATAAATCTCCTTTAGGCGTGAAAGTCTGATCTTATATAAGTACTCGCGTATGGTTATATGTATAAATTGAAGTGATTACTTCAATACTATTATGTTATAATTCCATTAATTTTACTATTTATATTTTTTTTCCTCTACCTAGTTATGTTGCTCAAGGCACAAGGATAATTTAAGTTAATGCTTTATCAGCATTTCAATTATATAATAAAAACAAAAAAATAATTTTAGTATGAACATTTATGAAATTATAATTAAAATAAATCAGAGCGTAGAGGTGTATCCTCTGTTCGGTCATTTAATTACTTTTAATTAAATAATTTTGAATGTATTTTTTGAATTATTTTTAAAAAAAAACTCGCTCTACCGCTCTTGCTATGCTACGGGATATTTATCAAACTTTTTATGTTATAATTTGTTTGCTTTTCGTTTTTTTTTTTTTTTTGTTACACATATTATATCTTGTATTTTGTGCACTATAGCTTTTATTTTTTCAACATATTATTCAATAAAATATTTAAAACAAATAAAACTGAAACCACTTTCATGTAGGTACCTAATGATAACCAATCGAACATCTTTTTAGAGATCTCAAAATCAACCGAATACTGAATGAAGGCTATTTTACAGTTTACAAATAATAACCAAGATTGAAAGTTTACACCGAAGCCACTTCGTCTTCTCCCAAATACATTAAGTCATCGAATAGAGTATAGACTGTTTACCACGATGTTCCACTATGTATTATCTTCCTAAGAATTTTCCAAAATAATTCTCGAAAAATTTTCTATTTAATTATTAAACCTTCGTAAGAATTTTCCAAAAATATGTAAGCTTATAAATTATAAATTGTTAAAATAAATCTAATTGTTCTAATAAATCTTATTGTTAATATTATTTTATTTATTTTTCAATTTACTAAACATTCAGAAGAAAAAGATATTCAATTCAAACAAAATTCGATATAATTATTGAGATACTAAAAGATTTATTTTGAGCCGAGAGTATATTTAACAATTTCTCCGGGTAAGTCTCAATGAGGCAGCAAAATAACCGTTTTTATGAAAGTATTGGATTCTCACGAGACTTAACAAAAAGTATTTTTAGCTCGTCGAATAATCAAAGCCTTGGCTTTGACCTCTTTTCAAGCGTAATAATGGCATTAAGGCTATAAATACGATTGCTTTCTTGTTAATAATTATAATAATGTACACAAAATTGAGACGTATATATTAGTAACCTACCACACTGCTACGCTACGATTGTATATTGATAATTTCCCTATCGATCGCTATGAAGTATCCATGATAACAATTGGGATCAATGGCTTTAAGAGCTCTCTGAAGCATGGTGGGAATATTCACAAGGACTTACACCCAGACCAGAAACAAATATTTGTATAAATATAAATATCTGCCTCGAGCAGGAATCGACCCGCAACCACCGGCGATAAAGCGTTATTGAACATGTAAAGAAATTTTTAACTCCAAATAGTAGTTTTTGATATAAGTAGCTTCAAATAAATTATTTCTAGAGTGGGAGGTGCTGTTAAAATGGCGGTAGAAAACATATTAATCCAGGAATAGGAACCATAAACTCTTGTTTATTTTTGTTACAAGTACCAAAATTTACTGCACTGTAAATAATAACAACAAAATTAAAAACAGTTTATAAGCCTACCACTGCTGGGAAAAGGTCTATTCTCTTAAAAAGGAAAAGGGTTTGAATTTTATTAGCGCCACAATACTTAATTGTGGGTTAAGAGATATATTATACACTAGCTGTGCCCACAGCGTGACCGCATATTACTTTTACTTTAGTATGTAGTTGTGTGATTGAAGTTACTGCTATCTAGAAAGTGCCATCAGCGCCATCTATTATTATAGTGTTGTACTTCAAACTGTTGTCCTTTTCGTATTAATTAAATCGCAACCCGATATTTTGACGTACTTCTTTTTTTTTTCGTTTAATAAGTTTTGAATGTGAATATTAATTATTTACTATTTTTAATTAAATGCTATAAAATATTATTTAACACAACGTTGATACCAGTTTTGGATCAGATTTAAATTAAAAAACTTATCTACTTTCCTCTATATATATATATCATCTTTGAATCCATTATATTATATTGTCATCCTTGAATGGTAGACTCAGCTCCGCAGCATTCGCAGTTAGAAAAGTGCGACAACTGACCAACGTTGCTACTGCGCGTTTAATATATTTTAGCTATTTCCATTGTCTTACGGTCTGTTACTGTGGGGTAATGCTACAGATATTGAAACTGTATTTATTTTGAAAAAAAAGGGCTATTCGTGGCATTTACGATCTTGGAGCTAGAGTCTCCCTACGGGATGTTTTTCCAAAGATAGACATATTAACAATTGCGTCGCAGTATATTTATAACAATGTTATATATATTCACTAGAATATTCATTGTTTTGAAATAAATAGTATTAATCGAACTGTAAACACTAGAAGGAATAACAAACTTGTAACTCCAAGCTTCCGACTGCGCAAAGTAAACGCCTCCTTTCTGGGTTATGGTATTTGCATGTATAATAAAATCCCACAAACAATTTTAGAATTGTCTCATAATAAATTTAAAGATTTTATTAAAAAAATTAATAGATAAGGCGTATTATTCGGTGCAGGATTACTTAGTCGATAGAGATGTGTGGACTTAGTGGCGCTGTATTTCATGCAAGATATTACTAATTTTATATTAAAACACAGTTTATATAATTATTATTTTCAAATGAGTAACTGCGGAGTTTCTTGCCGACTCTTCTCTGCAGAATCTACGTTCTGAATCGGTGGTAGCTTTACTATTACAAAATAATAATCACTTGAAAGTGTTAATATGTAAAATGACGATTCGAAGGTGCTCTTGGGGCCTATTTGAATAAAGTTAATTTTGATTTTGATTTTGATTTTTGATTTCTAACTTTAATAGAGTATAATATGAATAATATATACCTACCATACAACCATCATTATATATGCATAATACAATTATTACTTTAGCAGTAATGTGTCTTCAAGCAAACATACAGAAAGACGGACAGAAATATAAAATTAATGTTTTTTGACTCCTATACTACTTTTAATAAAAAAATTCTGAAAAAGAAAGACACGTGAAATATACAATATGTATTATTATATGTATAAAAATTTCATTGTATTTCTTCTGCAATATACTTATGCTGTTTTTATTTAAAGCCGAACACAAGACGGATTAAAAAAAAATGTATTTGAAAATCGCAGCGATGCCAGCCCTATTCAGAACCACCGAATAGGGCTGGCATCGTCTTGTATCGTATCATGTGACCGATAATGTAACCGTTCCGTTCGCTGTCAAATAAATTAATTCATAATTGATGAAACATATATTTAAAAAAAATCTTAATATAGGTTAACATAGAAAATAGAACCAGACTTTCAAACTAAGCTCGCAAGTTTCCGTTACAAAACCCTGGCAAATATAAAAATATCCGCGCGTTCATCCTTTGTGACAAACAGACTTCGGTACGCCAGTTTGAAAAGCATGAGAAAATATGAAACTATCAACTTTTCGAGTTTAGATTTTAATTGAAAATTCCGTGTTCATAGCTTTTGTTGCTTTGAATTACAAATAAAAAAAATCTGGCAGAAAAATCTAAGAATCATTAATTGGCAAACATTTTATATTCGCTCTTCTACTACATTTAGATGTAACAATGTTTCTAAGTTGTAAGTAATTATATGTATATTTTTTCTTTTAAAGTAAATAATTAATTTAATTTAATTATTATCATCTTTGTGTTATTTAGTATATATCTCTTAAAAACTATCCTACTGGAAAAATTAAACAATCATATGGATATTTAAACTATGTTTTTAGTGGCCAACACGCACACACACACTCACACACACATACACACACACATACACACACACACACACACACACTGCTGAAAAGAAAATTAATGAAAGTTCCACTGATTCATGTATAGAGAGTATCTTTTCTATACTTGAATAAATCGTTAAAATAAATATTTTATTATTCATATTTCTTCTTTGGTATCCACCACTGACGATAAAAATTCTTTTCTGCGTTTTAACAATACTTATTTATTACGAGCGCACCACAACATATTTAAAGTATGTATTTTTAGTTCCAAACGGTAAATTAACAAGCCTTAAATTAACTTGAACTATAAACTTCCCAGTCTTAGTAACAGCTGATACTAAAGACGTTATTTACTAAGCATTTTCTAAAGATTTTCGGAGATCACTAGTTAGCGATCAGAAACTTCGACTTCGTTTCGTTAGCGCTTGTCAAAAGTGTAACTTGGCTACCGATTCGTATGGAATGTTGCGATAAACGTTTTACAATCGACAATATTCCTCTCTATTGTACTGAACGAATCGTCAAATAAATTTGCCTAAGATTTTTCGATAAAGATATGTAGCTCCCATACATTTTCATTGTTATCTATAACGACTGCGATTATAGGAATATAACTAGGCTAGGCCTACTGAATATTTGCCGTTATCATATGCACCTGATAACGATCGTCTCTCTCGATGAATTAGTCGTAAGAGAAGAGCCATTTGTCCAAATGTGGGATATTTTAAAATCTTTCAGCTAAATTTGGAGTCTTAAGGAAAGGTAAAAGAATAATATTGTTACGAGTATAATTAAAAATAAGATGAAGAAATTCACTCTATTTTTCATTTATAGAACATCGATTCATTAATTTCGGTAAATTTTTGATGAGCGGAGCATGATTTATAATCGAGTTAGAAGTTCTCAAAGCTAAAAAGCTTTGATCGTTAATTCTTGATAAAACAATGATCGCGCCTAAGATTAATTGAAGGTTTTTTTTAAAGTAAAAATTATAAAAAAAAAATCGACGAGACGATGGGCATATTTTTTATGAAGTGTAAGTATTGATTCTGTTAGAAGGCTCTATGCTGCATTTTTTTAAAGGATTAACATACACATAATAATATGGTCGGTCTGTTCCTAACTCAATGCCCGTGTTTTGGGTAAAATCCGACTGATATATTATATATATTTTTATAAGATATACATAAAAATAATACATATATAAATATATACATAATATTATAAATAATATATTCATTTTATAAATAAATACATATTACACCCAGACTCGGGGTGGAAATCGAACCCACAAACCTAGAACAGAAAGAAGCGTCACTACCAATTGCGCCTACGGGTGAATTGAATTCCTCACGCTTTTTCATGTAACATTCATTTATATTAGTCATGGTCAGATCTTTTCGTTAAATGGTCGAATACATTTCACGAAATGGCTACGATCTGGCCACGACATATACACTTCTTAAAAATTATTCCTAAAAACCTATACGAAAACACGCAGGATTGCGCAAGATGTTTTTCTTCAAGACTGAACACATAATGATCCATTACACAAATTCAGGACTTGGTTATTCACCGGGTTAATCCGATTTTTTTATTTTAAATTTAAACAACCTTTGGACAATCTCTGATCATTTTGAATCTATTTCTTTCGATTTTCTGCATCGTATTTAAACAAAAATATTTTGAATATATATTTCGGAGTCAAGTCATAATCACAACTGATCGCAGCGCCGGCGCCATCTACTGGTGCTTAACAGAGTCTACGTCGTGGCAGTCGGCTAGACTCAGCGGAGTTACACTTTCCAACACTATATGAATCACAATAATGCAATAGAAATAGTGAAAATAATGATGATATAATAATTTAATATTTTTAATTTTGAATAGTTGGTACCGTTAAAGTGGTTTTTTAAATATTGCGAGTAAGTAAGTAGTAATTAGGGCCGATTTCACCAACACCGAATTTACACTAGAGTAGCTATCCCAGTATAACTTTACTCTGTCGATTTATTCGATGGTTAACTTCAATTTTGTTTCACCACGTTAGTCTATAGATATCTTACTCTCGCATAGTTACTCTGTGAAGTTGACCGAAAGATTGAATGAATGCGTAATGCACCCAAGTAAAATAGACAGTTTGACGTATACTTGCACAATAGCGCTGCATATTCTTTTATTTGTTCGGATAATACGTTAACTTGACAGTGATTCTGTGTGCACTTTTTAGTTTGGTTTTGTTGTTTTGAACTTGTTTATTTGGTATAAACAAATCTATAATATTGTTTTATATAATCTATAATAATAATTGAGTACCATTTATTGTAACATTGTAATTATGGAATGCAATAAATATGAGATATTTTAATGGATATATTTAACATAAATTATTGATTAGAACACCCAACTGTCTGTTGGATACTCCAAATGATGCTCGATTTTTGCCGGTAAAGTCCATGCTGCCTACTTTGATAAATGAAATCTTAACACAAAATCGTGGTCGTCTAAGTCTAAAAAATAATTAGCCCTTTCCTTAAACCATCGTGGGCGAGGTAAATAAATATCATCGTCATCACTATCGGTTTCGTTTAATAATGCAACCAAACGACGTGCCATTTTTAAGTTAGTCAATGTTATACACAGTGACAGAGACAACGATACTACTAATCTACGAATAGAGGTTTACTCGGCCGAAATCGGCGGTATAAGATTTTACTCTAGTATAGAGAATTTATCCCTAGGTTAAATGTTGGTGAAACGTAAAATGGGCTTACTCGCGACTAATTGACAACTTATTCCGGGAATAAGATTTATACGACGTTGGTGAAATCGGCCCTTAGTCGATTATCTGACTATTCTTATAAAAGGGTGGTATCGTGATATTTTGAGAGACGGTCAGACGCAATCACCACGGTTAGAGTCCTTTTTTTTTTTTTTTTTTTGTCGCTGTGAAATGCGTTTACGCATCCCGCCACCCACGGCGACGGGTATGTGGGACTCGCTGACTGCGAAGTCAGAATACCCACTAAAACACAGCGGTGCCCTCGTCGTCGTACAAGGACGCCACGGGATCACGGTTGTATGCCACCATGACGCCCCGACGGTTGGCTCGCCTACGCGGGCCGCCCACGGTCATAGAGCGCTCGCGGGCACCGTGAGCGCTCTATCTCCGCTGCACCAGGGACCGGCGAACGGGGGAAACTGCGGCAGGTCATGATGACATAGCCGCAGTCTCCTACGTGACCTGGTGCGATGAGCTTTGGGGAGTGGTCGGTGACTTGGTGACCGCTCTAACCCTCGATTTTGGGGGGCGGCACTCCCGCCCTCCCATTATATGCGACGCCGGTTTGCCAGCGTCCGCGCAAACGGCGCAGCGCAGTGCCCCGGTGCAGTTACGGGCAATGTGCCCCTCCACGCCGCACCGGTAGCACGCGCCTCTGCGGTCGACCGCAGCCGGACAAGTCAGGCGAGTATGCCCGAAACCCATGCATTTGAAGCAGCGCATAGGGCGCTGCTCCAAGACTTGAACCCTGGCCGAGCTCCACCCGACCAGCAACCTGCCAGCCTCGGCCAGAGCCTTGGCGGCTGGGATCGGGCATCGCACGACAGTGCCGCCCAACCCGCCCGGTCCGACTGCGATTGCGCCGACTTTGACGTCGCCGGCGTCGCACTTGCCCATCTTAGTTACAGCAATGGCCACCGCCTCGCTGGTGACGGAGTCGTCCAGCCCAGAGACTCGCAGACTCGCGAGCTTCGTGGGTTGGACGACCCTCGCCAAGCTGCCAAACGCCGTCTGCAGCTCCTCTGCCAGACGCTTGGCTGCCTCCGGGGACTGCCCTTTCGGCAGCTCTAAGAGCCGTGCCCCCGTGGCAGAGCGCCGTATATTTAGGCCGCCGACTATGCCGATTGCGTCTAGGTCGACTGTTTCCGCCGCCCGTTCCAGCAAGTGGCAATAAGTTATGCCCTTGCTCTCGGCGTACTCCTCGAGAGTAATGAGCACCGCCGGAAAGCGAGGGCCGCCATCTTTTTGCCCTTCTTCTTTGGCCGCGCAACGGCTAGAGTCCTGGGCACGGAGCACTAGCTGTGATAAGTAGACTGTATTAATTATTGTGTTATTGTTGTAATGATTTAATATTGTTTTAATGATTTCTTATTTAAAAGGGCAACTGAGACCGAACCGAGAAGAATCTGCATTCCGAATCGGTGGTAGCTTCACAATAATTATAATCAATTAGTATACGAAATAAGTAATATTTTGTGATAAAATATACGATGAGATTATACTATCCTGATTTTATTCTTTTATTATGCTTATTCCTTAACAGAAGGTAGTTAAATAATTATTTTAAAGTAATCAGTAAACGCTGCTTTTTATTTATTATAATAAAATAATTACGATTCCTTATTCAAGTAGTATAAAATAGATTATTCTATATAAATTTAAATAATTGTTCATATAAAAAAAGGTAAAAAGTACTCCGTCCCCCGAGATATACAGAATGATCAAAAAGTCGTGGATCAAACGAAACAGGGAGATAGAGGAGGTAATTTCCAACAAAAAATCTTTCTACAGCATGGCCATAACTTCATTGCACGAAAAGTTATGAATATTTTTGTTTTTTCAATGAAACTACCGACTTTTTTAACAATTTCATCAATAAAAAATTAAATTGCAGCATTCCAACGTACAAAAAACTGGCCGTTTATGATAAACTAATAAATTTTTTTGAATAAGGCAAATTTAATGAAATTTGCACTTTGATATGAAATAAACGACCATAAAACCAAAACTAAAGCTCAAACAGTAAAGTGTTGTACCTCATTTGAATCAACATTAAATGAGCAAAAAATTTTAATACAGGATCACTTTTCGGTAGTACAATTTTTTTTCACAGGATGCTCTTAAAGGGAGAAGTAATTTTTTGTATCGCTTCAAATCTTACGGAAAAAAATTCATTGCTCATTAAATTTGGTACCAAGAGCTGCAATACAATTTTTGTAGTATTGATACATTATCGAGTCATAGTAAAGCACTTTTTGTTTTATTGTTTTTAATCAATTTAATTTTTTATTGATGAAATTGTTAAAAAAGTCGGTAGTTTCATTGAAAAAACAAAAATATTCATAACTTTTCGTGCAATGAAGTTATGGCCATGCTGTAGAAAGATTTTTTGTTGGAAATTACCTCCTCTATCTCCCTGTTTCGTTTGATCCACGACTTTTTGATCATCCTGTATATTATTGGACAAAAGGAGAGTGATGAAAGTTATTAAGTGTATAGAAAAAAAAAATTAAGAAAAATTGTCCATTTTTGACGACGACATAACTTGCGTAGAGAGATTCGCCTCCAGGCTTTTCAAAAGAATATAAATTGGAAATATCACCTGGTATCTAAAATAATCCTATACTTTTCATCTCAGATATAAAATTGCTTGAAAATAAATAAACTAAATAAAGACTAAAATTAATTATTAATCTGAATTATGTTTATTTGAAAATACTTAATCCGCGAAACGGCAAGCATTGAATTTTCTTTTCAGCTCAGGCATACTATTTACTAGCTTTTACCCGCGGCTTCACCCGCGTGGAATTCGGTTATGAATTCGGTTATATCGCGCTTCTTAGTTTTCCCGTATATATAGAGTTTAGAGTTTTTAAACCAAAACTGCGTGGTAAACTATATTATATGTTTTAGGTTGGGGAGCAAAATCATGCAAATTTTGGGCACTGGATACCCGGGAACACGCTACATAGAGCTGGCCATGCGAAAAACAATGCTTTTCTAAAATTATTTATCATATAATTTTATATTTTACATTATTTCATATATATCATATATATCATTATACATTATTTCATATTATATAAGGATTAATTATCATATCATTTACCTTCTAAGTTTACATTGTGTATATTCGTATGCAAAACATAACTTTGTTTTAAACTACACACAGCGCCATCTATCTCCGAACTAACAATATTTTTGTTTTCCCTCGGGAAAATCAAACTTTTTCGGGATAAAAAGTACCCTATTACCTGTCAGATACCATTTTACTATGGCAATCTGACATATACCGAACTGAACCATTTGGCGCACTCTTGAGGCACACGATGGTTTAAGAATTGCGATAGTATTATGTGCATGTTAGTTTTTATTGTCTATTTAAACTTTTTGCTGTTGTCTCTTGTGTGTTCCAATAAATGTTTTTTCTTTCTTTCTTTCTTTCTTTTTCTATTATTTAATCCGGACTTCTAACTTTACGTCTGCAAAATTTCAAAGCAATCGGTTCAGTAGTTACGGCGTGAAAGCGGAACAAACATACAAACTCACTTTCCCATTTATAATATTAGTAAGGATTAATATTAAGGATAATAGGCCATAAAATATTAAGCAACAATTCAAAACTCGAAAAATTATAATTGTTATTAGCACTAACCTTATAGAGGTCCAATGACCGCTTTTGAGACTTTTATTAGAATTGTTAAATTCTAGATTTACATTTTTCTTTTTTAGGTTGACAGGTTTCTTAAGTAGCTATATATTATAGAAAAAGTCGTGCATAATCTTAAGAAAAATGTAAACTTAGAATTTTACAATTTTAATTAAAGTCTCAAAAGCGGTCATCTGACCGCTCTGGTAGGTTTAGTGTTAATATAAATATCGAAACTAAACAGGAAATGAAATCGTAAGGAGCTTTTAATTTTTTGACGTGATAACGTCTAGTAAATTGATGAAATCTACTGGGTGCATGTACGAAAAAGATGACGTCATTGTCACAATTAGTGAGCGAGAGCACGGAACAAGCGATAGAGCGAGCGAACTAAGCGTTTGGATCACGATCGGCGGTCGGCCTAACTTATGACGCGTCCGAACTCCGAGTAGAATTGACAGCGGCAAATGGCGGCAAACGCACGCAATCTCTGTTTTGTCAATATTGAAGTAATGTCAAATAGTGAAAACTTAATAATATAATGTAATATAATAATATAAATTAATCATAATATAAGTTAATAAATGTAAGTTAATAATATAAAAGTTACTAATAAAAGTTAGTAAAATAATAAAATGGTTATCATAGTTTATTACAACAACAATTGAAGCAAAAAAGGTAATTAATTCTTGCATTTTAAGAATTCGATTAGCGATATAATCTCATATATTTGTTCTTTGATTATAAAATAAGTAGCATCGGTGGGCGAGTGCAGTAATAATAGGTTATATTACAATTTTGACTAAAAAGTTATTAGGACTCATATAATTACGATCGTATAAAAACTAAACTGCTTAAATAATGATAATTCAGTGATAATAAATTCAATTCCATTCCTTCCATTCATTTTTTCTTATGACGTTATCACGTAATTATCGTCTGTAAACCGACTTTACAGACAACCAATTTTTTTTTAAATAGGAAATTTATCAAACAGTACAATTACATATCAATAATTCTAATAACTGAAGGCTCAATTTCAAAGTATATAATTTTTCGAATTGACGGTATAGAAATATTTAACGAGGAAACCTGTGAAGAGTATAATTGACATCTCAACGTAAACTTGTACATATTTATCGAGTCACTCGTTGTGCTAGGAGAGTGACAGAGATGAGAGATGAGACATACATGACAACACCATATAACATGACGTGACTCGAAAATATGAAGTACTATCATACCATCATGCTACCTATGTATATATACTTATAGACGCTCTAGGTTGTATGACGTATCGAGTCACGTAGTCGCTTAAGGTTTTCCTTCTCTTATCTAGGACAACGATCTATTATCGTATATACGTATCTGCTAACAAATAATATTAATTTAATAAATAAATAAATCGACGACGTGTTGGTGCAGTGGTCACAGCAACTGGTTAATGCGCTAGCGGTCGCGGGTTCGATTGCCGCACATGACAAATATTTTTACAGGTCATAAGGATATTTGTCATGGTCTGGGCGTTTGTGGTTGTTTGTTGTGTGTCTTTCCGGACCCCCGATACAGATTATAAAAAAATAACAATAAACTTTATTCCGTATTCTTATTCTTCTCATTCATAGATGTATGTATTTTTATGTTTTAAACGCTATATTTAATGTAATTTAAAAAAAGACATTTTGTTTCTGAGTTTGAAAAACAAGTATTCAAATATATTTGTACTTTTAAACTATGAAAAAGTAATTTAAGATGTCGTAAACAGTTAAATTTTTACAAAGTTTTGGCGTCTCTATTTAAATTTATATTGGATTTGTTTTTGTTTATCTAAACAATTCTTTTTGAGCCATTAATCAATCTTTCAACTTGGCGAAGGAGAGAGTTTTAGTTGACAAAACTTTGAGAATTCTGAAAGAAAAAATTAATATTTTTATAAGCTTTGGAAGAAGACTAAAGTCTTCTAGTTTACCTTTTTTATGAACTAAGTTATAAATAGGTTCTTCATTTATAATTTACAGATATTTTCAATTATAATTCCATGTAGCCTACATGGGATCATATGACTGATAATAATGATTTAATCATAATATTCAGGTAAAGGTGCCGTGCAGTAACCGGCAGAGAAAAATAGCCCCGACCTCTTTATTGCCGAGGTATCGTATCGTACTAAGGCCATAGAGGTGCGAACAACTGTAGACCAGCTAGGATGGTGACGGTTAGCAGCGTCACTATATTCACACACTGCGCTCGGCAACCCAACTGCGAAGCGTGGCGACTACTTACTAAAAGAGATGATGGGGGAGGCCTACGTTTAGCAGTGGACATCCAACGGCTGATTTGGTGGTGGTGGTGCTGGTGATTCAAGTAAAATGTCAAAAATACGTTTAGTATATGATAAAACCAAATATTTTTTTTTATTTTGCTATTTTTATTATTTGCTTTTATAACGGTCATAATAAAACACGCAGTGCTTATTTCTGTACATATAACAGTTTCAAAAGTAAGCCCTACGAGAGACAAAAGGGGCAGCGAAGTCTTAGTAATAGGGTCCCGTAATTAGCAACATTTCGCTTCGACAATTTTTCGCGCGAGCGTGTGCGCTTACCATATATGAGTATGCGTGCGTGCGTCTGTATATGCGTGTATGCGTATATGCGTGCCTGTGTTGCGTGTTTGCTTGCCTGAGAATGTGTGTGTAAGGATGTATATGATAACGTGATTAGTAATGTATATAAAATGTATTTAAAGTATTAATGCTAGTAAAAAACAACAGCAAAGTCAAAACTGCTTGCCTAGGAGAAATTTTGTTCACCACCTCTTTTACCAACGAAATTTAACTTCGTTGAGAAATTCAGACTTTCTATTCGTCCAATCACATAAAATCTTTTTTATCTATAATTTATAAAGTAGATTGAACGATTTATTAATTGAAAATAATATATTAAAAAATTGCTTATAACTACAAAACTTGTAAGAACAATTTTGTTCTTATTACATAATATTTGGATTGGAAACCTTGAAAGTATAAAAACAATTTGTCCCGTAAAATGATATTAAACATTATATGAAAAAGGTAAAAGGCTCCAGGAAATTTCTATACAATAATCAGCTTATTGATATTTTCAGCACCATTTGTCAAGGTTCTAAGGCTTAACAATGTAAGTAAAATTTGAAGGGACTCAAGTTTAACTTCCTGAATTATTGCAACCTTTAGACATATTTTCTTTTACCGTGAACCAAAAGAACTTGACTTGCATATTTACCTTTTTAGTTTTGTTCAATAGCCTATAAATGACCCACTATTGGACAAAATCTTTTTCCCAGGTAAAGGATAAAGATTAAAACTTGTGTTAGCATGTGAAATTTGTTCTTCTAATATTATTATGAAAATTAAAATATTTGATTTTATAAGGCATTAATATTGCTATTATTGTGATTTGTTTGACGTGCAAAGACGGCTACACTGTCTTCCGAAAGATTAATACTGATTAATTCTGATTGGTCTGTCGCCATCTATGTCATCTATCAGGCTGGATTGCCTACTCTTTGCTGGATTGTTGCCCTATAAAAGTCATATTATGTTGTAAGTAGTACTAGTACTAGCTGCCAATTGATTTTAACTATTATAAGAATTATATAGTTGTTAATTTTATTAATAATTTGTATATAAAAGTGCTGAAATTAGTGGCGTTAATTTGTTTAGATGTAATTTCTTAGTTTAATTTTTATTATGAATAAGTAATCTACCTGCTTTCTGAAGAACAAGTTTATTTTAATATAATAATACGTTATTTGCACTTGATAAACCACTCACGCTGTTCTACTAAATGACTAGCGATAATTTTTTTTTTTTTTTTTTTGAGACATCTAATGTATTTTGTAATTTTCTGCAACTGCCAGAAATATGTTTTTCTTACCTTACCATTTTCAGAATACAAATTTGAACGGTGAATCTTTTGATTAAATTCCATCAATACTTACATCACCTCGGCTCTTATTTTCATGTTTTTTTTTTTTTTTTGACGTTATAACGTCTTGTAAATCGATGAATGCCGGCTACATCGCACGATGAATTGTGACGTTTTGCGAGCGAAAGTGCCGAACAAACGATAGAGAGGTACGATCGCCCTAAGCGTTTAGTTTGTGAATGAAAACAATAACGCATATTGGAGTATATATAAGTTGTAAATAAATTGTTAATAGCACATTGTAACTTGTAATTAATCTATATAATTTAAGTAATAAAATATTTGAATTACCAAGTGCAAATAAATATTAATTTATCGAAAACAATTATAATTAATTGAATTACCTCATTTCTTTGTATTATACAAAATAATGATAGCTCGGTGATAATAATTCAATTAAATTCATAAAAGTATCCAAATTTTTACCAATGTTTTCTTATGACGCTATCACGTAAAATTATCGTCCGTAAACCGACTTTAAAGACAAGCAATTTTTTTTGTTATATGTTAATAATTAAATCCATCCAATTATACCATAAGACAGATTTAACAGATCAACAGATTTAACATTTGAAACACAATTTTGTACCAAAACGAAATATATTAAGGCAAAGCCGTAAATGGAGGCTGAAAAATAATAAATGTTTTCCACGCATTGTGATCGATCATACAAAGTAAAGGTAACTAACTAACTGTACATTGATATCTGAGCTTTAAAATAATAAACAAAAGGTTTAATTTTGTGTAAGTTTCCATTTTAAAAAAATATTTTCTATTTATAAACAACAGCGAAACACCTAAAGCGCTACCATTAAGCCGATGTAATACTTTAATTAGTTGCTTTATTTGCAAAGAAATAATACATGGAGATATTGTTCTTTGTATTTATAAAAAGTTTTATTAGCGGCTAAAAGGCATTTTACCGTAGCCGTTTTTAATCTCATGCCTTTTACCGGTAAATGTCAAGGCTTAAAACACCTTGACCTGGTAAATTTACGAGGCTCTTTTTTTTTGGGAAACAGAAAGCAAAAGTAGTTCATATAGTACTGTTTGCATAAAAGTGCACGAGTGTTCCAATTTTAAATAAGGGAGTTATTCCGGTAACTAAAACAGAAACATTTTTAATTTATCTTATTATTCAATTCCCACTATTAGTCCATAGTCTTCCTACTCTCTAAACCTGAATAAGTGGAATTTTCATTAATTATGTTAGTAAAGCTGTATTAACTACATATCAGTGAATTTCAATAACAAGTTAGTGAATACTCACTAATACTCATACAAACATTCATTGATCAAATCAGTGGACTCTGATATTCACATGTTCATACATTGAATAGTCACTATTTTTGCGTGGTACGTTTCTCATTTATAAAAAATGAATAGTCACTTAAAATAACAGTCAAACCTAAATAAGTGAGAACTGGGTAAGCGAGAAAACTCCACTCCTCAATAAGTGAGAAATATAAACCTGTAAGTGACAGTCATTTTTTCACTCGTGAACCTCTATAACTAAGACTGCTACTTGCCTGTACCTTTATAAGCGTATATTAAACGTATTTAACATTAGTTATGACCCATTCTTAAATTTCGAGGAACTGTTCTATTCAAATGACCAAATGTGCGTCTGTTAATTGTTTTCTTCTAGTTAGAGGAACTCATATTCTATTCAAATAGCCAAATGCCAAGTTTTTTGAATATGCGGTGGTTGTAGCATATTTGATAAATTTACGAATTAGAAAAACATGTTTGTAGTGAAACTGCATGAAAAACCATTCAGTAGTTGTTGAGTTTATTGCGAATACACAGACAGACCGACAAATAGACGTGGTGGGGTACTTTGTTTTGATATGATAATGTGTTAGTTACTACTTCACATCAACTTTTCACTTTCCGATGAGGAGACGCTTATGACCAAAAACCCATACTAGAAATTGAATAATATACAAAAAGTCTTCAAGCGGAAAACGAAAAAAAAAGTGTTTTATACAGTATTGAAAAGTTAATTTGTGGCTCCTTTAATGCTGTAGGTCTTATGTGCGTAAACAAACTTTTAACATCAGGTCACCCCTATTCGTTTGCTGTGACTGACTGATTGATTTTATTATGCCTATTAAGCTGTTTAAGTGCTCTTATTTACGACCGACATGACTAATGCAAGCTTAATTAATAAGTAACTTAATTAGTACGTAAGTGTTAGCTGTACCGGCGACGTCACTTGCACATAAGTTTTACCTTTGTTTGTAGTTATGTAGGGAAGGGTACTAACCGCGATCCATAAAATAACATCAGCGCCATCTATTACGATAGTATTGTACTTCATAGTCCTGTACTTTATGTAAAAATAAATCGCAATGTAACATTTTGAGGTATATTTTTGTCTTATTGCGTTAACTGATTTTTTAATATAGAAATTAATTCAAACCACGAAGTAAAAATTACAACAACTTTTGACAAGTGAAGTGATTTTGATGAAGTAAAGACTAAATGCTACCTCAGGACATGCGTAATGATTTTTAAGCCACACTTAATGGTTTAGCTGTGATGCGTTTTCAAACCAACAGACAGTCAGACAGACAGACAAACGTTTATATATAATTCAGTCAGAAATTCTGAAATGAAACAGATGTGAAATACAATTTTATTATATGTACAAGTTCACGCGTAATAAATATAATAATATTACACTACAAAACCTATTAATTTGTGTATAAATTCGTGTTATAGTGAACACGAAAATAAAGGTTTGAAAGCCTTTAGTTTTAATTCACTTCAATTAAAATCTATGTCGTTCTAAGCGATACGAATCAGTCTAGTACCGAACACATTAAAGATATCAAGGGATTCGCTGGAGTAATTTTAGTAACATATCCTATGACTGGTAGAACAAGATTGGGTTGGTACAAATGAAATTATATATTGTCGATGGGTTCGGTCTTAGAATTGAAATAGTGGGCAAATAACATATATGTATGTGTGAGTGAGGTATAAACTACGTTGTGTTATACACACATTGAATCGTAATCCGTCGCGTCGAAGGGGGGGCGTTTATTTATTTTATTTACAGGTAACCTTTTTAACCATTCATTCGTTCAAATCAATCAAATCAAAGTTTATTTTATTATTTAAAGTTGGCGTTAAAGGCCCTTTTTAATCGTCATTTTATAAAAATGTGTTATACTTAGACAACCGTTCTGGTGTTGTGGTGCGAATAGTCGCCTCAACGCTGACGGTCGTAGGCTCGATTCCCGCTCAATGTAGATATTTGTATTTGTGCAAATAAATGTCACCATACCTCAGAGGGTATGTAAAGCAGTCGGTTCCAGTTGTTATCATAAACAGCTGGTAACGATCGTTACTTATGGTAGGGAAATTATCAGCCAACCTGCAGCTGAGCAGCCTGGTGAATTAAACTCCAACCCTTCTCCTATATGGAGAAGAAGCCTTTGCCTAGAAGCCTATAAATGTCCCACAATTGGGCAAAGGACTCCGTATAGGAGAAGGATTACAGCTTAATCCACGACGCAGTTTCTTTGCGTGCTCTTTGAAACACAGTGGAGAGACCCACAAGGATATACAACTAAATTAGAAAAATTATTTGTACGAGTACAAACACAAATATCTACTCAAAGCTAGAATCGACCCGTAACCGTCGGCTTTAAGGCGACTTTTCATTTTACACCAGAACAGTGGTCAAGTGTAATGAAACCAGCATGTCTATCATAAAATAATTTGATTGGTATGTTCTGATGTACACGCGTAATAAATACATTATTAATATAACGTATTGTTTTCATTATTAATTATTTATCCGCTGCCGTCAAACATATTAAAAACAATTTACATATTTGTTTTTATGCATATAAATCCAATTTTGGCAATCAAAGTGAATCAGAAATATCTAGTTAAGCCATGGGTTAGCAAAGCGATTTGTAATTGAAATAAGTTATTTGAAAACTTATCGATTTAGGCTTAGGGATTTGGATTAGGGATTTAGGGATTGAGGGTTTTATATTCAAAAATGTTAAAAAAATATATAACTCTTTGTTCATCTGGTAATGAAATAAAATTTACAATACTGAAGCGTTACTCCACAGTAACAAACTGTAATACATGATACTGAAAATTACTAAAAAATAATAATGGAATAGTATCAACGTCGGTCAGTTGACGAACTTTTCTAACCGCAAGTGCAGAGGAGCTGAATCTGCTGGGAATGAGCAAAGCGAACTCAACAGTAGTAGTGAATTTATTATTAAGCAAACTGTCGTGTCACTAACAATAATATTTTCGTCATTTATTTCTAATATAAATTATAATTTTATTAGGATGTCGATCATTAAGTAAAGCAAACACAACATTGATTTAAACCAGTCTTGTATCCGTTATAAAGCACCGTCGACGTCATCATAATTATTTTTTGTATTCAAAAATAATTAAAATTAAATAATGCGTTTATTGTAAGTCATAAGACTAATAATTAAAATCAAATATGGACATCAATCGAATTTCGTATTAATAAGCGTATAAAACTTATTAAATAATAAATATATATTTTAATAATTAATTTATCTATGTAATTTTAAATAAATTAATTAATAATATCTTGTACTCTCATTATGTAATATCCACTGTAAATTTAGTGACTGCAATAAAGTATTTATCTATCTATCTAAATTATTATTTAGTTTCGGTAGATATTCCGTTGACATGTATATTTGTCTATATCCAGTGGAGTTACGTAGGTATGTAATTTAAGGACCAAAACAATTTCCTTTATTACCTATGAAGCCTTTCCGCAGTTGTGTAATGTACTAAGTTGTGGAAGTATCTAAAAATCTCAATATTAAATGTAAGGTAAAACCTTATATACATTATTTTATGTATTATTACGGAAATAATATAAATTCCATAATTGTGTGCTAAATCTCATTTGGTTCAATTTAAGCTGTAGTATCAGTCAGAAATCCAAATAGGTTTTTGTAAATAATTGAGCTTTACTGCTCGTTTAAGCTAGTTCCACACTAGCATATTTAATATAACACTAATTCATATATCGTTATTGTGATTAAAAATACTGAACTGAACTGAATCAGCCTGTAAACGTCCCGCTGCTGAGTGAAGGCCTCTTCTCCGTATAGAAGAAAAGTTGGAGCTTAATCCTCCACGCTGATCCACTTTGGGTTAGCGGATAATTTCTCTTTACGTACTCTCCGAGGCACGGTGGGAAGACCTACAATAACATACAACATTTTTTGTTTTGTGGGGGAAAAATGTACCTGACCGCACACCCCGTCGTCCGGGGAGACAACGGGGTATTATGGGGCCTTAACCCACTAAAATAACCTGCCGTGCGGCGCCTACCCCTCCACTCACACGCCGTTACAAGGCGGACCACAAGTACCGCGTACGTTGCTCCGTGGCCCGCACATACACTCAGACCTAAGACAAATATTTGTACAAATCCAAATATGTGCCCGGAGTGGGAGTCGAAACCGCGATCGCTGACGTTAAGGCAACTACACGACACCACACCAGAACGATTGTCAGATTAAAGGTACATAAAAAGTTAATTTTTGAATCATTGCTTTTTTAACTACAAGTTATCCTTGTGTTTTTTACGCGTTTGGTTCTTTAATAAACACGGTCTAACACCCTTTTTACCCGACTGCGACAGAAGGAGGGTTATGTTTTTCGAGTGTATGTATGTATGTATGTATGTATGTCCATTTCTTTGGCACGCCCTACAGCCCAAACGGCTGGACGGTTTTTGACATATGAGGTGTCGTTTGGATTTGTCTAAATTGTAGTAGTGACATAGGCTATATAAATTTTCAACATGGCGCCTGCAAATGGCGGAATAAGGGGGGGGGAGTTGAATTTTTTTACTGTAGCAATATGGGTATAAAATGAAGGCTAGTAAATTGTTTTATTCTTTTTAGTTTATAATAAGAGTATTTTACGCAGTCGGGTTTTTTGATTTTTTTAATTAAGCATACTTGTTTACTTGCAAATTTTGAGATAAGCGTATTCAAACAAACAGATTACTTGGATATATTATAATATAATACTTTGAGAGTGATTACAAATAATATATTGACATTTTTGTTTTTTAAATACAATTAGTTTAGCATAAAATTATCTTGGATATCTCCAATTTAAATATCTCCAATTTCTTCCAGAATATTCCGATGTCTCCCGGAACATCAAATGTATCATAAAATTAAATTGAGATTTAAAACTACAGCAATATTTAACCATTCGATCGATTCGATACCACGTTTTATATCTACTGTCATTATTCCACTTGCTTACTTATTATGAAATCAATAATCATTATTATTTACAAAGATGCCCAAAAAAAACTTGAATATTAAATATATACTAAAATAATGTATTAGCGAGAGTATCGCCCTAGCATAACATTCACGTCGATTTATTCGTCGGATCGAATCCGAGACTAAACCCTGTGATGTATCGGCGTATTCTGTTATTGAAGCTTACTGATTCTAAAGTAAATATTTAAAACGATCAAAATTTCTCCAGGATTACGTTTGTAGGAATAATTTATTTTGGAGAATGTTAGTATCTTCATTACATATCATACAACAAAGTCCTCCGCAGCTTCTGTATGTCTGTTTGTCTGTTCGCGATTAATTCAAAAACTATTACACGGATTTTCATGCGGTTTTCATCAATAGATAAAGTGATTCATTTGAAGGGTTTAGAGTACATATATTATACATACCCTGGGCGCTCCATTGTGGTCCACCCTGTGGTCTGCTAGGTACAAATATAATAAAGAATTGTAGGATCTATTGGTAGTATTTCGAACATGAAAAAATGATAGCCTATAAAACATCACGCTACGATTCTAAGCTAGAAGTGACTAAAAATAAAATATCATTAATATAAAAAGAAAACGGAAAGAATATCTTTTATATCTCAGGACAAATTTAGATATAAGTATATTCGCCAGTCTGCAGTAGACTATCTTGGTTGAATAAACCGCAATCCTAAGAAGTAATAAAAGAGGTGCCATTTGCCCAACAATGGGAAAATCACGGACTATTACATTAGTATGTACTTGATGTTCTTATAAGATACGACAAGTCGAAATTACTATCTTAACACTGCTTTTTCGTTTTCAACTTTTAACAACAATTTATTCAACATGTTTTTGGCAAGAAGCCCGTACGACCGGGATATTCAAGCGAATTCATTTTGCTAACTTTAAATCACTGTGACAAATCCGACGCTCCAGAGTAATGCAGTTATATTGGCGTAATCTAAAAGTGGGAATCTTTTCTAGGTACATGATATATAGCAAATATATGTGAAAATACTGATAAATTTTATTGTAAAAGTATTAAAAAATCTTATCATTTATTAATTATTATCCTCAAATATTACTTACTAATCTCAGTATCTATGAGTACAATTTAAAAAATATCTTATTATTATTATTCAAATATGCCTGTTTACTGATTACTCATTTAGGTAAAAAAATATTGCATTATGAATCCTGGAAGCAGTAACTGTTGACGCAAAACAATCTGATATTAATTGATTTTTAACCTAGGTAAAAACAGACATCTAATATCTACGCTTATTTCTACTTACATAAACCTTCTGTTATATGACACTAGCTTCCAACCGCGGCTTTGCCTACGTGGTATTATTGACAAAAAGTAACCCATAATAACCTTCCACAGGCTTCAGACTATTCATATCAAATTCTTACAAGAGCTCAGTAGCAAAGACTCTCATACAATAAATCTTCCTTTACGCTTGCAGAGTGCACAGTAATAAATGCTCCCAGTCGACACTTTAGGAAATTCTCACGAAAAAAAGGTCGTAAGCGCCTTGGTATATGCGTCACTTACGCGTTATCATGTGATAATTTTTAAACTATGTTATATTATGGTAAAATTACACAAAATCATGTGTTATTCTGATGTATCTCTACATACAATAAAATGGTAGGAAAGTCAAAACTGTACATTGAATATTTTTTCAAAAGAATACTTGGGGTGTGATCTATAATCGATACCGAAGCAAAAATATAGTTTTTAAAGTTTTTGTCTGTTTGTATGTATGTATGTCCGGGATAAGCTCAAAAATTACTGCATGGATTTATTTCAAATTTGGCACGAATATTATTAAGAAGTCGGGTCAACATATAGGCTACATATTATCACACTATCACCTACGGGGAACGAGCAGTGAATCTTTATTTATTCAAAGCATTCTGTTCACGCAGACGACGTCGCGGGTTACTACCCGCCTACCCTTACTGCTAGTAAGCAATATTACTGTAAAATTTAATCTAAATCCGTTTAGTAGATTTTGCGTTAAAGGGTATCAAATATCCATCTTTGTCAATGTTACGTAAATTTACAAAATGGAAAACTAAAATATTATTTGTCGTTTGAATTCCTCTAAGAATGAATTTTTCCGACAGAAAGACGAGCGACATTTGGATATTTAGGGCCAGTTTCACCACTTGCTATTAAGTTACGGATAACCTAACTGGCACTTATTTCGATAGGTAACTCATACAATTACCTGTCAAATAAGTGCCAGTTAGGTTAGCCGGAACTTAATAGCAAGCGGTGAAACTGGGTCTTATTGATTGATCGTGAAAATGCGAGTGTTCAATTGAATTTTGAATTTTTCATACCAAGTGTTCTAACAGCAATGGATACACTCTATGAGAATATTATGAAAAACAAGTGATTGCATAGATATGTAATGAAAAACTGTAAATTTCCCAAAAATTAGTCTCTTCCCTAAATATTAGAGGCGGCCTGAATCCACCGGGCCGGTCCACTAGGATTGACTAATAATTTCTCTACTAAAAGTCACTATCGATATCAGGATTTTATCATAACAACCAGAATCGATGACAAAATGTGCTATATGAAACGCCAGCTGACAGTCAGTGGATCTGAACCCACAAGGACTTAGACAAAGATTGTATATGTGAACTAAACTGAACTAAATCAACCTGTAAACGTCCCAATACTGGACACAGACCTCTTCTCCACATTAGAGAAGGGTTGGAGCCTAATCCACGACATCCACTACACTGCGGGTTGGTAGATATTAGTCCCTGGGATGAATAATCATCACTATCAAATATATGTGATAACAACTGGCACCAACGGCTTTGCGTGATCTCCGAGGCACGGTGGGGATACCTATAATCCCATATGAGAAACAAAAACATTTGTTTAAATACAAATATTTACCCCGAGTAGGATTCGAACCCACGACCGACAGTGTTGATGTATTTGTACTACTAATACCACGGTACCGGAACGTTTGTCTGTATGTATTTATATAATAAAATATTATATGTTTGTATGTTTACAAATATATATAATTGTATATTACCATATGATCTAAACTCTAAAGTCTATCTTTTTAATACTTGAGAACTAAGAACTAATCTAATAATTTTGATAATATGATATAATTCCATTAAGGTTTTTTTTAGCCATATCCAATTGACGTCAAGATGTAAAATCAAATTTTCTTTTTATGTTTCCCATTAATTTTTTTTATTCAGATTCAAGATTTAAGAGGTTGAGAAAACGTCTAAAAAATTGGCATGTTGCCTCGACATGTATTTTGAACAAGTTGGCCATGAATACAAAATTGTTTGGCATGTTCACTAACTCATCACTTAATTATTTCATTAAATATTCAAAGTTTTTACATTATCCTTAAGACTTATAAAGACAAAGATGGAAAGTGGCACGAATAAAAGAAAATCAGTAAAAATAAAAGAACTTCGAGATAGTCAACTACTTAGTAGACATTTTTTCTCAACATTGGAAAGAAAATGAAGGTAACTTATTTATGAAACTCATTTATTAAACTTTATTAAAAATATCACTTGATTTTTGTAATAAGACGCGTTAACTAGAAGCATTCTTTGTTCCGTAAAATGCTATTAAAAATTAATGAAATTTTTATTAATATATAAATCTCGAGCAAGGTTTGCAATATCTACATTAATAAATTAACCGCAAAAGCCTCTACGAACTTAAAGTAAGGTAGTATGCAATCGAATAATAATAAGGAAGAAATAATTTCTCTAATGGAAGGTTAGCAGAGTTTAAAAAAAAACAGATTTTTTTTTTCATTTTTAAATTCTGTTATAATTTTTTAAGCTATTTAAATATTACTTGAAAACTGCAACAGAGCTATTACTATTTAAATATTTAACCTTCACTCACCTTTGCAGCTGGTGAACTCGATGGCTCGTCGAATAACGCCCATACTTTAGGCTTGACTCTTTGCCAAATTCCGAGCTCACCGTTGAGGTACGCTTCCTCATAGCCAAAGATTCTGGCAATTTCTTCTTCCGATGGCTTTTCGCTGTCAATGTCCAACTTATCCAAAATAGCCAGTGTATTCTGTGAACAAGAAAAAGATAGATAGGAAAACTGCGTATTATTTTTCTTTACGAGAATTGTCTGTAATGGATAAATTATCTTAAACACTTGATAGTAAATTAAATTTTAATTGGTATCGATATTTTAGAAGAATTTGTTTATTTTAAGCATTACTTTGGGAATACTTTTTCAATTTATAATATAGCTCTTTTTGTCTCAGATACCTTATTTAATGAAAATTATTATTATAGGTTCTATAACACAATTTAAATATGAACAAAATCGAAGCTGTAAACATGAATTTAGATCCATTCGGTAAACTATAATGAGGTATACAAAATGAAAACAACGATGGGTAACGATGTAGCCTACACAATTTTCAAGTTAAAGCTGCCGAAAAATTACTTTAGTAATGGAATTTACTAAATACTTTGAAACAAGTTACTATCCGACTCTGTTATACATATATAAATAGATAGATATAAATAGATATGTTTAACATAACACACACGGTCGTCTGTTCCTAAGGTAGGCAACTTAATGCCTGTGTGTTAGGTAACAGCCTATCTTATACTGTTAATTGGTTGGCAAAGCAAATAGGTGACATACATTTAATAGGCCAATGTTTGTTAAAAAACTTTTTTCCTAATGTATAAAATGGATTGGATGTCCACACCACTACAGAATTGTCGATACACATCATACACATGATGTGAATTTCTTGATTCTTATTCTCATCGTACAACAAGCGATAAAAATTCAAACTTTAGCACTTGGCTATAAAACAGTGCTTAGGTGAAAATTTGATGAGAATCGCATCTGCAACCATTAGCGTTAATAGAACTTTCGTCACCACTACACAATAACGGTTATGTTATAATATGTATATCAGGCGAAAATTTAAGTTTATCATGGACATGAACCTACGTACTTTCGGTTAAAATCCACGTACTTCAGCTACTTATACAAAAGTGTGAGAGTTTGCATATAGCGCTCCGAAGTCAAAAGTATGTATAAATTAATGTTTAAAATACGAGTATACATAATTAACATTATTCTAAACACACTATAATTTGTTTACTAAATTTAAAGCGTTTAAGTTAAAGTTACTAACGCTTAACGCCTTACACAACAGCCCGCAGCAGGAGTCTTGTTCCGGTGGTCCGGAAACACACACATCATAGGCACAAACGCCCAGACCACAAAAACATCTATGTCTTATATAAATATTTGTCATATGCAGAAGTCAAACCCGCGACTACTAGCGCATCAGCTAGTTGCTGTGACTACTGCACCAGCGCGTTGTCAAGAAGTCTGTCCC